>CM076688.1:9418429-10018429 GCA_038501925.1 Xenopus petersii
TTTTTTGTTAATAAACATATACTGTATTCACTACTGCCACAGGGCTTTAGAGCCTTGCAATGAGGTATTTTATAGTACAGATCTATTTAGTTTGTCTCAAATACAATAGGGGTCAGCTCTCGGACTATATACTCATGGAACATATTATATTAATGGGTACCATATAAAGGTGGCTGTAAAATTAGGTATTCTCCATCAATTCAGTTATAGCTAAAAGTTTTGATCCACAGGTTCATTATAACAGGCTATTTCTGTAATGCTAATCCTTATGGTGGACAGGAAGCATGCAATCTTGGCATGCTAGGTTTTCTAAAGGTCTATGTTACTCTGGATTTAGCCTTTTACACCTCCATAGACTGGCCTGGCTAGTTGAGGTAAGTATCATAGGGCTTAACATCAAGCTATAAAAAGGGTCTTATTCACTTTATCCTTTTAGACCGAGGCTGCAGTATCGGCCTTAGGCAAGGTCCTGGTTATTGCATCTCTTACCAACAGGCTTGGACATGCTAGTATGGAGTTCCCTTGCAGATTAATAGGCAAATAATTATATCTCCATACCTAGATTAATTTTAATCTAGAACACTTAAGGATGGTCTCATGAACTGTCCATTTCTGGGGATTTGAGAATAACCAATCTCTAGCAGTATTGTTGGTTGTAATACTTCCTTGAGTCATTCAAATTTCTTCCTATATGGTAAACTCATGGGAGCATGCCATACAGATTGTTTATAGGCCCAATCTATGGGGTACAATAACTCCAGCTATGTACAGTCACATCCGTGAAGGCTCGAGGACTGTATCATAGCAAGGTTATGCATATCTGCAGGCATTTCTTTTACCTGGTCTACTCCAGGGCATGCTGATCTTTAATACTATCCAGTCTTGTTTGGTGTTGGATCATGAGCTAAAGATTAAAACAATTTCAATCTGTACAGACTGCAGAATGCTTCTAGATCCCTCACAGGGCAGGTAAGGTATTCCCACATTGACAGCACTCCTTCTCCATAAGTCATTCTACGGACCTCTCATTGAGAGGTGTATTGGTTATGGTCTAGAATAAATAAAAGTTCCTTAGTATTAAAGAGACGGGGAACTACACTAGGTAATGCCATGTACCGGTAGTGTCATACAGAGCGGGGTCATGTAGAATACTAGTGATGGTATTTTTCCTTCCCCCTACTAAATCCTCTTTTGTAGGTACCATGCTTTTGAGCCATTTCCAAGAGTGCTCTTGTGGATGTTATGCGGTTGGAATTAACGTGCTGGTATGTAGTAGGAGTAAGACTATGTAGAAGTGTTACTCTGGGTTCCTATCCGCGTCTCTTTAATTCTCTCTTTTTAAATGTAATTGTCATGCTGGTTTCACACTCGGTATCATTAATTTGGTGTGGGTTCCTTTAAGGAGTACTCCTTTTATTCTCTTCCAGTCCATTTCCTCTGAAAATACAGAGTTCACAGATTTCCACAAGGTGATATTGGTCCACCTTTGGGGGTTTCATTCTTCTGAGTTTTTATCTGGTATAGATTATACTCGGCCACTTCCTTATGTGGAACAAATTCCCTCCCATTGGGATATTAGCTTGCTAAGTCCCGGTAAGTATGTCATGGAGTTGTCCAGGGAAAGGGAAGATTGTATCATACTTACCGTGATCTTCCTTTCCTGGACAACTCCATGTCAAGTTTTCCCATCCCTTTTTCGGTAGTTTCTAGAAGCTTATTACGAGACACCGGACTGGGGGGTGGGGTTGGGCTTTTAAAGCTTTGGGGAGGGTCTATCCCGGTAAGTATGTCATGGAGTTGTCCAGGAAAGGAAGATCACGGTAAGTATGATACAATCTTCCCTATTCTTGTGCTGGATTAGAGAAAAGCCCCCAACATTGGGGCAGATTTACTAAAGGGCGAAGTAGCTAACGCTAGCGTCAATTGCCAGCTCAGACCAGGTGAAGTGCACTGGATCGCATAGATCTTCCTCATTCTTCTGTTACTTACAACATATTCTGTAAGTAAAAAATGCATCTAAGTTCAAAAAACGCTGCGTCTTTTCCTTTTTTCAGAGTGATAGCCTGTAAAAGTCCTAAAAAATGTTTTTGTGTAACCGGGTTCCCGCCCTACATTTCCTAACATATGGCACATAAACTATACAGTGGGCTCATGTGTAGGGCATTATAACAACTCTATTGTCTTTATTAACGTTCCCTGGACTTGTGTAATTAACAGTGGAAATGTAAAGTATTTTCTGCAACAAATACCAAAAAGACGTCCATGCAACTTTAAATTACCCGCCATATGCAAAATAACCTGAGCGCAAGACAACTAGCGAATTTGTGCTAGGCAGAAATGAACGATAGCTCATCTTCGCTTTGAATTGCTCGCATTGCCGAAGTAACGCTAGAGAAAAGTCGCCAGCGTTCAGCACCCATGATGAACTCTTAGGGGCAAATTCACTAAGATGCGAAGTTGCGCCAGGCGCAACTTCGCCACACTTCGCCACACTTCACCAGGCGTATTTTTGCCAGCGCTCCGCAGATTCACTAAAATCCTAAGTTGCGCACAGGGGTAGCGTAAGGTTGCGAAGTTGCGCTAGCGTTGATTCGATATATAAAGCGAAGTTACGCTATCGAAGGCTAATTTGCATACGGCGCAAAATTCAAATTTCAATGGAGGAACACGTATCAGCACTAAAAATACCTAGAAAACCTTCAAATCAGCAAATAAAAATTGTATTTTGCCCTACACATGTGCCCACTGTCTAGGTAAGTTGCCATGAGTCAGGAAATGTAGGGGGGAAGGAGGGGAGCCCCAAAAAATTTTTTGATCTTTTTCAGCCTATCACCCATCATGTAGAAAACACACCAGCGTTTTTTGGGACTTAGAAAAAAATGTGACTTTTTTGGAAACAATCCCTATCTACTCTATTGCGCTTCGCCAGGTCTGAGGTGGCGAAGAAAGTCTAGCGTAAAAGGTAGCGTTCAGTACACTGCGCAAGTTAGTGAATTTGCGTAGTTACATCGCTAGCGAAAATTCGCCTGGCGTAAGGATGCGAAGTAACACTAGAGAAAATACGCCAGCGTTCGTTAGTGAATTTGCGCAGTAGCGAAAATGACAAACGCTAGCGAATTAACGCTAGTGTTCGGCGCTTCGGCGCTTAGTGAATTTGCGCCTTAGTGAATTAATGTAGTCTGAGCCAATTTTCGCCTGGCAAAGTGTTGCATTGATTGCGAAGTGGACGCTGGCAAATTTTCGCCTGTTAGTAAATCTGCCCCACTGAAAGATGTACTTTTATATTTTTATAATTTATGTATTCAAGCATTATTGGATTTAGAGTCTAATTTAATCTAATTCTTTTGTTATTGCTGCTTCTAATCAGTCAGTGTATTCTGGATCTAAGAGTTGTCAATAACATTTATTGTTGTTATGGAAATGGTAAAAAGCACAAGTTGTAAAGTCAAGTCTTGTTTCATTCTACGCAAGTTCCGCATTACCCAGCAATAAAGGCTGCATTTGAGATTAAAGAGATTCTGTCATGATTTTTATGGTGTAGTTTATATTTCTACACTGTTATGTGCTTTCAGAAAGAATCAGAACTTCAGGATGCAACTGCTTTCAGACAGGCTATTTTTTCTGGAGGAGTCACATTGGGACTTTAATTTTTACTACTGAGTTCTGTTCTCATATTTACCAGGGAGCTGTTCTGTTGTGTCAGGAAACTGTTACCTTCCCACTGTTCTGTTGATAGGCTGCTAGGGGTAAAAGGGAAGGGAATGACATCACAACAACTTGCAGTGCAGCAGTAAAGAATCACAAGTTTATCAGAACACAAATCACATGACTGAGGGCACCTGGAAAACTAACAACACATATAACACCATGTCAGATTCCAGAATTAAATGTAAAATAATCTGCTTTTTTTGAAAAATGTATTTCAATGTGGAATTCTACTGGAGAAGCACTATTAACTGATGTGCTTTGAAAAAAGCACATCAGACACATGCCTTTATGAAATATAAACTGAGAAAGCTTTGGGTCCTGAACATTTCAGTTTTAGGAGGTGCTCTTGTAATGGGGGGATTTGTTGCCCCACCCATAGACCATTACATCTTCAAGTTCTTGAGCAAGTAGAACTTGTCTAGCAGCTGTAACATGATACCTTTAACATTTCAGCTATTTTTTACATGACTCACATTTAAAAATAAGTAAATGTACAGAAAAGTAGCTGCTTTCACTTTTATTTGTCACTGCGGACTGGACAGACAGATAAAGATGGCTGGATATCAGAGAACAGTGGATCATGTAAGAGACTATATCCAGTACTTCAGCCTTGATAACTGTGCTCTTGGGAACCAGGGCTATAACCGAGTTCTCCTACAGCTGTTTGGGTTTATGGGTCATGGCAAGTCCTCCCTCATCAACTCCTGCAAGTATGTATTAGATGATGGAGAATATCACATTCATGCAAATGCATTGGCTTCCCATACTAGTGTCACTTTCAACAGAACAGCCTACCCACTCACTGACACCATCACTATTGTGGATAACAGGGGGTGCTCTACATTCAACGCGTATGAGACTGGGGAAATCTATGCACAGCTGGGTAAGTGGAACTTCATAGAAACCCACTGGGTGGAACTGAAGAGAACTTTATTTTTTAAAATAGGTTAATACATGGTCACAGAACCCCTCAGTGACTTTTAATATCCTTATCATTTACAGTAGGGGGTACATTATCCCTTATAATACATGAGTGATACTCAGAGTTCCCTGTATAACTCAGCCTGCAGCCTTGTGCCTTTATATGGTCACAGAACAACCCCTCAGTGACTTCTAATATCCTTATCATTTACAGTAGGGGGTACATTATCCCTTATAATACATGAGTGATACTCAGAGTTCCCTGTATAACTCAGCCTGTAGCCTTGTGCCTTTATATGGTCACAGAACAACCCCTCAGTGACTTCTAATATCCTTATCATTTACAGTAGGGGGTACATTATCCCTTTTATTTCCCTGTACATTACGTGTTAGTTGTCGGAGTTTCTTCTGAATAATTTACAGCATGTCTATGTATAATATTGTTCTCTTTGTGTAGGTAACTTTATTCCAGTGAATCAGAGAGTTGAATGGACAAATAACTATAAAGAGATGATAGACAGACTGGAGGACTCAGAAAATGATCCTAATTTCACAGATTTTACTATTCCAGTGTTTGTTTACAGGTAAGTATTGCTTGTCTTGATTGGCTTCACAAAACCACATTTGTCTCTCCTGACAAGTAATTATCTCCTAATAAAAGCAGAATGTACATAAACAGTCCCAGCTGTTTTCTAATGACTTTGAGACGACCGTTGCTCCTACGACACAAGGCCAATACAATAACGCAATGCCCCTGCTATGTATTCAGATCTACTTAGCACTTAGGACTCACCCTGGTGGTCTAGTGGTCCGCTCTCTGGCATGTGGGGACCCCGCCGCATGCGTCCTTTCTCCTTCAGTGCCAGTTCCTCTGTGGTGCGCGCGCTTCTGGGTTTATGCACCGGCGTGATGATGTCATCACGCAACTGCCCGGAATTCAAAGGTATTTAAAGGGGCTTTTGTAATTTACGCATTGCCAGTTAGGTTCTATTATTTTGTTCTTGGGTGTGTTATTCTTAGTGAATCCTGCCTGTTATTACTATATTGACCCTTGCTTGCCTGTGACTACTCTGATCGCTCCTATCCTGACCCTTTGCCTGTCCGCTGACTATTCTACGCTCTCCAATCCTGATTCTGGCCTGTCTGACTATTCTCTGCTTGTGATGGCCCGGCCTGCCTGTTCCAAGTGGCGTTCCTCCATTCAGTATCCTGGTGAGACGATCGTGCCCCTTTGCTTGTCCAGAACCTTTAGCTTTGCTCCTCACTCAAATAAGATCTGGCGGCATCCAATTAGCCGAGGGCTGCGAAAGGAAGCGGTTATTGGCAGAAGTGAGCGCCGAGACCAGGGTGCTTAGCTTGGGTTCTGGATTTAGGGTGCCGCTCGTGACAGTACTTTATACACAGCACTTTTAGAATGAAGGGTGCAACTTAGTCACGTAGCCAACAGCCTGACATTTGTGGAGTTTGGGATAATAATGGCCCTCCACTTTGGGTGCAGGTAGTAATTGCCAAGTTTCAGTATACTTTGTATGTTGTGTGTGGGCTCCAGAAATCTAATCTCATTGTTGGTGGGATAGTGTTTCTGGAGTGGGCCCTGCTCACATCATCTCTGATGTCAACTAATGAGGTGGATTGGGCCTTCAAATTCCTTCTCAACCCTTGGCCAGTTTGGGCCTAGTCAGCCTTATGTACCACCTCAAAAAGTTTGTCAATTTTTATTGCATCTGTTTTTGCAGTGTTAAAAAGGGACTTTCTGAAGGGGAGAAGAAAGAGGTAAAAGAGTTCATCGATAACTGCCGAAAAATGACAGGTGGGTTTCAAAAGCACAGTCAGAAGTAATATCTGAGGGACACTACAGGGGGCCTGTTCCAAGCTACTTACCTCTGAAAAAGCACAAGGGCTTCTTTCTTACTAGGGGTTATTCGATTTGGGGGACAATTATACAATGACATATGATTTATTCTACATTATAGTAATCAAACCCCTCAATAATACTGTTCTACCCTCACAGGCTAGCTCATCTAAATTAGGTTCTACAAACTTAATTAGAGCGCAGAAGAGTCACCAATAGTGATTTTGAATCATTAATCAAACATCAGATGTTTCTTCCATTGTTCCATGTTACAAAAAAAGTGTTTAATTCTTCCAGCTCCAGTTGCAGGAACGAAGAATATGGCACTAGATTTAACTGGATTGGGTGGGATGCTCACTGGAGAAAAAACTTTCTTTCTACAAAGTTTTCTTTTATAATATGTTTTATACAAAAGACTTTGAAGTCTTGCAAGTATGATTTTCTCTGGTTTTAATGTATTTATACAGTACTATTAGCCTGAGAAGAAGTAGTTGGGAAGTATAAAGAAAGTCTGCAACAGCAGATCATGTTACTATAGAAAATGGAAATTGAGCTATTCAGCACCAGATTTGCAAGCGAGCCTTATAAGAGAGTTCTATCTCACCCACTTGTGATGTCCACACCATCTATTTTTTCCTATTTCTATTACCTATTTTTATGGATTGTGACTACAGATTTTTTTAACCCACTACCATGTTTGGTCATTTGTAACTACTTTTTAATTAGCCAATCAATTTTATAGGTTTAACACTTTAAATTATTGCACCGCACTTTATTTAAATAATTAATTTTTTGTCTATCTATGGATGAATTTAGGGAGTATTATTAACTCACAGAGGAATTGAATTGATTCTCTTTTTAAATTTTTTTCATTTCAAAGTACTCAGGAAAAGTCAATGTTATTATAACGGCACTAGCACTTTAATTCATTTTTGAGTACATTTTCTAATGAATTATTGTTCTTAAATAAGTAGGGTGCATTACTTATTATATTTATTAATATTTATTTTCATTTATATGTATGTAGTTTTACTTATTAATATAACATTTTGGAGTTTTCTTATATGCTTCTTGTACCATCATGTTTTTATTCAGTGATACAAATGCTTTGATTATTTTAATTTTATGTGAGGGCATTGGTTTATCTTTGGACAGATTACCAAATGCTACATTTTTTAAACAATATGCAAATTGGACCCTATTGCAATAAAGGCTTATTGCTTGTTAAGATCAAGGAAAGAGCTAGGCATTAATAATAAACTGTACTATTTTCAACAGGAGTTTATCCAGTTGTGGTTCTGACCCACAAAACCTGTGGAGACGTCATTAAGGCTGAGAAGGAGTTCCAACTGATGGGAGTAGAGAAGGTGATTAAGATAGAAAACTATACAAGGGAGGATCATGGCAGAACACAAGGGCGCCACAAGGAGATCCTAAACTTTCTCTACAGCGTTCTGGAAGATGTCAACTTCCAAATGAAATATAAAAGGAATCCAAGAAAAGAGAGAATAGAGCGCAAGAAATTTCTGCATAACTTTCTGCATCACAGAGAGATGAAGCAAAAAGAGGAGCAAATGCGTGGGTCAAGGTTAAGAAATATTCCAAAGCCAATAAATCGTTTACAGCTACATCACAGTTTATTGGCACAAGAAATGTCAACCTTATTTCAGGACTACACTGGATTAGACTCTTCCATACCCTAATCTGTATATATGTTATGCAAATGTAGATTAGGCTTCAGATTTAGAATTGGCTGAATACCAAAATAGAAATAGATTCTGTGCATCTCTAGTTTTATTGCCGTCTTCTTAGATGAATACTGGCATTCTGATCAACTTAGCACCATGGTTGTTATTCTGGACAGCCTCGTGGCACAAAGATATCATATCAAACCCTGGCCTTTGCCATTGATTGCTAGGCATGAAGTGCCCATTTGGTTCTCTTGTCATTTGATTAGTAAATCACCGGAATGTCTATGGCGTTGACTCAATTATTAATCATTGTTAATGGATTTATGCATTTTTAAAGCCTTTGAGAAAAGGAAAACATTGTTTCTTACAAACTCAGTTGCTATGCCAATCAATTATTGACAAACTTCTTTTGTAACTTTTATCTGTAGGAGCACCACTGGGAGCAGATATGTATCCTGAACAATGCATAGTTTGTAAAGGCTTTAGATTGTTAAAATCTTTGTCTACACTTTATCTTTTAATTACTATAGAAATGTTTTTTTTTTCTGTAGTTGTTTTTCCTTTAATTCAATAAAAGTTTATGTTCTCAGTTAACAGAATGTTATTTTTGCTTTTACACCTACTAACTCACCTGTAATTAAAAATAATTAAACAACCGTTCTTCATACCTTTGGTATGACCAGTTTGTCTTACAGATAAGCCAAAATCCATGATCCCGGGGCACAGTATTGGTAATCTAATTATCTACCATCTTCTTACCCTTTTCATCATATTCCTTCAAGTCAAGATAAAAAAATGTGTTGTGGTCACAAAAGGCTCCTCTAATGTTTAATGAGTATTTGTTAGAAATTATAGCAAAATGATAACAAAAAAGGAGCTTTATGCTTTGGCACCTTCTTTGGAATGGAAATCCTAATCACACTACCTCAAACACACCCAGGTCCCACAGAGGTGCCTTATGGACCATACATCATATTTTATTTTAATGCAAATATAAAGTCCGAATGCAGGAAACAAAAACTTTAAATATTTGTGTACCCAAACCTGAAAACAAATCCCTCAAATAATCTGAGCAGTCTGGGGACAGAAAATAAAGTGGAAAAGGCAGGTCAGTCGAAAGCTCACTAGGATAGATATATCTAGTATAGGTCAATCTAAAAACATCTGGACTTGCTGAGTAAATGGGGGTATCAGTTTGTCGATTAGCCTAAGGAATGCCCTCCTTACAGGTACACAGATTGCTAGATAAGAGATCTTTGATATTTAATCTATATGCTCTCAAAAATGCATTACCTAAATCCACCACAAGTAACTTCATTCCATATGGCGATCATGCCAATCATGGGCCTTCAATATAAGCTCCTCATCTGTGCTACATATGCACGTGAGACGCTGGAACTGACTAGAGGGAATACCTCTAAACATGTGTTTAGAGTCTGCTCTTAGAATGATATTACCAGCTGTATCCTTCAAAAAAGCTATAGTAAAAACAGAACTTCTCTTACATGACAATAACAAATCCAAAAACCAATAGTTTCCACTTCAAAACTGTATGTGAACTGTATAGTATAATTATTATTATTTAAAGTCTCAGAACTATCCTAAGTGCCATGCCAAACAAATAATAGGTCATCCACATACCTTCCATAAAACGTCATTGTTATGAAAGGAGTCTCAAACCCAGAACTAGTGGCAAGGTCCGAGTCACAGCTCACTCTTCCGCCTATAACAACCTCCTTTCGCTTCGGGAGGAGCCCTCGGCTACTCGGGTGCCGTCAGGTCTTTATGTGAGAGGACCCGGGAAAGAGTTCTGGGCAGACAAGGGAACCGAATGTTGTAACTGGAACAGAGAACAAGGAGCATGGTCAAGGGACAGGCCGGGTCAATACCAATCAAGAGAAGCAGTACAGATTCAAGAGACGATATTGCAGTAAAAAGCAGGATCTAAGAGAGTAGTAAGTATACAGGCTAGGGTCAGGACAGGCATCAGACTAGACAAGGCCAGGAACAGATCAGAAACATTAGAGACTGGAATATGAATAGGAGAGGGTCTAACTAGAACTATGAATAATTACACGTTGCAATATATTAATAAAAGTAATCAAAACTAGCAATTCATTTGTAGCCTTACACAGCATTTGTTTTTTAAATAGTGTCAGTGAACCCCATTTGAAAGCTGGAAAGAGTTAGAAGAAGAAGGCAAATCATTTAAAAACAATAAATAAATAGACTATATATAAATAATGAAGACAATCTGAAAAGTTGCTTAGAATTATCCATTCTATAACATACTAAAAGTCAACTTACAGGTGAACCCCCACTTTAAAATTGCTGTTACTTAGTTTATTTTGGAATCTGGGAATACACCCTCTTTAGGGACAAAGAACCATTCTTTATCTTGAAAAAAGTATAAATAAAATTACAGTATTTCTTTCTACCTATCCAGCTGACACGAGGTCGCCCATTCTGATTAGAAGAAAAGAGGTTCCGCCTAAATATTCAGAAGGGGTTTGTTACAATGAGAGCTGTGAAGATGTGGAATTGTCTCCCTGAATCAGTGGTACAGGCTGATACATTAGATAGGTATAAGAAGGGGTTGGATGGTGTTTAGCAAGTGAGGGAATATAGGGTTATGGGAGATAACTCATAGTACAAGGTGATCCAGGGACTAGACCCATTGCCAGGAAGGAAATTTTCCCCCCTCTAAGGCCAATTGGAGAGGCTTCAGCTGCGTTTTTTGCCTTCCTCTGGATCAACTGTCAGTTAGGCAGGTTAAAAAAAGTTAAAAGGTTGAACTTGATGGATGTGTATCTTTTTTCGACCTAACTTACTATGTTACTATGTTACCCTTGGGTTCAATCATCATCATCATCATCATCATCATCATTTATTTATATAGCGCTGTCAAGATACGCAGTGCTTTACAATCTGCTCTACTGGATCTCCAGCCACACTCATATCTCTATGCAGAAGACCATTAGAAGCCAGATTACTTTTTCCATGGCCATGAATGTATATATTGTTTTTATTGTTGTGTTGTAATTTCTCAAGAAAACTTGTTTTCTTTATTTATGCTGCCTACCAGCCTTGTTCTATACCTGATGTTGTAAACATCAATTTTGCCTCAATCTCAGTTTATGTTTTCTCCTTGATCTTTATTCCAAACCCTATGATCAGTGGCTCCTGGTCTTTAAAATAGTGCTGGTGCAAGTAATATGTTGTTAATGCCTCTAGAAGAAGAAGAAGTCAAGTGTGTACATATAGTAATAAAGTCTAATTTTTCAATTCTGTTACAACAAATGGACCATTGACAATTGAATTCAGTGTATAGTTTCATTAAACACTGCATCTTTAAGAATCCAGTCCTGATGTTAATGGACTGCAGATCCCAGCGTACTTTAGCCCTTGATTAACAAAATATTTATGCAACAGAACACCTGTTAAATAACAAACAGATTTTTATTCATTTTCAGCTAAGTAGAACTTTCTGACAAACATACAAAGGATAGGGTGGGGCATACCCGGACTCTGCTAATAAAATATCAGATAATATGTAGAGTAAATAAAAGAAACACTCACACTGCAGAGATATTTGGGTGTGAAACATTCTTCAAAAACTCTACTTTCACTTTTGATTCCTGGTGCTGCCATTTTACCCTGACATTCAGAAAGGAGATGGCTGAGTATGAAAGACCTGAAGATCATGTGAAGGACTATATTCTCCGATTCAGCCTTGATAGATGTGCTCTTGGAAGCCAAGGCTATAATCGAGTTCTTCTACAGTTGTTTGGGTTTATGGGTCATGGCAAGTCCTCCCTCATCAACTCCTGCAAGTATGTATTAGGTGATGGAGACTACAAGGCACGTGCAAAAACATCAAGGTCCCATGGTGGGGTCACTGTAAACAGGAAAGCCTATCGACTCACCCGCACCATCACTATTGTGGATAACAGAGGTTATTCCAGGTTCAATGCGTTTGAGACCGGAGAAATTTATGCACAATTGGGTAAGTAGCAATTAGTGCAAATCTAATTCTAATAGAGCAAATCCGCATATACAGTGTATGTACACAGAATCTTTACTAAGAGTGCCTAGACCCAAATAGTGTAAGAAGGAACATGGTTATATAAAAATGAATCCCCAAAAAAATACAAATGTCCATCACACCTGACAGTTCTTGGTGGTAGTAGTTTTCAGATCTCAAAGATTTTCATTATCATATTGATTTATATATTTTATGAGCCTATGCTTGTTATCTTTGCTAAAATCAAGGCAAATTATACTGTATATCGTATACCTTGTAGAGTGCTCATTAACTTTGGCTGTATTTGGACTAGTGTCTAGACAAGCTGTGTTCCAGAAGAATACCAGCTTATGGTGCCATTGCTTATTGTTTCAAAACAAAATTGTATCATTTTTTTGGGTGTGAAACTTTCTTATGAGCCTTCAGTAACATGTTAAATACACAGTCAGCTGGTCTAAGTGGACCCCCATATGGGTGACTCAGTGTCTGAGATTTCTAGATGGGCAGCCGCCCCCACTGGGAGATATTTCAGCTGATAGGGAGTGTAAACAATTCAATGTACTCCTGAGTCTGAAGCTGAATACCAACTCCTAACTAATATGCTGTTCAGATACCTGCAGCTGAAACACACCTACTAGTCCCAATTCCCCCACAGGCCAAAAATGGTCACTTATACTACTTTGGAGCTTTACCTCCACCGGCCATATTTGGCCAAAGCCCTAACCTAAATGTATATCATATTATTGCAGGTGGATACCACCCAATTAAACAAGCCTCGACAGCAATGGTGTGAGGATAGAGAATGATACATGCAGACTAAATTCCTTAACAGAGTATACCTCACCCCACAAAAGCTATCTAGGATATACTCTGGGGTATAACTTAACACTGTGGGTACCTTTTTCCATGTCTCTGGGAATGACCAGTGATACAGAGATTTTGGTGAGAAGTGCTTAATTATGGTTCTAGCTGTCACTAATACACATCACCCAGCCTATTACTCCTGGGTATCATGGAAACTCTACAGCTGAGGCCCCCTGTTAGATTTTGTTACTTGCAACTCTTTTATTATGCCAAAAAGGCAATATTGCTCAACTGGAAATCCACAGGGCCACCTGTGCTTAACTTTTGGAAAAAGCTAATAAATGATTCCCTATCCAAACAGAAGCTCGTATATCATTTGAGGCCATCTGGAGATCTTGGCTGGAGGCTAATGTAATGTGTTAATGGAGATCTAAGTACTAGATGGGAATACTTTACAGTTCTTGTAAGAGGAGTACCACTCAGCACATAGGCTCTTTACAAACCAGCACTTATTCCTAATAGATAGTCCCACAACTAGATAAATAGCCATTGATATTGGCCTTTGAGACAAAATTACCTGAGGAAGAGTGACATGGAAGAACTTAATAGAATGTTTATTGAACTATGATGCTGATGTCTCCATACAGGATACCTTTTATATTAAATAAAATGAATATCCCTTTTCATTTAATTTCTAATTCATAGTATATGAGCAGCTCCTAAATATTGTATACAAATGAAATCCTCATTTATTTCTAGGAAATTTCGTCCCACTTAATGAGAAGGTAGAGTGGACCAATGACTTTGAGACAATGATTTCTAGACTGGAGGACTCAGAAATGGACCCAAATTTCACAGACCTAACAGTTCCAATCTTTGTTTACAGGTAAGATAAATCACCCCTTTACACACTGCATTAGCTATGATTCAAAGCAACATGCCAAATATAATAAACACATCTCTTATATAATTTCCAATTACTTATATTATGACGACAGCTTTAAGCACTTGAAACCATGGAAGGAAAATGTAAAAATCGAGGTAAAAAAGTAACAAAAATAGTATAGTCATGGACAATAAAAAATGAATGTAAAGAACAGGTAAAAACAGAAGAGAATCTCTTTAAAATATTGTGTCTGACACCAGGATGGCTATTAAGTGATAAGTTAGAGATGTCATGGGATGGCCAACTAATTGTGAGGCAACCAATTGACCATAGACTTACCAGAAAGTCAGATATAGGAAGGCAGAGATAGATTTTGGATGCCCGCTGGAAACCACCTGCACATTTCAACTGGGAGCAGGTCCTGTGGCATCTTTTCACAATGTGAAGCCCAATTCTGGTCATACACATTGCCTTGTGTTCATCAAATTTGATCAATTTGGACAAAAATGTTTGACTTTCCCTGGAGTTCAGTTAAATCTTCTCACCAATCAGTTCACTCAGAAAGCTATAAAGCATCCTGGTCCAATAGTTGTTCAAACCTTAACTCACAATAACGTTACAGATATACAAAACATTGTTGTAATAAGAATCCTGATATATTTAAGCTTTGCCATTAAAAGTTCAATTAATTATTAATTTACAAGATGCTGATGATTTTCTTTTTGTAATGTATCTCTTTATTGGTTTAGCAGTTTTTTTTATAACATGGCGCCATGAGTACATAACAACAGGGTGAGAAGATGTTGATGAATTTTTGACTGCGGCTTTGAACTATTCATCGTAATATATTATCTTTGTCTTCAGTGTAAAAAAAGGACTTAACGATGGTGAGAAGAGAGAAACAAAGGAGTTCATTGAAAACTGCCGACTCATGACAGGTGCAATTTCATCAGCTTAATAGTATAACACTTGTACCCAATGTCTAATCCATTAGTGATAAAACAATGTTTAGTATAAAGGATTCTTCTTTCAAAATACATCTAATATAATAAGAATATTTCTTCCGGCACTGATGTTAAACTTTCATCATGTTCCATAAATGGGACAATGAGGTCTTGAGTGGGAACTCACATAGCTGGGTATCTGATCTACAAAGGTTAAGAGTGTTGAGTTAGGCATCAAGGACCTGCCATAAGGCTTCATCTTCTACCAGCTATACTTTATGTATTTTTGCAGTTGGGCAAGGTATACCATAAACAAGTATCAAAGCTGAACTTTGAGATAGAATAGTTAGCTGGACATTTGGGGGCCTATTTATCAAAAGTCGGTTTTTAGTGGTTTTAGAGGTCTATGAAAACACAACTACATTCACAAACAAATGTGACATTTATTGACATTTATTAAATATCGGAATAAAAAAAGTAAGAACGGAAAATTTAGTTGAACGATTTGCTAATAACTACGAATACCTTGAAAACTTCTAAAAATTTTAGTTTTTCATACAATTCCTAGCAAAAAGAAGTCTGAATTGATTAAAAATTATCTAATAGAATCATCGCAGCTCCCACTGACTTCTATAGGACCTCAACAACTTATATCTGGTGAAGTTTCATATTAATGGTTTTTACACTTAAATCTCGAATAAACTCACATTTTTAGAGCTTTTTAAAAGAACTAATTTTTAACAATTTGTTACTGTCTGGAATTCTCATGTTTAATCACTAAAAGGTTTTCTTGCTTTAAAGCATATACTGTACATGCAGTTCACTGTCAAGCACAGCTCTATGATTTGGTTTGATTTAAATGCCTAGGAGCCACACTAAAGTCATAATAAGATTCACAAGAGGAAGGTGAAATTCTTTATGGGCAGTTACATGTAGAAGGCTTTTATTTTTATAGCAGTTGTTTCTTTTTAAGAAAACTTAGCCCACCTAAACCGTCAGTATCATTGGTCTATGACAAGGCTACAGATATCATAACACTACACTATCATGGATCTTTCCATAATTTTGACAATATCTAAGGTTGTAAGTAAATTTTCAACATGAATCTAATCCTAATTTTGATTGGGCTTTCCAATCACACCCTAAATAGGCTTTCAGATTGGGCCATTCTAGTATATTGTATATCCCCAAAGTTCAGGGTGTATGACCGAATGCATGGATTCCCAAACATTTTTACCCATGAGCCAAATTCAAATGTAAAAAAGTTGGGAAGCAACACCAGCATGAAAAAAGTCCATGTAAGGGCTGTGATTGGCTATTTGGTAGCCCCTATGTGGACTGGCAGCCTACAGAAGTCTCTGTTTGGCAGTACATCTTTTGTATGCAACAAAAAGTTGCCTCCAAGACAAGAATTCAAAAATAAAGACCACTGGGACCACTGGTGAGAAATATGTTGCTCTTTAGCCACTGGTTGCGGATCACTGACCTAGGATCTTCTTTCTTACAGGGGTTTACCCTATTGTGGTCCTTACCCATAAAATGTCTGGTGACTACACAAAAGCAGAAAATGACTTCAAACTGATGGGAGTGGAACAAATAATAAAGCTGGAGAATTACACAAAAAGAGATCACCACAAAACAAAGGAGAGGCACAAAGAGCTGTTAAAGTTTCTCTACTGTACATTGGAAGATGTCAAGTTCCAAATGAGATATCCAAAGAACCCAAGGAGAGACAGGATTGAGAGGAAAAAGTTTTTGATTAAATTCCTGCATGACAGAGACATGAAGGAGAGAAAGGAGAAGGATAGGAGAAGGCTAGCTAGGTAGGGATATATTAGGGTCAACTCAGCTGGATGTGATTTATAAGTGATACTAAAATGTTCCACTGGAGTGTGTCCCTTTACATAACTGGTGCATTGTATGCAGTTTAAAAGTAAATCATTCTCTAAGCTGTCCACCAAGCCTTTCTCCACTGTTACTTGTTAGTACATCCTTCTGTATATCTTCTCCGTTGTCTCCTTCACTTGTTTTGAGCTAGGGCATAGAACAAATAGGGCTGTAGGTATGAGGCCATAGTTTTATTGTAAAGGTCAAGGAAAGTGTAAAAGAATCTGTAATGGTTTTCTGTGATGCCTGAGATGCCAAGTTCTTCCAGATCTTCATTTAGAACTGCCATGGCCTGCGGCCACTAATACGAGCTGCCATGGCACTGCAAGACAGGAATATTTTTTAAAGAAGAGTAGCCTGGGTGTTCATAAGAAAATCGATGACTTGGATCGCAGGGGGTTGAGCTTCAAGAAAACAACCCCAATCGCTTTTATACTTTCCTTAAAGATTCTGTTATGATTTTTATAATGTAGTTTATATTTGTAATTAACACTGTTTACACTGCAAATAATTCACTCTACCATTTAAATTTCATTCCTGAACCAGCAAGTGTATTTTTTTAGTTGTAATATTTGTGTGTAGGTGCAGCTCAGGACACTTTCTCTGGTCGTGTGCTTTCAGAAAGAGCCAGTACTTAAAGGAGAAGGAAAGCTACGGAGGCATTTTATTGCCAATAGATTAGCTGCAATAGTGCAAGCTAGAATGCTACATTTATTCTGTAGAATGTTTTACCATACCTGAGTAAAAAGCTCTAGAAACTCTCTGTTTGTTTAGGATAGGAGCTGCAGTATTAACATGTGTGACATCACTTCCTGCCTGAGTCTCTCCCTGCTCTGGGCTCAGATTACAGCAGAGAAGGGAGGGAGGGGGGAAGAGGAGCAAACTGAGCATGCTCTTGCCCAGGGCAATGAGGTTTAAGCTGAAGACAGGAAGTCTGATACAGAAGCCCATGTGTACACAATAGAAGGAAAGAAATGCTGTGGGTTTTTTTTATAGGGGACTCAGAGCAGCACTACTTTGGGGGTTTCCTGGTATATTTTGATGGACCTTGCTGATAAGGCTTACTTAGTTTTAAAATTTCCTTCTCCTTTAAGGATGGAATTATTTTCTGTAGTTATCAGATGGTGGCTTCTTTCTGATTGTTTGTACTTCCAGCGCTCAAACAGGATATTATTGAATTAGAGAGGGTACAGAGAAGGACAACTAAGCTGGTAAAAGGTATGGGAAATCTTAGCTATGAGGAAAGACTGGCCAAGTTAGGGTTGTTCCCTGGGCTGGTCTATTGTTTAGTCTGGGATGCTGTGACTCAAACTTCCCTGGACTGGTGAAGTTTTTTGCTGAAACTCTGGCCTAGCGATTCTATTAAAATACTGTCAAGTAGTGATGTGCGGGCCGACCCGATGCCCGCGGTACCCACGGGTTTACCCGCGGGTCAGGCGGGTTCCAGTCGACCGCGCACTGCTCCTCTTGGGTGGTGGGCAGGTGCGGATTGAGCCCTTCTCCTGCTCTCCCCGCCACCTTCAAATGCCGACGTCCATCTTCCGGTTTTATAGTCTCGCATCTGCTCGCCCCGCCCCTTTTGTGACGTCCTTTTGTGACCCCGGAAGTGCGGGCGGGCGTGGGCTGGAGCAGGGTGGGTTAGGGTCGGGTGCGGTTCAGGAAAACCCTGACCCGCACATCACTACTGTCAAGGCTTCACAAAATGAAAGCCCCACATATTCCTTTTTTTGAGTTATCTTGCAAATTGACTTTATGATAAGCAGTTTGCATATTTTTGTCCTTTACATTTCTGTTTTCATTGAGAAACAACAACATTTTCCACTTTGCCATAGGCAGTAATGACAGAGGGAAAACTAAAATAGACTAAAAACAGGAAACTGCATTATCGTAAGGGGCCAGAGGAGGCGCTGCTGCTACTGTGGATTCCACTGGCTGTACTGTATTCTTACCTAGGCAGAGATGTTATTCTACCTTGGGACATCTTACTGTTGTCTAGTAAAACACAAGATAAGGGGTCTCAGTTACAGTATGTAGGTGTGTCCCCAGTAACAAAAGGCACCATAGGGTTCATTTACAAATGTAAGTACAAATTAAATGACAAAAAGCACCCAAATCTGTAACATCCAGATGCTTCAAACGATGCTTGCATTAATACATGCCTTTACATTCCCCTTTACTGAATAAGGAGCAAATTTGAAAACCATTTCCAAAGCAGAGAGCATTGCCACAGCAGAATTGTTACCCACATTGACCCCAAGAATGTGCGCACTCCATTTATCAAATAAGTTGTTGATTTATCTCCATTAAGTTCATAATTAAGGCAAGTCAAAAATAACTCCAGAAGTCTATATCTGCATTTCTTTTATTATGTTATTGCAGAATTTTCTAATCACTCAAATAAACATGTTTATCATCTTTATTATAAAAGCCCAAAATGGCGTCCTTTCACTTGACATGACCAATATATTCATTTTGGTTTATCTCCCCTTATGCTTCTGCAATATGGAGGTGCAATATGACCTGAGAAAGTAAATAGAAACAGAAACGATTTATTATATTGGGAGCAAGGATGCTCTGTTCTAGGCATAAATCTTCTCCATGGGTTGATAGAGCCCGTACTACTGTACAGGGAAACTGTGAGTGGGTAGGGTTGCCACCTTTCCTTTACTGGTTCTCCAGATGGTGGGAGAGGGGTGACATCATGGTCAAGACTAGTGATGTTGGTGCAGGACTAGTGATGTTGGAGGTGGGATTATGATGTGGGATCAGTGATTCCAAGATTGTCACATCAATCAAAGGGAGTCACAGGGATGGGCGAATTTGACCAGTTTCGCTTCACCAAAAATTCGCCGCCGGCGAAATGTCGCAGACGCCCATTAAAGTCTATGGGCGTCAAAAACAATTTGTCGCGCGGCGAAACTGTTTTGACGCGCGTCTTTTTTTTTGACGCTCGCTGCCATAAGAGTCTATGGGCGTCATTTTTTCGGCAAAACGAGGCGAAAAAATTCGCCCATCCCTAGACATGCAGCTTTAGACAGTCCCTCCAAAAAGGGACATGTAGCAACCTTATGGTTGGGTAGCACTTCGGATATTGAGAAGGAAAAGCAGCAACAGAATATCTAACCGGAGTAGATAACTCAGTAAGTGGAATCAGTGGTCCAGGTGCATCATCCCCAAATCATCAGCTCAGGAAGTGGGAAACCAATATTATGCAAATAAACAGAAATGGGTAATCCGGCACTGTAGGGAATCCACGGGGCCAAAAATATAGAAGTAAAAGTAATATTAATTAATAAAAAAAAATACACATCTCCCTAGGCCCTATGCGTTTCATGCCCAATAGGCACTTAATCATATTGCTTTTACTTCTATATATGTTGCCTTGTGGATTCCATAGAGGGCAGATGGACCATTTCTGTTTATTAGCACTTGGACATTCTCTTGGACATAGCTTGAGCAGCCATTACGTATAGGACTCTATAGCACACAAACGTGCTGCTCTTGACTCTTTGCACCAGAGTTTTAGTACAAGGTTGTACATCACTGGGCACAGAATGCAATGCATAGTAGAGTGCTACATTCATGAGCCCTAGCAACCATGCAATGACTAAGACACTGGAATACGAATAGGAGAGGCCTGAATAGAAAGATGAATACTAAAAAGTAGCAATAACAATACATTTTAGCCTTACAGAGCATTTGTTTTTAGATGGGGTCTAGTGACAAGTCAGAAGAAGAAGGCAAATAATTAAAAAACTATAAAAAATAATTAATGAAGGCCAAATGAAAAGTTGCTTAGCATTGGCCATTCCATAACATACTAAAATTTTACTTAAATGTAAACCACCCCTTTAAACATGAAATAAAATATATTTATGGAATGTGAATAATTACGATAATACGTGAGGCCAACCAGGCTGGGAGATAGAAAGTATTGTCACAACCCCAGCCGGCACCATATAAGTTTCACTCAGTCGCAGGCCCTGGAATAGAAAGAAAGGAAATGTTTCAGGAAGAGAAAATAGTAACAAGAGGCAGATGTTCAGGAATCCATTTCTATAAAAGGCTAAAGATTTGAATTGTCTGCAAATATCTCCTTAAAATAAAATAAACTACACTACAATGAAATCATAATCAGAATTTAGGCACGTTACATCTTAAAGTCTTCCATGCCTACACATAAAGGGATACAGAATATTTGCAGATACATGAACGTATGAAAATCCCAGTGGTTACTGAAGCTTGATATGGTTTTCTATGGCATCATACGCCCCTTAGATAGAATATAAATACTTACAGCAGGTATGTAGGGTATATAGAATGTATTTCTCAAAAGTCCCAGGGAAGCTGCAACCCAGGGAAAGGCAAGAGCCCACTGTGAAGAACACAGAGAAGACAAGTTCATCAGTGTCATTGTCTGACATCAAACATTCACTACAATATGGTGGAATTACTGTCTTTTCTGCTGATATTTCAATTACTGTGAAAGGTGACACTGAAAATGGCTACTGATTGGTTCCCATACATATAGCACACACACATATACTTCTTTATACTCACGTTCCATACGCTGGGTCTGCACAGTGCATTTCCCACACAGATTATTGTAGTTCCGTATGTTACAAGGGACAAAGAGACAGAGCTCTAAAAGAGAGGGTTTGTGTCAGTACCAGTGCCCAACTTTCCAAGGTACCAGGGTGTAACTACAGAGGAAACAGACCCTGCGGCTGCAGGGGGGGCCCATGAGACTTATGAGACCCTCATTATTGAAAAATTTCATACTGGTAAAACAGGAAACCTCTGGATATATTGGGTACCCTAACATTATTTTGCTGTGGGGTCCAGGAACATCTAGTTACACCACCGCCTGGTACATTACTAAGGTATGAGACAATATATATATAATTATATGTATTTCCCACAATGCCTAAAACCATCAAGGTCACTCATCATTCTAGTCACATGCCTGCTTCCCTGAGCTGGCAATCCTTTTCTGTTATACAAAATGCTCGGGACCAGGGGTTTTCCTGATAAGGAATTTTTCCGTAATTTAGATTTCCATGCTTTAAATAATTTCCATACTAAAAAATTGTTTAAACATTGAATAAACCCAATTATCTTGTTTTACCTCCCGTAAGGATTAATTATAGGGATGCAGCGAATCCAGGATTCGGTTCGGGATTCGACCAGGATTCGGGCTTTTTCAGCAGGATTCGGCTGAATCCTTTTTCCCGGTCGAACCAAATCCGAATCCTAATTTGCATATGCAAATTGGGGGTGGGGAGGGAAATCACATGACTTTTTGTTACAAAACAAGGAAGTGATTTTGTTTCCCCTTCTCACCCCTAATTTGCATATACAAATTAGGATTTGGTTTGGTATTTGGCCAAATCTTTCGTGAAGGATTCAGGGGTTCGGCCGATTCCAAAATAGTGGATTCGGTGCATCCCTTATTAATTATATCTTAGTTTGGGTCAAGTACAAGGTATTTCTTTTTATTATTACAGAGAAAAAGGAAATCTGTACAAAAAAAATGTAAGTATTTGATTAAAAAGGAGTCATTGGGATATGGCCATCCTGTAATATGGAACTTTCTGGATAACGGGTTTCTAGATTACAACCTGTACCACATTTGCCATGAGAACTTGTTCTTGAGCGCCATGTCGCCATCTCCTTCCCTTCTCCCAGGTGTCCCCAGCGTCAGATCTAGGAGGGCACATGCACAGTAGGGAATCTCAGGAAAAGTTCTTTACTGAGCATGTGCTGACCCAATCCCAATAGGGGTGCATGAAAGACTGGAAGAAGCTCCCAGGCTGCTGCATATTTTGAAGAAAAGAAACCCAAGCCTGGGGTTACAGGTAAACACCTAGAATCATTCAGGGTGCCCAAGAACTAGGCATAAATTTAAACCCACTTAATATCTTTTCTCAATGTACAGCTCACTGGAGAGCTCATTACAATTGTAGAAGAATGGTGGAAAAGCCCTTTAAATGTTTAAAGACATACTATTGTCACAGTACAATGCTCCATAGTGCCTGAAACCATGTAAGTAGAACTTGAGAGCAACTCCAGAGATGTCCCTGTCACCAGCAGCTATTAAATCTGTCCCTTGTCCAACAAGCTTTATAGTTCAATGGGGGGGCTATATGTCCCAGAACATGATGATGTTTGTGATCCCTGCAAGGAAGACTATCAAGATGTTCATCATTAAATACAATACATGTGCTGTAACTACTTACATCTGGCACTCGCATATACCATCTGATCCACAGGGAGAATGTTGTGCAAGTATAGAGAAGAGAAAGCTGTTCCAAAAACAAAGAAGAGAATGTTTTAGTTATATTCTATCCTGCCTTAAATAGGGACCTCTGCTCCCACCATGTCCATAGGTTTTTTTCAAGTAAAGTTCACTATTTACTGTAATACCATTTTCTAAACTTCCACCATGGTTTTTGTGTCAAATGGAAATATTAAGAGGAGAATGGATAAGTATTTTGATTTTGTGAAAATATTTATCTGCTCTGCTAGAAATTTAGGTCTTATACAAGTTGTTATTTCCAGGCTCAACCACAACCTCAACTTCCTTTGCTTCTCTGCTAAATTGACTTTTATAATCCCATTATAAGAAATGTGGCAAAGCACAAAAAATGTGCAAATCTGCATATGTAAATCACTTTTTATCTTCCAGGCCATTAAAGTCATTCCCCTAAATTAGTATCCCAGGAGCCCTCACTGCCACTTTCTCAACAACAGTACTGCATCCCCCCATACTGACCTGTTTCCCCTACCTGTTTGAAAACATTAGAACATTTGATTGGCAGGTGCCATCTTACACCCAAACAGAAAACAGAAGGTGCTATGATTAAGTGCCCAAGTGCACGAAACGCATAAGGCTATGTATTCATTTACTTTGTGGCCTGAAATAAAGTTCTCCTTTCTTTTACAAGCCTGACGTTTTCTGTTTAGTTGGATACCTTCACCTTGAGCTGTAGGTCTGGGGCATGTGCACCCAGACCCCATGTACTACTGGTGAGATTAAAATTCATTGGCCCTGCATTGGGAATTTCTTTCTTTGAATGTATCATTTATAACAGCCATCTTACACCACCTAATCTTCACCTCCAAGCAATCACCAACACTGAGCATGTGCCTTTGCAACCACTCTAGATCTGGCTTGAACTTCTAATGCTCAGTGTGGTTAATAGCTTGGAGGAGAAGATTATGTGGGGCAAGATGGCACCATTGAACTCTGACTTTTGGGAAGAGTTAGGGAAATGCGAGGTGCAGTGATGTGTTTCAATTGATACGATATGGGAACCTTACCAACAAGATGATCTTAAAAGTATGGCCAGCTTTAATTCTTTGCAAGGCACTGTATTCATGTTTTAAAAAAAACAAGAATATTATTGGTTAATAATGGCAATTTCGCCCCTTGTGAAATATATAAAGATATTAGGATTCACCTTAAAGGTTAAGTAAACCTTAAAAATAAGTGAATGTAAAATGAATGTACTATTCTAAGCATTTTTGCAATGTACATTCATTATTTATTTTGTTTTTTTTTGTTTCTTCCAAGATATTAAGAGATACATGTACTGTTAATATGAATGAATTTTGTTACAACAGCACCACCTGCTGGTCATTTTCCCACCAGTCTGACCACCAAGTAGTTAAGGAAGTTGTCAGGAGAAAGAAAGAGGCTGCTCTGATGTTCTTCTGCTTAGGAAAAAAATTAGAAAGCTTTTTCACATCTTTCCTAAGCAGAAGAACATCAGAACAGCCTCTTTCTTTCTCCTGACAACTTTCTTGACTACTTGGTGGTCAGACTGGTCTTAAAATGAACAGCAGGTGGTGCTGTTGGAACAAAATTCATTCATATTAACAGCACATGTATCCCTTAATATCTTGAAATCTAAAAAAATAATAATAATAAATATACATTGCAAAAGTGCTTAGAATAGCCCCTCGTTAACTTTATAATCACTTATTTTTAAGGTTTACTTATCATTTCTGCTCTGTATATAAATAGCAGAACTTTATAGTGATTTCTTATTCATAACAGCATTACCCAAAAAATACAGTATTCTATACTTTGGCTTAAAACCAGTAGTACTTACGTTCTTTAAAGTTGGGTCAGAGCAGGCACATCCCAAGGCGACCAGGTTAGCTGCATAGCATAAGCGAGACACCAAGGGGGAGTTCTAAGAGAGAGTAAATTGTTCACTATCAGTTTCCAGGAAAAATAATTACAATTGAAAAAGCCAATCGAAATGCACCTTTTTGTTCATTTTCATCTCCAGATGAAAATTAACGGGACAGTTCAGATTCACAAAACTTATTCTCAAATAGTATGCCCCAATTAATGACTTTTTTCCCCAATATCATTGTATTCTTCTAAAATGTCCATTTGTGTAATGTTTCCTAATGGCAGTTTTTTTTAACAGCTACAGTCTATCAATATGTATGTATATGTATATATATATATATATATATATATATCAAAAAGTTCTGTGCAGGAAATATAAACTGGACACACCTCAATGTTAAATTAGAAGAGTAGGATATGGCATAGGTATGGGACCTGTTATCCAGAATGTTTAGAACCTGGGGTTTTCTGAGTAATGGATCTTTCTTTAATTTGGATCTCCATACTTTAAGTCAACAGTAGATGATGATGATGATGTAAACATTAAATAAACCCAATAGGCTGGTAGTTCTTCCAACAAGGATTAATTATATAATAGTTGGGATTAAGTACAAGCTACTGATTTATTATTACAGAGAAAAATGAAATAATTTTTAGAAATTTTGATTATTTGGATAAAATGGAGTCTAAGGGAGACGGCCTTCCTGTAATTTGGAGCTTTCTGGATAACGGGTTTCTGGATAACAAATCCCATAACTGTAATTAATGTAAGGCTTCCAGTTGCCAACAAAATCCTGGACTATGGAAAAAAACATTACGTCAGATTCATTGACGAGAGTGCAGTGAGAACAAATTATCTCATGGTTTATCATGTGATCAAGTCATGGAGGAGATTCAATTTGAGGAGAAAAAACTTTTCTCCAAATTCAGTTCCAGTTTTTTCCCACATAGACTTCAATAGCGTTTTCTTGTGATACACAGTGAGATAAGTGTTTCTGAATTGATTTGCATCTCAAATTGAATCTCGTCCATGAGTTAACGTTGTATAGTTAACTATGGGACCTCTGTGGTCTTCTGTGTGGGTGGTATGTAGAACATTTTGGACCTACAGTAAAGCAGGTGAGTAAAGCACCACTCACGAAAAGGCTGCGGTTCATTTACACTGTCTAGGAGCCAGTTTGAATGCAACATTATTAAAGAGGAAATATTTTGGTGAAAAAATAGAAACGTAAATGAAAAATATCTGTCTGATTGATGTCATCAAGCCGGCAGTTGATCTGTAATGGTAGGATGTTACCTTTCTGGGTTTCAAGTCCTTCTCTTTATCAGGTGAGTCTTTCTCCTCATCCCACTGATTAGATATTAAGAAGAAAGAACTGGCAGTCAATCATACATTTCTAATGGATATTATAGTAAAAAGTAAACCCAAGTCTAGTAACCCATAGAAACCAATGAGATGTTTATTTTCAAACAGTGGCCCAGTAAATGCTACCAGTTGACTGAGTCCTGTAGGTGACTGGCCCTCTAGAAAACATTCCGCATTTTGGGCCAGATTCAATTCAATAAGAAAAAGTTTTATCACATGAAAAGTCATGGATGAGATTCAATTTGAGAGGCAATTCATCTCAGAAAACTTCTCAGGGTTTATCACTTGAACACTCTATTGAAGTCTATGGGGAAAAAAACTGGAACTTAATTTGGAGAAAAGTTTATTTTCCTCTAATTAAATCTTGTTAATGACTTTTCACCTGATAAACCATGACATAATTCTTTCTCACTGAATTGAATCTGGGCCTTTATTGCATAACACAGCAGAAAGAAAAAGTTATCTCCTGTTTTATCACGTGAAAACTCATGGACGAGACTCAATTCGAGGAGAAAATACTTTTCTCCAAATTCACTTCCAGTTTCTTTTCCATAGACTTCAATAGAGTTACGTAAAAAACAGTGAGATTTGAATCTCGACCATGAGTTTTCACATGATAAACCTTTTTCTCACTTTTTTTGTGAATTTGGCCCAATATGTCTTATCCCCACCCATAGCCATCTTATAAACCCCCTACATAGGTCATGTGGGGCTGGTCATATATATAGATACCAGTATATTATGCACATGATTCCAACCCAGGGCCCTAGCAGAGACTGGGGGGGGGGGGCAATTGACCAATGTAGGGATGACAATACCAAATACAGGTATGGGATCTGTTATCCCAAAACCTGTTATCCAGAAAGCTCTGAATTACAGAAAGGCCATCTCCCATAGTCTCCATTTCCATTTTCCTTTGATAATAAAACAGTACCTTGTACTTGATCCCAACTAAGACCAGATTAATCCTTATTGGAGGCAAAACAATCCTATTGGGTTTAATTAATGTTCAAATGATTTTTTTTAGTATACTAACCACCATATGTTATAAAAGGCACTAAGTTTGCCCAGGAGCAGTAACCCTTAGCAAACAGGTGACCAGTAAATTCTACTTGCAGATTGGTTACTATGGGTTACTGCTCCAGGGCAAACTTAGTGCCTTTAATTACATAACCCCATTCTGGAAAACCCCAGGTCCCGAGCATTCTGGATAACAGGTCCCTTACCTGTCACTGCTGAGTGCCCATGTGGGCTCTAAAAGCTTTACCCTGCCTAGCACCAGAATATTGGTCCTAAGGTCAATAGATAGATACCCACCATGTTTATACTCTTCTGGGAAGCTGTGGAAGAAATAGACAGTTATTATTTTACATTAATAACGTGTAATTCTGTAATTGATTATAAAATATACTCGGTACTTACCTGCAGTAATTATTTCTTTTATGGGTGCCATTTTGCTTATCAATATGTTGTAATTAGTCTTGTCCTCCCTGCTGAACAGGAATAGATCCCGAGCTTTGAGTTTGATGGTTGGTTGACTATGAAGAATTCTGTTCTTTGCATTATGACTGCTGTCAACTAGGTCATCAGCAATTACCACCACTTTGTCTTTCCCTGCCAGAATGACAGGACAGAGAGTTACAGTGGTCAGTTAATGACTAAATGATGAACAAGTTCCTCAGATGCTGGAAGGCTCTTCTACACAACATATTGGAGAGCCACAGTCTGCAACAAGGTTGACCCTGTGCCAACCTGTAATCTTGAAACTGTAGTTGTCCAAGTTTTTTTTTTTATGTCCAAGTTGTCTATTTGAAGCCAAAAGCCTCTCCATGTCTCATGTATTTTTATATTTCTGGTCATCAAGACCATCAATAGGTTTTATAATAAGCAGAAAGGCTGATTTCAATACTCTTGGTGCCAACACAGATAGGGCATCATAAACAAGGGTGTTCCTGGGGCCCAGGGCATTCCAAGGTTACACAATTACATAGTTAATTGGGTTGAAAAAAGTCCATCAAGTTCACCCCCTCCAAATGAACCCCATTGCATGTATATATATATATATATATATATATGTCGTCTGAAGGTGCACACCGTTTCCACGTTCATGTACCTGGGTGCCAGCTGAACATTAAGTAGACGCAGAAGTTGAAAGTAGCGACACTCACAGGTTTTGTAGAAGGTTTGAAAACAAAAGTGTTGTTTATTGAAGCTCAACGTTTCGATCCCCCACAGGGATCTTCGTCAGGAGAACACAAACAAACGTTTGTTTGTGTTCTCCTGACGAAGATCCCTGTGGGGGATCGAAACGTTGAGCTTCAATAAACAACACTTTTGTTTTCAAACCTTCTACAAAACCTGTGAGTGTCGCTACTTTCAACTTCTATATATATATATATATATATATATATATATATATATATATACTTTTTGTAGATTTTAATAGTTACATAGTTAAGTTGGGTTGAAAAAAGACCAACATAAAGGTGTTTTGACATCAGCAAGTACATTCTGGGAATTCAAGATTTACAGTGTAAACAGGGAACTAGTAAAGGGAGCAATGAAGGTGCAGTATCACATGTTAGAGTGACCATATACAGGCAGATTTAATCTGCAGATTCGTGCTCCTTACACCATGTATGGGGACCTCCAAGAGAACCACACAACAAATATCTGTCTGAAAATAGGACAGCTATCGATTGGGCAGGTTTGAATTTTCCCTCAAATTTGGGACCATATTGGCTCGTTGATGTGGCTGGGAATGTGGCTTGCATTCCCAGCATTGTACTCTGATTGCTTGGCCCTTGTGAATAAAGCCAATATTGTCCACCTTAAGTGGGCATATTGGGAAAAGATCTGCTCATTAGGTGACCTCCTAGATCTTATAGTGTATGGCCACCTTTAGTGTAGCCCTCTGATCAAATGCACAGTCCATTCTCTTAAGTATCTACAGACCATAAATTCACAAAGCATACACTATGTCTATTGCATTAAAGGCATTGTAAATGATAATGAGGATAATGAGCTTTTACATTAATAACCCTATCGTGAACCAATGTTTTGATCTTCTTTCAGTGACATAACTAGAGTGCACCGGCCCCCTCCAAAAAAATCTTCAGAGGGGCCCGGTGCACTCTGATCCCCATCCTCCCGCCCACTTCCCATCCTGCATCTGCTCCGCCCAATCCCGCCCACTCCCAGCCATCTTGTGCCCCACTTCCTCACCGCAAGTAAGATAGTGGCTGGGCAGGAGGGTGTTTTTATATTAGCTATAGAGGAAGGAGACCCCACAGTCTGGGCCCCTCTGTGACTGCATGTTCTGCTTCCTCTCTCTCTCTCTCTCTCTCTCTCTCTCTCTCTCTCTCTCTCTCTCTCTATATATATATATATATACAGTATATATATAGTTAAAAAAAACTTCGAACTTCAAATTCAAAAAGGCTAATTTTTTGGGGGTCGAAGTGGGCCAAATTCGGCCTACTTTCAATCGTATGATCGTACTTTGATACAAATTTTTTTTTACTTCGTCCTTCGATCTCCCAAACTCCCTCAATTGTCTCCATATAGGTTCTAGGAGGTCCCCCATAGGCTAAAACAGCACTTCGCAGCTTTTAGGTTGCGAATGGTCGAAGTCGAAGTTTTAAACCGACAGTACTTCAAAAAAATTCGACCTTCGAATTTCGAAGTTTTTCTTTCCACTTTGAATCTAAGTATGATTATTCCCTAGTCGAAGTACACAAGAAATAGCTTGAAATTCGAAGTTTTTCACTTCGAAACTTCATCTCAACCTTTGATAAATCTGCCCCATAAAGTAGCCCTTGTTGGAAAATATGACTATATTAGAAGTAACCTCGGAGTTCCATGACCTTTATAAAAGCACTCGGCTTTCGGCCTCGTGTTTTTATATGGTCATGGAACTCCTCGTTGACTTATAATATCACAAAGAGATGCACACACAAGCGCTCAGCATTAGTAGACGACCCAATTCACTCAGGTGCTCCGTCACTGGCAACCAAAGTTTAGCTTCAATTTCGAGTAGATTAGTGAATTGAGGCAACAGCAGTCAGCAGAATACCTGCTTGACTTATAATATCCTTATATTTTACAATTGGGGGTACTTTATTCACTATATAATATTATTTCCTATTGCTTTACCTTTCTCCCAAGTCCCTCTCCTGTTCATCCTTCATTCTGACTAGTGATGGGCTAATTTGTCCCATTTTGCTTCGCCACGAATTTCACGAAACTGCCGTAAAATTCACGAAAAGCTGATTTTGACACCTGTTACAGTTGACGGCAGCGCCCATTAAAGTCAATGGGCGTCCAATACTTGTCACCAGCGTCTAAATTGTCACCGACTTCGATGAGACTTTTATGGCGGCAAATTTGCAAATTTATTTGTTGGTGATCCAACATGGACATTTGCCACAAATTCCCGCCGGGCGAATAAATTCACCCATCACTAATTCTGACCTTCAAACTACCGATTGGTTACTAATAGGGATGTAGCGAACGTCGGAAAAAAAGTTCGCGAACATATTCGCGAACTTGCGCAAAAATGCGAGCGGTTCGCGAACGGTTCGCGAACCCCATAGACTTCAATGGGAAGGCGAACTTTAACATCTAAAAAAGACATTTCTGGCCAGAAAAATGATTTTAAAGTTGTTTAAAGGGTGCAACGACCTGGACAGTGGCATGCCAGAGGGGGATCAAGGGCAAAAATGTATCTGAAAAATCTGCCTGTGTGTGCTTGGAAGAGATAGTGTAGGGGGAGAGCTGTTAGTGATGCTAGATGGCAGTTGGTTGAATAACACACTGGGCAAAAAATGCCTACAGGGCAAATAATGCCTAAAAGGTCAACTTATACACTACTACAGCGGTAGTAAAATAAAAAAAAGTAAAATAAAAAAAAAATGAATATTAAAAAAAAAAAAATTAAAGTTGGTGCTGCTGAACTACTAGGAGCAGCAGATTAGCACACCAGTCCCACTCCCCAACACTGCTAGACTAATAGCACTGGGCTCTTATAGTAGTAGTAGTAGTAGTAGTAAAACAACAAAAAAATAAATAAAAGCAGTCCTTACAAGGACTACTGTTATTGCAGCAGTCAGCAGATGAGATCAGAAGCAGGACAGCTGCCCACTGCAGCTACATACAGAGCACTGCAGTAGAAGGTAGATTACTAGCCAGCAAAGCTACCTAAGCTTAAATGTCCCTCAAACCCCTGCAGACTTCTGTCCCTCCAATAACAGAGCAGTATCAACACGATTACTAGCCAGCAAACTTTCAACTGTCCCTGAAATCACTAACAGGCAGCAGCTCTCTCCCTACACTATCTCTTCAGCACACACAGGCAGAGTGAAAAAACGCTGCAGGGCTTCGGTTTTTATAGGGAAGGGGAGTGGTCCAGGGGAGAGCTTCCTGATTGGCTGCCATGTACCTGCTGGTCTGGGGTGAGAGGGCAAAAAAAAGCGCCAACAATGGCGAACCCAAAATGGCGAACGTCGCGCGATGTTCGCGAACTTCCGGCGAGCGCGAACACCCGATGTTCGCGCGAACAAGTTCGCCGGCGAACAGTTCGCGCCATCTCTAGTTACTAATGCAATATTCATCGCAACCAACCAGCAGGCGGCTTTGAGCTACTGTATCTACGGCAGGCAGAGAAAAAACTGTGACTGGTTATGTGCGCCCCATTTATATAACTAGATGTTTGGTGTTGTTGGAAACTTTACCCCTTACCGAGAATGCTGGATAGAACTTGCAGCTCATCGTCATACAGAGAATCAGTCACGTCTGTGATATTAAGCCTCCCTCTGTTCATGGAGTGATACAAAATGGCAAAGTTGTTAGTATAGACGGATTCCCTAAAAGCGGAGGCGTTGGAGTTGGTAATGACAAAGGGCTGGGGGCAGACGTTGGTAACATCCCGCAGAGCGTTGACAAGCCAAAGGTATTCATCTTCCCCACTCCTGGAGAATATCCCCACCACTGTCTGTTTGCTCCACAACATTTTTACCTGGAGAGATAAGCGCTTGAGTCATTGTGTTAATGATTATTTATCCTGTTCTTACCCCCCATTTCTACTGGCACCAGCTTTATTCTTTATAAGTGATCTGGGATGGTTTTAAACACAGAGGGATGGAGCGAACATCACTGGGAACAGAAAGGGCAGTGAAGTAGTGACAAAGTGCTGCGGAACATGTTGGTGCTATATCATTAAATAATAGACCAAGGGCAGTTACAGAGCTGAGGACAAAAATGAAGGTGCGGATCAGAAACTGTCATATCCACAGTGCTGGGGTCCCTATGTATTGTCCCTGTGCTGTCTCTTTGCACCCATTGCACCCTTGATAGTATATTGCCCTAAGATAAGTGATTAGTGCACGACTGTATATAAACCGTATAGTGACACACTGTAGTGATCAGTGCCTGGATCTCATAGTGTATTTGTGTGCAGTACTAAAGGCAAAGTCACGCCACTTTTCTCTCTCTCTCTGCTTTCCCTCCCTCCTTCCCCTTCTTCTGTTCCTGCCTCCATCTGTTCTTCCCCCTGCATTAAATCGCCAACACTTTCATACTTCTCCCCTCTCCTCTTACCTTCTAGCTGAGCTTTTCCTATTGCTTTTGTACGTCTTCTTTATCCGCAGCGACTTCACTCGTTCTTCTTGTCCCTCTCTCAGGCCTTTGCTCAGTGAAAATGAAAGTGTGAAAGTAAAGGAGTGGTTGGAGCGTAGCTGAGAGACAGGAGGAGGGGGGGACAGGTCTCATGTGACATCTCTCTTCCTATCAGTGCTAGTTGTTAGTGACACCCAGTAACCTGCAGTCACGGCTATGGGTGCTCACTCCCTGTCCCATTCCATCATCTCTTCCCATAGAAAATACCATTTCATTCTGCTTAAACATCCAGTTTGTTGTAATAAACATATTCCTATCATTTCTGCTAAAATGTGCTTTGCTACAGCTGAGGTTCACCTTGCAGTTCTGTGACACCTGCTAAATTCTCATTATTTTGGGATATTGTTACAATGAATCTATCCCTCTCGCGTTATAACAGTGACGCACAATCAATGCGCCTTTACATTATTATTCTTTATTTGTATTTTACAGAAGAGCCTGACAGAATCCGAACCTTTACTATCAATAGTGAAAGGCTAATCTGTCCAGTTTCGGTGAAAAAATTTGCAAAACTTCAAAAAAAATTAGCGAAACAACGAAAAATTCTCAAAACCGCGAAAAATTGAAGTCAATGGGCGTCATAATTATTTTGAAGCGCGACAATTTCGACGAGTGGCGATTTTTTTTGTCGCAGTGAATTTTCCCACTGCGAATTTTCACGGCAATTACGATGAAATTCGTCGCCAATCCATGCCTCACGAATAAATTCACCCATCACTAACTATCACGTCACTAAAAAACACTGGGCAACTTTTTTCATGTGCTGCAATTTGAGGATGGGATTTAATCTTTTTAGGGCGGATTTGGTATTTGATTTCACTGAGAATTATTATTCAGTTTTATTTCATTTCTTGCTGTACTCTTGTTACTGTATGATCTTTCCTATTCTGACCATACACTAGAAGAACCAATCTTTTGCCAAGGTTGCCAAGAGAGCGGATCTTTCCCCGATATGCCCACCAAAGGCGATATTGGGCTAATCCTATTGTTTGGCCAAACAACTAGATTATAACAATGGCAATGGGTGCTGACAGGACAAGGATCGCATCAACTAGCCAACGTGGTCCTTGATTTCAAGGGAAAATCAAACCCCATACCCAGGCAGATAAGCGTCACATCACGAATCAGACCGATATCGGCAGCTTAAATCTGTGTGGCCACCTTTAGTCTATAACTGTTAGATTGCAAGCTTTGTTGAGCACGGCGAGTCCGTAATGTTCATACTCTGTAATCCTCTGCTCTCTCACTGACAGTCTGTATCATTCCCACACTTTAACCAACTGTTCTTTCTTTATTTATATGTCACTTTCCCCTTTTATTCAATGATTTCCCATTACCCATGTGCCTATTTAAATTTAACCTTTGTATTTGTCTTCAGTCCCCCTGCCTGTAAGCACATTCCTCCCCCTCCTCTGTCTTTAGTTCAGCCCTTCGCTGAGTCAGAATGAAAGTGAAAGGGACTTTACCATGTGGATGGGAGGGGGAGGAAATGAATAAGCCACATTCTCTCTAATCCCTGCACTTCTGTATCTAATCACTCACGTACAGGCCTCTGTCTGGGCTGCCTTTTTTTCCTTCCTCATCTGTTCTATATTGAGAGCACGTGGGGATTTTAATAATTGCCGATCAGACTTGTGGCCCTTAGAAAGTATGAATGTGTAGCTTGTGTTGTACTCGGCATTTACTAAAGGGGAAATTCGATCTTTCCTTTTGTACTGGTTTAAAGATTGTGCATCAGCACAACAAAAAGCTGTAACATGAAATCCTGTCAATCTCTGTGTTAGGGGGAGGGAATATTGCTGGACCATGTAACTAGTAGTGAGCTCCCTAGAGCACTTATAGAACAGACTATAAGGGTAAGGGCACACGCTAAGATTTGGGAACATTTAGTCTCTTCTTTGGATGACTAATCTCCCCAAAAAGCCTTCCCACCAGCTAGAATCTAAATTGCCAGGGGGTGGCACTAGGAATGGAGGAAACTTTGGGCGACTTCGGAAAACGCAGTGATCCGAGTGCCATCCCACCGCCAATTTAGATTCTAGCCGGTGGATGTCTCTGCCCTAATCAAATTTTGAATCGTTTTTTCCCTGAAAAATTTGTATTTTTTCAGTACATATTCACTTTTGTGAGTTAAAAAAAAATTGTTTGGATTTTTGAATAAAAACTCGAAGCTGGAAATAGCTCGAATCCAAAAATACTCCATCTCAAACCTGTCGAAGTCATGTTTGAAGATGTTTGTAGCCTTGATGTTCAAGTTTTTTCAGTGGTTTTCACTCGAAAACTCAATCATTTCAAATTTTGTTCTGTGGCAAAACTCGATCAGTTCGTTTTGCGTCCTGACTTCACTAATACCAGTTTTTTTTACATTCAAATGTTTTCTTTAATAAGAAACCATTTGAGTTGTAAGTTCATTTGAGGTCTAAATAAGCTGATATACCTTTAAAATGTGACCGTTGACAAATATGCCCCTATGCCCCATAATCATCTGAAGTCACAAACAATTGGATATAGAAAGCAAAACACAATGACTACAAACAATATAATTTTATTAAAGGATAAGGCTTTGCACTGCCCATTCCTGTGTGGGTGTAATTTGTCTGTAAAATACTGGGAGCAGCTGGTGGAATCTGGGGCTGGTAGATAAGGAATGTAGGTGAGGTGGGTATCTGTACCATATCCAGAGTGCAACTAGAGAGTTATATACCAGGGTACAGGAGGTTGGAGATGTTTTCTGTGCAACCTAATTCCAGCACAGGACTCTATAAGCCTTAGTTGCATGAAGATCAGTTTCCACATATCATAGGCATTTTCTTGGATGACCCTGAAATGTAATAGTCAGAATTACTGTAAGTCAGAGCACTAGTTAGTTGATGGGTGAAACATTATAAATAAACATTATTAATACCATTGGAAAGAGGCATAAGTGCATCAAAGCAGTTACTCTACCATAAGAGAGTTTATGAATAGGGCCTCCATGTAACAAACTTTTCAAACATAGTTTTAATCAAATAAGAATATCATTAAAGAGGATTATATCAACTTACACTGAAAATCTGGGGCCCCTTATTAAATAGCATAATGACCAAAAGATCCATCCCAAGAGCAATCACTGTGTAGGGAACCTAAAAAAAGAGAAAAGGTGAGGACACTCATGTAAGCATAGATTCTAATAAAGGAGTTTTAAGTCTTTTTGCTTTTTAGACTTGAAATGCGTCTAAACGAGTTTTTAGATCTTTTGTTCTCCATCATTTGGTCAGAGACACCTCCCCATTACCAAGCTTATAGATGTAACAAAATTTTTTAGAATTCATCTTGCTATTGTTTTAAAATGTCAAGGACAGCAAAATAGACATCAACTTAAAAGTCCTTCATGGATTCCATGAGTATTTAGATGAGCATATAAGCATCTAACCCTCACTTTCAACCTAGAAGTTCTTCAAGCAGGGATTTCACTCACACATAGAATTAAGAGCAATTAAGAATTCAACCCAAATCTCAACCTAGAAGTTCTTCAAGCAGGGATTTCATGGATACCTAGAAGAACAAATAATAATTCAACCACAATCTCAACCTAGAAGTTCTTCAAGCAGGGATTTCACTCACACATAGAATTAAGAGCAATTAAGAATTCAACCCAAATCTCAACCTAGAAGTTCTTCAAGCAGGGATTTCATGGATACCTAGAAGAACAAATAATAATTCAACCACAATCTCAACCTAGAAGTTCTTCAAGCAGGGATTTCACTCACACATAGAATTAAGAGCAATTAAGAATTCAACCCAAATCTCAACCTAGAAGTTCTTCAAGCAGGGATTTCATGGATACCTAGAAGAACAAATAATAATTCAACCACAATCTCAACCTAGAAGTTCTTCAAGCAGGGATTTCATGGATACCTAGAAGAGCAAATAATAATTCAACCAAAATCTCAACCTAGAAGTTCTTCAAGCAGGGATTTCATGGATATTTAGAAGAACAAATAATAATTCAACCAAAATCTCAACCTAGAAGCTCTTCAAGAAGGGATTTCATGGATACCTAGAAGAACAAATAGTAATTCAACCAAAATCACAACCTAGAAGTTCTTCAAGCAGGGATTTCATGAGCACCTAGAAGAGCCAATAAGAATTCCACCCAAATCTCATCCTAGAAGTTCTCTGAGAAAGAATTCCATTGCTACCTAGGAGAGCAAATACACAGTCCCCCAAATCTTAACCTAGAAGATAATCTAATAACCATGATAATCTAGGAGAGGAACTAAGCGTTAATCCGAAATCTCAATCTAAAAGTCATTCAAGCAGGGAGTCCATATGTATCCAAGAAAGAAAATAAGAATTCACCCTAAATCTGAACCTAGAAGTCTTTCACACAGGGATTCTATTCGTATCTAAGATATAAATTAAGAATTAAAGCCAAATCTCACATTATTTGGCCTTTAACTATAACCACAAATTACAGCTTTGGCAGGTCCCTTAAGGAAGTCAGACCTACTGATCTAATAAAGTATCTGCTGAAGAGCCAAATAACATTATTTATACTTACCATCTGTACTGACCAAACTCCCCAAATCATAACAATGCATTCAACCAGAAGTACTGCAGATACTAATGGTAGGAGTGGGCAAGCAAGGCTCTGTAATAGAAATTTCATTTCTATTTAATTAATGGAAATTCAAACCAGGCTAAGCGCATAACACAAGAGCAAACTGAAGCTGCTGCGGAAGCTTTTCATATGTAACTAAAGTTTAATAGGAGCAAATTCTTTCTAATTTAAACAGAATGCCTCTAGGATTAAGCAGAACATATAATAGTCAATATTAGCAACCATTCTAAAACAAGTAAGCATCTTACTGAAGCTTAAATAGGGCAAAACTGTTGACTGTCCCAAACAATGTGGCTGCTCTTGGATCAGGAGTTAAACGTTAAAAATTACACATCTCCATGGGCCCATAATGTATCTGCTCTTGGATCAGGAGGTTTTGAAAATCCAATGAGGCAAAGACCAGTTCAAGACCAATTCCTGACAGGTCTTCTAACCTGGTGCCAAAGATCCTTTTGTTTGGTGGCCTCGGATCTTCTTGTGTATAGCCATCATTAGACTGTTCAAAACACTTACTCTTTTCTGCTGTGAAGTTTTCTTTCTTGATGGGCTGTCCACAAACATTGGAAGCAAATCAGGCTGTGGGGAAAATGAGAGGTAAAGCAAAGCATATATGTCCCACTCAAAGCAAATAAACACAGTATATACCAAAATATTTGCTCATTAAATGTATTAACATGGATTTGTCAGCTTGGTGGTTATTTGCACAATCTGGGACATATAAATATGCCTTTAAATTCTTCATAGGGAATAGGTGCAATGTTCACGGATCTTAATCAATATAATAACTTACTAAAAGGGCCTTAAAAGTCATAGTTGGAGTAAATATGGATCTGGGCCTGTTCTATGGAATTAGCAGGGAGTAACTCGTATTGGTTCACAGAATATATGTAGTGGTAATACAAAGCCCTATTGTGCTGTACCCCTCACTGCAAAATCTATCTGCAAAATAAATTCTCTCTTTAATTCTTTCTTCCTACATACTTTCCATAAAGTAAAAATACTTACATCACTGCCTGAAAATGCAGCTCTGTAAATCATAAAGGACACCTTCAAGTTGGTTATCACTATAAGAATGATCTGCAGAAAGAAACATTTCATTTCACTTGATATTCCATTAAATCAGCACTTATAGTCCATATATACTACATCTTGATTCTACATCTGTCAAGTTATTATCACCATGTTGGGAATCTAAGAAGGACATTAAATTGCCCAAAAACCTAGGGGCAAATTTACTAATCTCCGAAAATTCGCCAGCGAAGGCTTCGCTCACATCGCAACACTTCGCCAGTCGTGGATTCACCAGGTCAACACTAATTTACTAAAATCCGAAGTTGCCCCCAGGGCACCGAACGAAGGCGAAGTTGCGCTAGCGTTACAGCTACAATCGAAGCAAACTTGCGCTAGCGTTGCCTAATTTGCATACAGTTGGAAGTTAAAGTTGAATGAACGTATATGTTGCAGCAAATACATTACACTACCGGGAATCCTTAATAAAATAAAATAAAGTTGTTATATTGCCCTACACATGATCCCACTGTATAGTTTATGTGCCATATGTTAGGAAATGTAGGGGGGAAGCCGGGTACCCCAAAAAAATGTACAATCTTTTGCAGCTAGCATTTTTTTGGGACTTAGAAAAATTGTAAACTATTTTTGAGGAAGTCCTATCTAATCTATTGCACTTCGCCTGGTCTGAGGTGACGAGGGCAAGTCTGGCGCAAGAGGTAACGTTCAGTAAAATCCGCATTTTAGTAAATTTGCGCAGTTACGTCCATTCGCCAGAGCGAAAACTCGCCAGGCGTTAGGGAGCAAAGTAGCGCTAGAGTCTATCTCCTTCGCTAGCGAAGTTACGCCAGTGCCTGTTAGTAAATCGGCGAAGTACCGAAATGATATCACGCTGGCGAATTTTCACCTGCATTAGTCACTTCGCCCTTTAGTCATTTTGCCCCATAGAATAGACCTTACTGGTCTTACATTACTAACATTTCATCTGGGAAAAAAGGGTGTGGCTAATTGTGCCAGATGTATCAGTTGACCTTCCTCCATCTATACAAGATATTGCTTTATAGTAGAATGGAATGGGTTATGAATGGGTTAATGAAATCGTTAGTCAGGGTTCTCATAAAAGGGATATGTTGTGCTGGGTGGGGCTAATAAATAAATGCAGGATTTTAGCTAAATTCTTTGTTGGGTTTTAGTTCCCCTTTAATTGCTGAAAATTAAATAGCTTACATACAGTAGGTCTTAATTGAAAGTGAATACATACATTATAAAAATCATCAGGACTTCTGACAAAGATAATGGCAGCAAACCATAAAACAAGGAAGCACAATGGAACAATCTAAAGGATTAAAAAAAAACAAGAAAAACATGATTATTCAAGGTCACTTCATGATCCACCGATTTGCAGCATTTCATTGTTTTTTTCCATTAGTCGGCACTTTCATGATAGTCAGGAGGGGGTTAACAATCAACATTAATCAGTTCATCAAATCAATGAATGTGTCACATCATCACAGGTGTTGGACTTTTGAGCCGCAGCCCCGAGCACTAACTCCCAACCAGTTTGTTAATCCCAGATGCAGATGATTTTGAATTTTGGAATTTTAACATAATAACTTCATAAATCTGAATTTTTTTAAGCGACATCATTAATGGCCCTTAAGTTTTTTTAGATTCCAATGCATTACTTTCATTTCTAAATGAAATATATTAATAATATGTATTATAATATTATACAAATATTTAGATTAAGATATTTTATATATATAATTATTTATAGATTATTTATGTCATTTTGAGCCTTCCAGCTCCCTGTTTATTACAGCATTACAGTACATTACAGACCCCTTGGATATACTGTATTAGCACGAGGTGAAAGAATGAAGTTTTAACCAATCATTTTGCTTCCTTTTATGCACCTAGCGCTGGTTCTCTTAATACTAAATGAGACCTGGTTTGTGTTATTAAATGATATTCTGTCATTGCATTTGAAGGAACGAGTAGATTACTTACAGCACTTCCCAGGGAGTGGCCACTGCCCTCTAGAACAAAAACAGAAGACATTTTTTAAGATACTTATCTTTATTATACAACGGCTGATTTCCTGATGGTTTCAAAGGACAAAAAACAAAAAAGCTTGCCTTATGGTAAGCAATCCCAAAGGTTGGCAAGGTTAGATGAACCTACAGTATAGTAATAATATGATAAATAAAAGGTGCAACCAACTTGTTACTCCAGACCGGTCTAGTTTATTGTTTTGTTTCATTACCTTTTGTGCAAATTGCAATAATTGTACACAAATCATGTAGAGTCGTTATTATTGTGCATTTTGGTCACTTTCTAGTTCTGAACAGCAAAAAATGATCCTGATAACCATTTGGTCTGATGGTAGAGCCCAAGTCTAAAATCGTCTTCAAGCCTAAACCAACCCTGATAATCCAGCCAATGAGAATACACAATGGATTAATGCATAAACTAACTGAGTCTGCACAGCTTGCTGGATATCATTTGCAACACTGATCTTAAAAAGGCAAGCCTTGGAATTGCTTCTGCTTCTGTTTAAAGCCGCCTATATTCTTTAAACTTGGGTAACTACAGAGTAAGGTTAAAGGGATACTGACATGGGAAAAAATGTTTTTTTCAAAACACATCAGTTAATAGGGCTTTTCTTTTCTGATCTGAAATCCATTTTTCAAAAGAGCAAACAGGTTTTTTTTATATTCAATTTTGAAATCTGACATGGGGCTATTGGCAGTTTTCCAGCTGTCCCCAGTCATGTGACTTGTGCTCTGATAAACTTCAGTCACTCTTTACTGCTATAAATGAGTGATATCACCCTCCTCCCTCCCCCGACAGCAGTCCATCAGCAGAAAAATGGGAAGGTAACAAGATAGCTGCCTGGTAGATATACGAACAGCACTCAATAGTAAAATCCAGGTCCCACTGCGACCCCATTCAGTTACAGTGAGTAGAAGAAACAATAGCCTGTCAGAAAGCAGTTCCATAGTGCAGCACTTGCTCTTTCTGAAAGCACATGACCAGACAGAATGACCTGAGATGCACCTACACACCAATATTACAACTAAAAAAATACACTGTATACTTGTTGGTTCAGAAATGTAATTTTATATGGTAGAGTGAATTATTTGCTGTGTAAACAGTGTCATTTAAAAATAAAAAGGACCCCATACAAATCATGACAGAATCCCTTTAACTAGAGGAATATGAAATAATGTCAGTATCCCATACAGGTCGTTTTCTGTACATCTGACCATATTACTTAAAGCCATTAAAGGATCAGTAACATAAAATAAAATTCGTTAGTATAGAATGGAAAAAAACCCCACAAAGGCAAATGAAACTTTTAAATAGCTAAGTCTTTATTAAGAAATAAAATACAGAAACTCCGCTTTCGCGACACAGCGACGATCCATCATGCTGTGATCGATTTCTCCTCCCTGGCTATCTCCTATAAGGAAGGCAGGGAGAAGAAATTGAGCGCCGCACGATGGATCACCACATCACCTTTTCTGAAGAGGAGCGCAAGCGGAGTTTCGGTAAGTTATTTCTTAATAAAGACTTAGCGATTTAAAAGTTTTGTCCTGGTTTTTTTTTTCCGTTCAATAAAAAAACTTGATGTAACTGGTCCTTTAAGTAGATTTGACTAAAGCTGGGTGTTGGCCCCATTTGTTCTCTTGGTCAGCCAGTGGCTCCGTAATGTGTCAGATGAAGGTGAAACATTATCAAGAATAGGAAGGAGCAGTGTCAATAAAAGGTAACGGCTAGAGGGAAACAACAGGGATAACAGCTCTTGAGGCTGGTGGTGGTCCCAGAGAAGCCCTGAGTGCATTGAAACTTTCAATACATGTTTTTCCTTGAATCATCTTTGCCATGGCATGGGGGCCCTGATGCCATGGAATGTTTAGTTCAGCTGTTAGTATTGGCACACTGACTACAGTATGGTAGCATCACAAGATCCTCATGTATGACGATGTACATAATGATGACATGTACAAAATGTATGACAGTGCAGCCTAACTTTTAAGGGAATATATTAACATCACCACAACTCAGAAACGACAAAAAAAAACAAACAAACAAATGAAATGAATCAAAAATTAAGTTTTGCTAATTTATGCAGCTTTATTCAAGATGCAGTATTTGTAGAAACAGCCATGCGGAGGAGTATTAAGCCCAATATATGCCATGGATAGAGGAGGGGAGACGGGGTGCAGAGTGGGAATAAAACTGCTGCTCATCACTTGCTGGAGTGAAGCCACGCTGGGTTTATATGCACTGGGTCAAAGGCGAGAAGGAACATTTTTCAAGTTTACATTGAAGTACCTCTTCTTGTTACAGTCTTCTGATGAAATTATCACAAGCCTCTAAAAAGAAGAGATGTACAGGGTATTATATTTTAAATTTGTGAATTAATAGAACCGTTGACACCTTTGCAAAGATAGAAGCCCCATGCAGTTAAAATGTCAACCCCTTATTCTCCCCTTCACTTATTTGTAAAGTCCATTTGATGCAGTTGACCTACTCTTATGGTTATAGGGTTTCCTAAACTAGACACATTATTCAATATTCTGTAAGTGTCCCTTAATTCCCCTGTGTATTCAGTATAAGTCACTTAGGAGAACCTCTGTAAATGGACCAGCAAACACTTCGTAGCCTATTTCAAGAGTCAAGACCAAGTTTCTTGGAGTTATCTAAATATATCAATCAAAAAAAAAATCAACAACATTTTAATGACCATATTTGCCTGCTAAAACATTCCAACTTTTTTTGTAGGAAAACAGCACTAGGCAGTCCCATGCTTTCTAATTTTCCCTGAATTATAAAGAGTTATAGAAAACACTGACAGAATTTTAATGAAAGAAAATGAAAAACATGAATGTGCCAAGATACTGTATGTACGAAAATGACTGTACCTGTCGTGAACTTTTCTTTGATGGGATTCATCAAGTTCCTCATAATACTGTTATTCTGCTTTGTTTCTTTGTCTATAAGGAAGATATTCCAGGCCAGATTTGCTATCTTAGGCTGACTCTTTAGGATTCTGTTTCGAGCAGTGGAGCTGTTGTCATCTAGATCATCAACAACTACTGTAACCTTGTCTATGCCTGTTAAATAAACACAAATATAGGAATAGAGAAATTTTCATTATACCGTGATCATAAACAAATTCAAGGCTCCATAATAGACAAAAGGGGGTCATCTAATCAACGAATCCATTTTTTACTCCAGAAGAGCACTCCATCAACAGGTAGATGCAGTCCTCTTCTGACACCATTTTCTAACCCGCCTGATAGATACCTGATGAGCAGGAGGCCAGGAAGTCTCCATAAATGACCCAACAGGTTTCCAAGTCAATCTAGAAGGACTCTAAAGTTGACAGTTTATATCAGCCCATGCATGGCCAGATTTATAAAGGATGACAGATCTATGCTTCAGTATACAATGGAGCAAGCTTTAATGAACCCTAATGGCTCAGCATGAGCTTTAACAGTATTTCGGGGACGAGTTTTGGACCTACATCCCCTTTAAGATGGGCATGAAGATAATTTTGAAATCTTTGAAATGCTATGTGTGATGCATGATGGAGGCAACGCTAGGTACCTAGTTCAGATGATAGATATTCCAGCTCGTCATCATACAAAGAATCCGTCACATCAGTGATATTGATCCTTCCTCTACTCATGGAGTGATACAATATGGCATAATTGCATCGATACACCTCTTCTCTGAATTTAAAGCTGTTAGTATTGGTAATGACAAAAGGGAAGACAGTGTGACCTGTGGACTCTATCAGGTTATTTATAAGCCAGGTGTATTCCTCAGGGCTGGATCTGGAAAATATTCCAATTGTTCCTTTTTTGCTAGACCTCGGACTCTGCCATGAAATACAGATACACAATGATCATTCACATCGTCAGTAGATTTAATGACAGTACATGTAAGATAAGAAGTACTTCCAAAAAGTCCCATGCAGAGTCCCATTTACAGCCCTGGACAGTTGTCTGCCCCCTAACTACATCCTACCAAGATTTCTCTGGCTTTAAGTATAAACACAATAGGAGCCCTGTGAGAGATGATAAGGAGCTTGTGCTCCGCCTTCTGGTAAGACAATGGCTGATTAGGCAAGGTTAAAACTGCAAGCTATGCTAGTAACTCTAACTCACAGCAGCTTGGGCAAAATAAAAAAAAAGTAAACATGTATTACCCTTGGGCAAACCCACATGAAAAATGAAGGTATTCTAGGCCTTTTATCATGTAATACTAGACCATAATATATATTTCACTGTACCGTGTCAGGATAGTTGACTTCATGAGAGACACATGCACTGGAGTTGAATCTTTTGGCAATAATCAACATGGCTGTTCCACTGGATAGAAATGTAAGAAGAATCTTTGTATAAAAGAAAAGAAAAACAAATGTTAAACAGGATATCACACAGTTTATTGTGTTATACAGAAGCTATAGGCAAGCACACAAGACTTCATTTCTGTAGCAAGTGGGGATTTTTCCATATTTAAATATATAATAATAGTGTTTTTAAACATAACACATTCATATTTCAAAAAAGAATATTGTTTGCGTGTCTATTATGGACTATGTACTCCACATGAGGCACATGGAATGTCAAATGTCTGTTGGCAAATCTAAATGGTTGGACGTATGGATGTTGCTTACACAATTGGGCCCTATGTGTTTTATTTGATAATATTATACATACAGGTTATTGGTTAAACAAATTTCTGGTTTATAGGAGGTTTTCGTGAGGTTTTAGTCCAATTTAGGCAGGATAATCCCAAATTTCAGACCACCAAAGGGGTGAGGTTTACCAAAAAGATGGGGGAACATTGAGGAGATTATGCCCTTCTCTTATAGTCACCACATGTGGTTGACCATATCATGACCATGGCCTAAAGTGTCCATGTATACGTCTCATTTCTCATCTTTCTATAGAGTGGCCATATAAACCCAGACCTTAAACAGTATGTAACTGATCTGCTCATATACTGGCATATATGGTGCATTGGCAGATAAGATTTTCAAAACTGCCCCATCACCAAACTGACCAAATTTCACAGTAGTGGTCTATCTAATATAATATTAGGTGGGTAATAAGCTGTTTTTAGTTGATGAGGATGATTAGGAAGAAATCCAACTGTCATGCTAGTCATTTTTCTCATTTGTGGCAAAATTTGTAATTGTGTGGACCTTAAAAAGATGAATTTAATTCAATTTTCATCCAGTAGGGTAACGAGAAGTCTCCACAGTAAAATATATTTAGATCCACCATCTACTGAATATTGAGAGAAGTTGTATATTAGCACACGCATCCTGAGTTTGCTTTCTTTTTTTCAAAGCCCCTTGTAGAGAAATATGCTCACATCAGGTCCTTAGACTCCATCTGGCAAGGACTTTAATATTTCTTCTCAATGCGGCCACAGTACGTGCTGAGGCTTTTCCCAATATGACAACTCTACCCTGGTCTTTATAGGAGCCTCCTTCTTTCTCCTTCTACGTGACACTCAACACCCCTAACACAATTAGTTAGTCAGCTCCACTTAGAATATTTCCCAGGCAGCCTTTGGGTTCTTCCTGCACCTTCATGAACTCGTATTCACCCTCAGCTTCGACCATCACTGACTGTAAATAGTACATGTCGAATATTCCAAAAATACTCCTCACACAGCAACATTTTCTAAGCTAAGGATAATTTTCATGAGCTAGGCATGTAGACATGGACATACTGTACTTACAGTAGCGTGATATGATGCAACTTCCATCCAAAGAATGATATTCATTTCCAGGTAGGTAACTAAAGCTGCCCATATGAGCATCACCAGCATGGAATGCTGAAAGAACAGTATATATGGTTATTATTCTAACAGTTTTTGTCTTTGGTGATATCATTGTCTCCTTCAACAGTTGGTTTCACAATCTCACTTTGTAGAGATAAGCCAAAAACCCTTAGGTATGTTCTACTAAAAGAGACTTCTGGTCAAATGTCTCTGCCTAGTATGGTGCAAATATAGAGATGTAGCTGTTCTATTTATTAATTTATAAGGGTGGTAGTATGGGGATATTTCCATAGCAACTGCAAGAACTTGGCATATATAACTTCTGCCCATACAGAACACACATCATCATATATATAATGTAAAACTTCCTCTGTGGGAATGGGATTAAGGGAAATGCACGGCACTAATAATAATAGACCCAAAAAAAACGCAAAGGAAAACTCACAGAATTGCTTGCGAAGATGATGAGTAAAGATCCTACAGCAAAAGTTGTGATTATCAAACCCATCTGCAAAACATGAGATATAAATCAGCACCTTCAGCAGGCGATTCCAATGTTGTGCTACTTCTCAGTTGTTTAGGACACTCAAGCACCCATGAAAGAAAGAAATGTATGTGTTTTGAATATGTAAATAGGTCTCGGCCTAGTAAACATATGAAAACACTTTTCATCAAATGCTTGCACCTAATAATGGTATGTCTAGCACCAATGTACTCAACATACCTATTAATGTATAAAGGAATCCTGTATGTTCCATGTGCCATTGACCTACTTGTGCTCAATATACAATCATCAGATTAACATTTTGCACCCATAGTTGTCTGTTGAGACATTTTTCACATTCTGCAAAATGGTATCAGCCATTTTCTAGCTTGCAGCTTTTATGTTAAAGGATAAGTAAACCTCGAAAATAAGTGAATATAAAATGAATTAGGGCGATATTCTAAGAACTTTTGTAATTTACATTCATTATTTATTATGTTTTTATTCCAAGATATTAAAGGATACATGTACTGTTAATATGAATGAATTTGTTACAACAGCGCCACCATTGCTGCTGGTCATATTCCGTCCAGTCTGACCACCAAGTAGCCAAGGAAGTTGTCAGGAGAAAGAAAGAGGCTGCTTTTAAGTTCTTCTGCTTAGGAAAGATTTGAGAAAGGTTTCTAACTTTTTTTTAAACCAGAAGAAAATCAGAGCAGCCTCTTTCTTTCTCCTGACAACTTCCTTGACTACTTGGTGGTCAGAATGGTCGGAAAATGACCAGCAGGTGGCGCTGTTGTAACAAAATTAATTTATGTTACAGTACATGCATCCCTTAATATCTTGGAATCTAAAAAAAAAAAAAATAATAATATACATTGCAAAAGTTCCTAGAATAACACCCTCATTTACTTTAAATAAAGATTAAAAAGTAATATGTAATAATAAAATATAGTTATATTTCAGTGGGTTTGCATGTTATATATTTACTTACAGAAAAGAAAACTGATTTATCAGGGAGCAGGAAGAGGTACCAGGACAAAACCAAGACGCCAGCCAGAACCAGAAGCTAAAGTAGGAAACAACAACGCAGAAGACATTGTATTACATAGATTAGTTTTGTTCTATTCGCAAATACTGAGCATTCTGCATCGTCCACTATATAATAAAGGATGATGTAATCCAGCAAGAGCTGTGAACCCCAAAGAGATACCATCCAGAGCCTCTAACAGTTGTCTGCCCCCTAACTACATCCTACCAAGATTTCTCTGGCTTTAAGTATAAACACAACAGGAGCCCTGTGAGAGATGATAAGAAGCTTGTGCTCAGCCTTCTGGTAAGACAATGGCTGATTAGGCAAGGTTAAAACTGCAAGCTATGCTAGTAACTCTAACTCACAGTAGCTTGGGCAAAATAAAAAAAAAGTAAACATATATTACCCTTGGGCAAACCCACATGAAAAATTAAGGTATTCTAGGCCTTTTATCATGTAATACTAGACCATAATATATTTCACTGTACCGTGTCAGGATAGTTGACTTCATGAGAGACACGTGCACTGGAGTTGAATATTTTGGCAATAATCAACACGGCTATTCCACTAGATAGAAATGTAAGAAGAATCTTTGTATAAAAGAAAAGAAAAACAAATGTTAAACAGGATATCGCACAGTATATTGTGTTATACAGAAGCTATAGGCAAGCACACAAGACTTCATTTCTGTAGCAAGTGGGGATTTTTCCATATTTAAATATATAATAATAGTGTTTTTAAACATACCGGTAACAAATTCATATTTTAAAAAAGAATATTATTTGCGTGTCTATTATGGACTATGTACTCCACATGAGGCACATGGAATATCAAAATATGGACTGTGTTTTCAATGAATGTGTGTGTGTTGGCAAACCTAAAAGGTTGGACGTCTGGATGTTGCTTACACAATTGGGCCATAGGTGTTTTATTTGATAATATTATACATACAGGTTTTCATTAAATTATTGGTTAAAAAATTTCTGGTTTAGAGGAGGTTTTCGTGAGGTTTTAGTCCAATTTAGGCAGGATAATCCCAAATTTCAGACCACCAAAGGGGTGAGGTTTACCAAAAAGATGGTGGAACATTGAGGAGATTATGCCCTTCTCTTATAGTCACCACGTGTGGTTGAGCATATCATGGCCATGGCCTAAAGTGTCCATGTATACGTCTCATTTCTCATCTTTCCATAGAGTGGCCATATAAACCCAGAGCTTAAACAGTATGTGACTGATCTGCTCATATACTGGCATATATGGTGCATTGGCAGATAACATTTTCAAAGCTGCCCCATTGCCAAACTGACCAAATTTCACAGTAGTGGTCTATCTAATATAATATAAGTTGGGTTATAAGCTGTTTTTCTTTGTTGAGGATGATTAGGAAGAAATTTAACTGTCATGTTAGTCATTTTTCTCATTTGTGGCAAAATTAGTAATTGTGTGGACCTTAAAAAGATGAATTTAATTCAATTTTCATCCAGTAGGGTAATGAGAAGTCTCCACAGTAAAATATATTTAGATCCACCATCTACTGAATATTGAGAGAAGTTGTATATTAGCACACGCATCCTGAGTTTGCTTTCTTTTTTTCAAAGCCCCTTGTAGGAGAAATATGCTCACATCAGGTCTTTAGACTCCATCTGGCAAGGACTTTAATATTTCTTCTCAATGCGGCCACAGTACGTGCTGAGGCTTTTCCCAATATGACAACTCTACCCTGGTCTTTATAGGAGCCTCCTTCTTTCTCCTTCTACATGACACTCAACACCCCTAACACAATTAGTTAGTCAGCTCCACTTAGAATATTTCCCAGGCAGCCTTTGGGTTCTTCCTGCACCTTCATGAACTTGTATTCACCCTCAGCTTCGACCATCACTGACTGTAAATAGTACATGTCGAATATTCCAAAAATACTCCTCACACAGCAATATTTTCTAAGCTAAGGATAATTTTCATGAGCTAGGAGTGTAGACAAGGACATACTGTACTTACAGTAGCGTAATATGATGCAACTTCCATCCAAAGAATGATATTCATTTCCAGGTAGGTCACTACAACGCATATGAGCTTCACCAGCATGGAATGCTGAAAGAGCAGTATATATGGTTATTATTCTAACAGTTTTTGTCTTTGGTGATATCATTGTCTCCTTCAACAGTTGGTTTCACAATCTCACTTTGTAGAGATAAGCCAAAAACCATGGGGTTTGTTCTACTAAAAGAGACTTCTGGTCAAATGTCTCTGCCTAGTATGGTGCAAATTAAGAGATGTAGCTGTTCTATTTATTAATTTATAAGGGTGGTAGTATGGGGATATTTCCATAGCAACTGCAAGAACATGGCATATATAACTTGTGCCCATACAGAACACACAACATCATATTTATAATGTAAAACTTCCTCTGTGGGAATGGGATTAAGGGAAATGCACGGCACTAATAATAATAGACCAAAAAAAACGCAAGGGAAAACTCACAGATTTGCTTGCGAAGATGATGAGTAAAGATCCTACAGCAATAGTTGTGATAATCAAACCCATCTGCAAAACATGAGACATAAATCAGCACCTTCAGCAGGCGATTCCAATGTTGTGCTACTTCTCAGTTGTTTAGGACACCCAAGCACCCATGAAAGAAAGAAATGTATGTGTTTTGAATATGTAAATCGGTCTCGGCCTAGTAAACATATGAAAACACTTTTCATCAAATACTTGCAACTAATAATGGTATGTCTAGCACCAATGTACTCAACATACCTATTAATGTATAAAGGAATCCTGTATGTTCCATGTGCCATTGACCTACTTGTGCTCAATATACAATCATCAGATTAACATTTTGCAACCATAATTGTCTGTTGAGACATTTTTCACATTCTGCAAAATGGTATCAGCCATTTTCTAGCTTGCAGCTTTTATGTTAAAGGATAAGTAAACCTCGAAAATAAGTGAATATAAAATTAATAAGGGCGATATTCTAAGAACTTTTGTAATTTACATTCATTATTTATTATGTTTTTATTCCAAGATATTAAAGGATACATGTGCTGTTAATATGAATGAATTTGTTACAAACAGCGCCACCATCGCTGCTGGTCATATTCCGTCCAGTCTGACCACCAAGTAGCCAAGGAAGTTGTCAGGAGAAAGAAAGAGGCTGCTTTTAAGTTCTTCTGCTTAGGAAAGATTTGAGAAAGGTTTCTAATTTTTTTTTAAACCAGAAGAACATCAGAGCAGCCTCTTTCTTTCTCCTGACAACTTCCTTGGCTACTTGGTGGTCAGAATGGTTGGAAAATGACCAGCAGGTGGCGCTGTTGTAACTAAATTAATTTATGTTACAGTACATGTATCCCTTAATATCTTGGAATCTAAAAAAAAAATAATAATAATATACATTGCAAAAGTTCCTAGAATAACACCCTCGTTAATTATACATTCACTTATTATCATGGTTTACTTATCCTTTAAATAAAGATTATAAAGTAATATGTAATAATAAAATATGGTTATATTTCAGTGGGTTTGCATGTTATATATTTACTTACAGAAAAGAAAACTGATTTATCAGGGAGCAGGGAGAGGTACCAGGACAAAACCAAGACGCCAGCCAGAAGCTAAAGTAGGAAACAACAACGCAGAAGACATTGTATTACATAGATTTGTTTTGTTCTATTCGCAAATACTGAGCATTCTGCATCGTCCACTATATAATAAAACACTAAAAGGATGATGTAATCCAGCAAGAGCTGTGAACCCCAAAGAGATACCATCCAGAGCCTCTAACAATAAATGTGCAATCAAGGGAGGACATCTCACTTAGGGGCAAATTTATCAAAGGTCGAATTTCGAAGTTATATAAAAAAAAATTTAACTCTAATAAATTTGAATGTACTCACAACTCGAATGGGAGGTTATGTATGAAAAAACTCAAATGTCTAATATTCTATTGGATACGAATGACCCGAAAATTGTAATCAAATCGGTTTGACTTGTAAATGGACTAGGGATGCACCGAATCCACTATTTTGGATTCGGCCGAACCCCCGAATCCTTCACGAGGGATTCAGCCGGATACCAAACCGAATCCCAATCCGAAACCTGCTGAAATAGGCCGAATCCTGGCCGAATCCCGAACCGAATCCTGGATTCAGTGCATCCCTAAAATGGACTCGGCAGGTGTTACGTAACAAATATCCAAAATTAGAACTGTTTCCAGGGTTGAGGTGTGATAAATCTCACATTCAAATTCGAGTTGGTGATTTCAAATTAACATTTGTTGAGTGTTAACCAAAAAAAAATTTAAATTCGCATTCAAACCTTAATAAATCTGCCCCTTAATCTATATTTTACAAAGTGAGGTTACCATTGTCCTTGAGCCTCCACTGTATGTGCAGCAGAAGTAATTAACATTGGGGCCATGGTCTATAAGTAATAACATAAGTTAACACTATTCCATCCTTAGTTCTCCGGTTCTCCGACCTCTCTAGTGACCATCTTTAGGCCATTGCTACTCATATAGCTGAGTGTGTTTATTTACATTACTCTTGATTCCTGCATAAGAAGTGGACATTTAACAGATGTCAAGAACTGATTTAAAGGAATCAGATTTGTTTTCTGTAGAAAACACTTACTTCAGGCACTGGTTGTCCTCCAGCATGTCCTACAAAAAAAAAAAAAGAAATAGGAATTGTCATTTTCAAGTCTTCTCAAGTAGTACTTTGTCACCCATGGAAGAATGCCTCAAAGCATCCACAAATACCTTTCAATCTATAAGAATGCATTCCATGCTATGATCCACATTTTTCTTGGTCATCTGTAGAGAGGTGATCTCCCACAGTGTGACAAAGTTGATAATGCCCTAAAAGTTCCTCTTCATTTCACAGTGCTACTGTTGCCTTGAAACATCTCAGTGGGGTATATTTATCAAAGAGGGAGAAGATGAAATTTCTAAGCACAGAGTTCTTGCATCTAGACCAATGGCTATGCTCTGGGCCCAGATTAAACATTTAGAACAAGGTGCAGAGTGCAACACTGTTGGGCACAACCTTCCTTGCTCAAGCTAGTGGCAATGACAGGGGACACTTACCCTCAGTACCAAGTAATAAATACCTGTAACATCCTGGTTTCTTCTGCCTTCAATTCGGTTCATTGTCTATTGAGTAGTCAGTCTCTGAATGAAGAAGAATCTTAAATTAAGCATGGCAACCACTTGTGGCCTCATAATAAATACAAATGACCACAAGGGGAGGAGAGGAGACTTGGTAAGGGGGAGCCCAAGAAATGGTGTAAAACAAGGTCAGCCTGATCTACCAGAATATCCCCCAGTAGACCAAGCCTAGGACTATTCCCACTTGCCCATCCTTATTTCCGACATGGACCTGATAAACAAATATCACTTGCCTCAATCTATATCTAATTGTTGTAAGAGTCGGCCCAGAGTGTGGGGTTCTCTGGTGGGCCCTAAGAGACCCCGTATGACATTGGTAGAGGAGCTTTAATGTCAGCTGCTTATGTTCAGGGCAGCTGCAATGGTGGTCGGATGGGTCAGCTGCTTCATTGGCTTCCTCTGAAACTGTCGGCTCTTTGCTGATGGCTAATTTATCAAAATTAGAATTAGTGTAATGTTAGAAGTTTTTCTAATTTGAGTAAACTTTCATTTTTTTTTTTTTTAGAATTCGAGTTTGGGTTAGTTTATCCGCTGTGAGGAAGCCAGATAGGCGAAATGAGGACTTTCAACAGAAAGCTTTTTAATTGGTTTTCATTATTTTTTTTATAGCTATTGAATTGTTTTCCTTCTTCTTCTGACTGTTTCCAGCTTTCAAATGGGGGTCACTGACCCCATCTAAAAAACAAGTACTATGCAAGACTACAAATGTATTGTTATTGCTACTTGTTATTGCTCATCTTTCTATTCAGGCCTCTCCTATTCATATTCCAGTCTCTTCTTCAAATCAATGCATGGTTGGTAGGGTAGTTTGGACCCTAGCAACCAGACGGCTGGAATTGCAAACTGCAGAACTGCCGAATAAAAAGCTAAATAACTCCACCAATGATAAAAAATTAAAACCAATTGCAAATTGTCTCAGAATATCACTCTCTACATCACAATAAAAGTTAATTCAAAGGTGCAAAACCCCTTTTAAAATTCTAGTTGCCCTTTAACCTAGGGCCAGATGGGGCGTTCACGAGTGTGCACATGAAAGGAAGGCACGGGGAGGGAGTTTGAGTAATAGAAGGGAGAGGAGGAGAGAGCAGGAGGCCGAACCCCCAAATCCTTCGAGAAAGAGTCGGCTGAATACCAAACCGAATCCTAATTTGCATATGGAAATTTTGGTTGGGAAGGGGAAAACATTTTTACTTCCTTGTTTTGTGACAAAAAGTCACGGGCTTTTCCCTACACACCCCTAATTTGTATATGTAAATTAGGATTCATATTCGGTTCGGCCGGGCTTAAGGATTCGGCCGAATCCTGCTGAAAAGGGCAGAATCCTGGCCGAATCCCTAACTGACTCCTGGATTCAGTGCATCCCTAATATTGACAACATGCCTCTGAAATCTGAGTGTAACTAGAGTTGCCATCTTTTCCCCAATGGAGACCAGGGAGGGGGCGAGGCTGTGACATATAGGGGCATCAGCATGGCAGTGATGCTGCGATCAGTGATTGGTCAATCGATCTGTCAATTATGGGGAACCGGGCAGGAAGTTTTGACCTGGGCAGCCCTTGAAAATACTGGTGGCAACCCTAAGTTTAACCCTGTTGTGTTATAAACCTTTTGTTATATGTTCGAGAACCTATGGCATCCTGTTTGCTTCCTCGCTGCAGCAGAGAGTTGTAGTTGCACAGCTCCCTCTCACTTCCACCTGTACTTATAGAGGACCCAGCTGGGAAGAAGAGTCCAGTGTGGCCCATGTTCCACCAGCCTGAGCTAGACAAGTGCATTGTGGGACAAGATATGGTTACGCATGATTCTGTCTGGTGGATTTACTAACATTTCTGCCAGTGTGAGACATGAAGCTGATAATGTACAAACACTCCCCTATCTGACCAATCCCACCTCACTGCACAAACTGCAATCTTGCTCTTAGTCATATAAGCTCAGGAGATCCGGGCCACTTAGACCTTCCCCTCAGTGAGACCCCCTCTCAGTGTCCTGCTCTGCGCTCCTGGCCTGTCATTGCACAGCTACTACATTTACCCCTCTTACTTACACTTCTCTCTCTGTATCTGTCGTCTCTTCTACTTCTCTTCTTCTTCTTCTTCCCTGTTACTTTCTGCTCGCACTTCTCTTTCTCATCCCCCTCGGCTGTGAGCTGAATATCAGTATAAAGTACAAGGCTGAGAATGGCAGCGAGTCAGAATGAAAGTGGAAGTGAATTCTTTTAGTACATTAGGGAGGGGCAAGAGAACATGCAATTGCTGGAGACTGCTGAATTATATATACACATATCAGCCACTAAAAAGATATTAAATAAGGAAGGGTTTCAACTTCCAACAGCATTTTGTAAGCTGCATAGTTGAGTGTTTAGTAAATAAATATATAAATATAAACCTCGGGCTGTAACTTTCATAGGATCATAGAGTGGGCTATTAGTACATGTGCTGCTGGTACTCAGAATGAACTTGAATAGCATCAACAATACTGAGCGGAGAGAAAGAGAGAGTAGAACAAAGGAATGGCACCTCCTGCACCTTCCTGCAGTGTGAGTGATTAGTAGCAGGAAACCCAGAGTACAGTGAATAAACACGATATACATATAGTTATTATAACACAATATTAGTATATACCGTAGATATATAAAAACATACCTCCCAACTGTCCCGTTTTCAGAGGGACAGTCCCCTCTTTTGAGAACTCATCCCACAGTCCCGTTTTTACTAAAAAGTCCTGATTTTCTCTACACAGAACAGCCAGCAAAAGAAAAAAGTTTCTAACTTAATTGGCTTTTGGCAGAGAGCCCAGAACAGCTAACAGGTGCAACTAAGATACTTTGTAACAATTTTGAGATAAGCAAATAAGTAATTGTAACGATATAAGATAACAGGTCCCTTGGGAGAAGTTAGACTCACAGCTTAAAGGGCAATTCACATTCATTAGTAAAACTGTAATAACTGAAAAAACTTTCATAACCTGCCAAATTTTGTAAAATTAACATTGTTATTAGTGGTGTGGCCATATAATGGGCGTGGTCAAAAAATTGCCTCTTATACCTCTTTTTATTTCCAAAATGTTGGGAGGGCAAGTCTGATTGTACGATGATTCATACAATGGGATCTTTGCGTCTATGGGCAGCTTTAGTGTCTATTAAGTTTGATTTAGTGGTCTACTATTTTACTGGCTTCTGTGAAATGCATGTCTGTGATGTGTATTTCTGTGTGTTAAGCTGCCACAGACGCAAAGATCAGATCTTTCGAATCAACGTACGATCGGACTTCCCCATCTCCCGACCTGCCACTAACCACTCCGACCAAATAAAGTAGAAAAGAACAGATCAGCCGATGTTTTGCCCCTGACAACTATCGTACGAAAGTTATGTCTGACAAAGCTAGTGTGTGTGTGTGTGTGACTGTGTGTGACTGTGTGTGTGTGTGTGTGTGTGTGTGTGTGACTATGTGTGTGTGTGACTGTGTGTGACTGTGTGTGTGTGTGTGTGACTATGTGTGTGTGTGACTGTGTGTGTGACTGTGTGTGTGTGTGTGACTATGTGTGTGTGTGACTGTGTGTGTGACTGTGTGTGTGACTATGTGTGTGTGTGACTGTGTGTGTGACTGTGTGTGTGTGTGTGACTATGTGTGTGTGTGACTGTGTGTGTGTGTGTTTGTGTGTGTGTGACTGTGTGTGACTGTGTGTGTGACTGTGTGTGTGACTATGTGTGTGTGTGACTGTGTGTGTGTGTGTTTGTGTGTGTGTTTGTGTGTGTGACTGTGTGTGTGACTGTCTGTGTGACTGTGTGTGTGTGTGTGTGTGTGTGACTGTGTGTGTGACTGTGTATGTGTGTGTGTGTGTGTGTGTGTGTGACTGTGTGTGTGTGTGTGTGTGACTGTGTGTGTGTGTGTGTGTGTGTGTGACTGTGTGTGTGACTGTGTATGTGTGTGTGTGACTGTGTGTGTGTGTGACTGTGTGTGTGTGTGTGTGTGTGTGTGTGTGACTGTGTATGACTGTGTGTGACTGTGTGTGTGACTGTGTGTGTGTGTGACTGTGTGTGTGACTGTGTGTGTGTGTGTGACTGTGTGTGACTGTGTGTGTGACTGTGTGTGTGTGTGACTGTGTGTGACTGTGTGTGTGACTGTGTGTGACTGTGTGTGACTGTGTGTGACTGTGTGTGTGTGACTGTGTGTGTGTGTATGTGACTGTGTGTGTGACTGTGTGTGACTGTGTGTGTGACTGTGTGTGTGTGTGACTGTGTGTGTGTGTGACTGTGTGTGTGACTGTGTGTGTGACTGTGTGTGTGACTGTGTGTGACTGTGTGTGTGACTGTGTGTGTGACTGTGTGTGTGTGTGACTGTGTGTGTGTGTGTCTGTGTGTGTGTGTGTGACTGTGTGTGTGTGTGACTGTGTGTGTGACTGTGTGTGTGACTGTGTGTGTGTGTGACTGTGTGTGTGTGTGTCTGTGTGTGTGACTGTATGTATGTGTGTGTGTGTGACTGTATGTATGTGTGTGTGCCTGAGGCTGCATGTGCCTAAGTCTGTGCATGTGTGTTTGCCTGTGTTTGTCTGAATCTGTGCCTGTTTGTGTATCTGAGAGTTGTTGCCAGTATTGCAGATTGTGACTGCATAAAGAGAACATGATAAAAAAAAATGTGCCAATTTCATGTGGGAAAGTGACTATTAAGGAAGAAGTGGAGAGAAAAAAAATGGCAAAGGGGCAAATGGCAAAGGCAAGTACAGAAAAGAAAATGGGGTAGATAAATTGTTGTATACATGAAAGAAAATGGAATTGTAGTGGACAGCAGAAGAGAAAAAAAGGAGGAGAGGTACAGAGAAGAACCACTGAGGGATGGGAACAAGGACAAAATAAAAAGAAAAAATGTAAAATTATTAAAGGTGGAAAAGTGGCAAAACATAAAAAGGAGAAATAGTCCTTTAAAGCGAAGTGAACAAGAGGAAAACTGGAAGATCGAGCAAGGAGAGAATAGAATGGAGGAGAGGCCATTGGATAACAAGGTATGCCATGCATTCATACATACTATAAGCTTCAAGAAGGGGTTGGATCAACTTGTATTATGTTCTATCTTCCATAATCCTGTATTCAATCCCTTGCTAAAAAGCCATATTATAGAAAAGCTTTGTAGATTCTGAAACCAAAATATTGGTACGTAATTTGTGCGATTCCTTTGCCTCCTTGGCTCCCCTGGAAATTTTCTGCGAACACCCATGGTCCCACCAGACCAGTCCGACCCTACTATCAGAACCTCATAGCATCTAGTTCATCCAAGAATACCTCTCAATGGTGCTGTTTTTTTGAGAAGCTTCATGGGAAAGTGGTGCAGTGTGACCAGACCAGGGGAGTATCAGGGCTTTACTGAATGTAGTCAGGATGTAAGTAAGAAATTTAGGATGGGGATGTCTTTGACCTTAGAAACCATTCTGAGAGGGCCAAGCAAGGCCTGGATGAAAAGAGTTTTCATCAGAAGAGAGGCATCATGGTGTGTTTTGATGTGGTTACTTGGCCTCCTTTGTAGAAGATGGTGGCTGGGATCTAAGGGGGGGGGGGACATGACAGGGTTCTGTTGTGGGGGTATCTTCCATACTCTCTACTGAGAAACATCTGAGGAGAAGTAGTTTAGCTTGCACATTGAGTTACACTGTTCTTCGTTATTGATTGTTCTTCATTGGTTGTGTTAGCAGCCCTCTGTACTGTATGCCATTTGTTTGTTTATAAGAGTAGGGATATCTAGAACAAACACACATTTTGGCTAATAATTCAGCAAACAACAATTGATGGATGGAGCAGTGTTTTCTTGGATGAGAACGTATGTAGGTCCAGAACCTGTGGTAGGAGGACTTAAAAAGTTCCTTAGCTAGATGTAAAGGAATCAAGTGAAGGAAGTTCTTGTAGAGGACTGTTTATGAGGGAAACTTCTCAAGGTGCTTTTCAGCAACCAGCAGTGCAGGAGATGGAGGGCAAGGACAACAGAAACTAGAAGGTAACAGATTTTTTTGCATAAGGCTGTTTTTATCTGTGTTCTACCCATGTGAAGGGAATACAGGTATGGAATCCATTACTGAATTAAGGGAAGGTCATCTCCCATAGACATCATTTTAATGACATTTTTTAAGATTTCCATTTTCTCTGTAATAAAGAAACAGTATCTTCTACTTGATGCCAACTAAGATATTGTGAATATTATTAAAGGCAAACAATCCTACTGGGTTAAATTGATTTAAATTACTTTTTAGTAGATGTAAGGTCGGGAGATTCAAATTATGGAAAGATTCATAGTCTGAAAACCCCAGCTCCCAAACATTCTGGATAACAGGTCACATACCTTTATACTGATCCACCCATTAGAATGCACAACATTTCTATTTTGCCAGTAAAGTTTTTAGACTAAGGAAGGAAAAACCTTGGTATATACAGGGACCTTTTTCTTTTCTATGAAATGGTGACATAGATTGCAGTTATCTGGGGTTTTTATTTTTGGTTATTTCACTGACGAATGCAATTACAGTTTGGCAGCCATGCAATGCAGAATACACAAATGCTACAATGATTGACTGGATTAAGATCTGGTGCATTGATGGATTTTATTTGGCCTGTGATGAGTAACCCACACACTGTACAACCAAACTGCTAAATCAGAGAGCAACATGTTGCTCCCCAACCCTTGGATGTTGCTTTCAGAAGCCTCAAAGCAGGTGCTTATTTTTGAATTCCAGGCTTGGAGGAAAGTTTTGGTTGCATAAAAACCAGATGCACTGCCAAACAAAGCCTCCTGTAGGCTGCCAGTCCTCATAGGGGCTACTGAATGGCCAATCACAGCCCTTATTTTGCACCTACCAGCAACATTTTGAATGTTTTTGTGCTCCCAGCTCTGAATGTTGCTCATGGGTAAAAAAGTTTGGGGACCCCTGTGCTAAATCATGTCCAATAAGAATGAAGTGTCCTGTTTTAAGGCAGGGCTGCTCAACTCCAAAACTCAAGTTCCTTGCGCAGTCTATTACTGATTATTCACAAACTATATATAGTTTAGATAGACTTCCCCTTTAATGTTGGAATTCCAGAAAACACAGAGACTCACAGAAGCTCCTGGTTACATCCTGCTGTGCATTACCATATTGTAAATAAAGGCTCAGCAGATGACTCTCTAGAGATAACGAGTGTAGGGAACGTATCTAAACATACAGCGAGAGGTAAGAGACTGAGGGACGGTGGGCTATAGAAAGGCAGGGAGTGTGGAACAGTACAGTGTAATATCAAACTATTGCATGTGTAATATATAGAGTGGGAGATCATTAGAAAGAGGATTGAGTAGTCAATCTCTACCTGTTACTGATTGCAGCTATTGGTTTTCCATTGGGGATCAGTTGGCCGTTCTTGCATGATGCTTCCACTGGTGTTACTGGTCCTGGGACTGTTTGCAGACTGGGGTGAGGAATTCTTCATCCAAATATTCCAGTTCCTCTCTTTCTCTTTCTTCCCAACTCTCTCCCTCTTATTTTCCTCTCTATCTATCCCCACTCCTAGGGATGGCATTGAAATGTAACACTCTGATAGAGGGGCGTAAGGAGGTCACTGAGTGTCCACCAGGGCAGAAGATCTGCATGACCCATTCTATCTCCAACAATAACAGAACAGGTGAGTATGACTTTATGTGAGTACAAGGTGATTCATGAGATCACACTCAGGCATATGGAAAATACAATGAAATTCCATGTGCAGCATTCTTTAGGTCTTAGGCACATATGTTGGATTTCATGCATTTTACCCTTTAGAATTTTTAGGGGAGGTGAAAGACCATTGTTGCTTCCTGTAGAGTTAAATAGCAGCATCTCAAATTCCACAGTAGCCTTGTCCATGTTTAGGCTGTTGCCTTGCAACTCTGTGGGAGGTGGTGTGAGTTGATTTGTGAGGTTAAAGGAGAACTTTATGCAGTTTTTTTAAAACAGGATTTGTCTCCTAAAACTATGTAGCAGAAACCAGTTCATAATCAGATCAGGGATAGACAAAAAAAGTGGGGAGAAATTTTAAAGGAAATGCCTTCCCACAGCTCCCCTTAGTTTTCTATAGATGTTGCAGAAAAACGTATTTATACTGTAGACGCAAGAAAATTCAACAGTGAAAATTCTACTGATCAAAAACTTCATTATAAATGCAAAAGAAGTGACCAATGAGAATGCTGATTCCCAGCACTATGTCAGACATCTTGCTGTTATTTTACATATAGAGATAATTATCATTTTATTCTTCATTATATGACACAGGAATCAGACATGGGGATAAAGGACAGACTTGTTCAGTGCTGGGAAACTGGGCTTAAAGCTTCCAACTCCAGTTGCAGGAACAAAGAACATGGAGATTGATACAGTTCAGCTGGGATTCTCATTGGAGGATTTTTTGCATTTTAAATCGGTCGCTGACTGTGGAGATTTTGTAATAAGTTTTATTGTGCAATTTTGCTTTAAGAATACAACCCTGATGTTGCTTCACTACAGCTCCCAGCATGCCTCAACCTTCATTATATATTACATTATTCTGGGATTTGTAGTCCAACAACAACTGAGTAAAGTTTGGTTGCGCAGTGCAGCAGGGTTTACTAGCCCTTTAATAAAACATATATGTAAATATTATTTAATATTAAAGTGATAAGGTGGCACTGTAAGTGCAAAAGCTCAAAGAGAGGCTGAAATCTGCATAGTAGTGACACAGGAGCAACAGACTGAAATAGAGAACCCAATCACCTTATTAATTGCACCATTGTAACCCCTTTCTTGCTGGTTCTTATACTTACGTTAGTCCCATTTTTCTTTTTCCTCCTAAAACAGACATCACCAAGGGTTGCACCACGTTTGGCCGATGCACCAGGCGGGAGGTCTTCCTCTATGAAAGTGAAGAGATTCACTGCTGTAACATAGATCTGTGCAATTAGACACCAGCCTGTAGAGCATCTAATCAATTCCTACAGATGCCTCTAGAGGGCGCCAGTCTCCTCTTCCCAGTCTTTCTTCTTCTCTTCTCTTTGGTCAGTTGTATTGTATATTCAGCCTCAGGTATGGCTGTTCCCCCAGAGCTTCACTGTCCAGCTTCTTTGCAGTAGATTATTTAGCTGTAATAGATGATGGTATATAAAGAAGGGGATGGTTCCGTTTGACCAAGCAGGAGGAAATTTTGAAGATTTTGGAAGACCTTACTGAGACCTATTGGCCTCTAGCTAGAAATTCCAGGCCCCATAGAAGGCTGAGTATTTCTCCTTTATGAAACCAGTTTGCTCTCTGCTCATCAATAAAGACCCCTTAACCTGTAGAATTGATACATCAATAAATTTGTTGAATTATGATCCAATTGCCTTGTTGATAGGGAAGAAATGCGTCATTTACCATTAAATATACCAGTGTATGATCATCACTCACATTTGTCCAGTGTTTTCTTTGTAAGTAGATGAAACAGATGACAGATAGTGACATTTAAGGATAAGTGACAGCAATTGTTGGTGATATGTAGATAGGGTAGACTTTACTGTGCAAACCATGTAGCTCAATGGGAGATGACTTACGGGACATATAGTATCAAGAACAAGTATTTAGAGTCGCAAAGTTTTGCTGCTCGGTGGGTGGCGATTTCATGTGGGAGGGATGGTGAAGACATGTGGGCAAGGTTTGGACAGATTGGGGTGGAGACTGGAGACTGAGAGGTGAACATAGTTCAAGTAGGTGAGGACTTAAATGGGCAGTTCATGGCATACACGTTGTCTAATTCTGGGCAGTGTCATTCTGTGGCTACTAAAGCAAATAAAGTTCTTTCTTGCATAAAAAAGGGCATTAACTCAAGGGATGAAAACATAATTCTGCCTCTTTATAGGTCCCTGGTGAGGCCTCATCTGGAGTATGGGGGCAGTTTTGGACTCCAGTCCTTAAGAGGGATATAAATGAGCTGGAGAGAGTGCAGAGACTAAGTGCAACTAAATTGGTTAGAGGGACGGAAGATTTAAATTATGAGGGGAGACTGTCAAGGTTGGGGTTGTTTTCTCTGGAAAAAAGGCGCTTGCGAGGGGACATGATTAGACTTTACAAGTACATTAGAGGACATTATAGACAAATGGCAGGGGACCTTTTTACCCATAAAGTGGATCACGTACCAGAGGCCTCCCCTTTAGACTAAAAAAAAAGAACGTTCATTTGAAGCAACGTAGGGGGTTCTTCACAGTCAGGACAGTGAGGTTGGGGAATGCACTGCCGGGTGATGTTGTGATGCTGATTCAGTTAATGACTATAAGAATGGCTTGGATGATTTTTTGGACAGACATAATATCAAAGGCTATTGTGATACTAAGCTCTATAGTTAGTATAGATATGGGTATATAGAATTTAATTAAAAGTAGAGAGGGGTGTATGTATAGATGCTGGGTTTTCATTTGGAGGGGTTGAACTTCATGGACTTTGTCGTTTTTCAACCCAATTTAACTATGTAACTATGTAATTATGGCATAATTATGTGAGGAGGTATTAAAAATGGTTTGGCAAATACTGGCTATGCAGAAGAGTCAGCAGCGTTCTGCATTGTAGAACACCGGCCAATCAAAAGATAGGTGAAGGGCTGAGTTACAATGGCAGCTAGCAGCAGTCAGAAAAAGAGAGGAAGAGGAAGTCCTGGAGCCCCAGTTTAGGAGAAGATAGAAGATGCACTCGGTGTACCCCTTCATCAGTGATATAGTACACAGATGCAAGTACAACCCATTAGTGTTCAAATACCCAACAGTCTCCATTTCCCCTGAAGTGGCCTTCATGCCCCACATCACGTGATAGAATGCATATGAGGTTACTAGTCATTCTGCTTACATCCCCATCTTGCCAACCAGTGCAAAGGAATGTATATGCCATCTTGCCAACCATTTGCCAGCCTCCAGTGGCCTCCTTGCCAGTGACACCCAGTCTTGGGGGCACCTACTAGAAAGAGGCAGAGTTTGAGGGCTACACTTATTAATTCAAACACATTCTACAGCACTTATAATTGCACAAGAAGACAGAGGGGCTACATGGGGTGCTGCAGTTTTTTAGTAGCCCAAAAATGCACCTCTCCGTAGACCTGAATATAAATCGCCCAAGAAACATCACTACATCTTCCTGCCATGATTCACACAAATCTAGAATTGTTGATCAGTGAAGTCCAGGTTGTTTTATTGCCACAAAAGGCTTTATGAAGAACTGATTCTGACCAGTTAATAATTTCAATAATTAATCATTCACACAATGATGCGCATTTTGTGAAGTTGTACTGATTCCAGACTGATGTGATTCACCTGAATGTGCTAGTAAAAACACACATCTTGGTTAGTAATCCAGTTATCAGAGGGAGACAAAAAAAGGGTGGAACCTTAGGCAAGAGGTAGAGATTCCTGGGGCTAGGACATCAGGTTCCTAAGGTAGCCCTGTTGCATCTCCAGTTAATAGCTTTATTGTAATAATAGACATGCAGGTGGAGTTGTCATATTTTGCATGCTCCATTTTGAGGAGAAAAGATGCAGTCCAGAACCTGTAGTAGGAGGCCTCAGAACAGAGTTCTCAAGGAGCTGTATAGTAGCCAGCAGCCCCATAAACTCATCATACCCTCCATTTGCATCCCTCCCCCTCTTTGCTCAGGGCAGGAAAGGAAGGACCATGTCTCTGACATCCAGAAGGTAACAGAATTGTTTTAGTGGACTTCATCTCACAAAGCATAAGGCTGCTTTTATCTCTGTTCTAACCAGGTGAGAAATATCTCCAAAAGGAATACAATAATCTTCAAATTAGTGTGTGCATCATTCCTGTTTAGTTTTTGGACTAAACATGGGCAAAGGTTGGTATATCCAGGGACCACTTTGACCTCTCAAATGATGGCTCAGACTGCAGATATCTATGTTTTTGACTATTTTGTTGGCCAATGAAATTATAGTTGGTCGCTATGCATCCTGCGGTACATTGGTTGCTTGGAAGATCTGATGTATTGTACAACCAAACTGTATGTCCATTCAGAATTAAGAGTCTGGTTTCAAGGCAGGGTTGCTCCACCTCAGAACTCGAGTTCCTTGAGGTGTTTACCCTAACTAATTATATTATTATATATATTATATACTTAAATTCTGGAGGAGCAAACACAGAGATCCTGCAATGTATTACCATACTGTAAATAAGGCTTCAGCAGACGACTCTCTGGAGATAATGAGTGTAGCGAACGTAACTGAACATACAGCGAGAGGTAAGAGGCTGAGGGACGGTAGGCTATAGAAAGGCAGAGAGAGTGGGACAGTGCAGTGTAATATCAAGAGAAGGAGATATCAAGTTATTCTGCTTCTTATACAGAACAAAAAATCCCCTATTATATATAAAGAGGAATACAAGCTAATATATATGTGTTATATAGAGAATAGATTGAGATTTAGATGTGTCAGTGACATAGTACCCTAAATAATAGCAGAGTAGTAGTTCATTTGACAGAGGATCTAGTAGTTAATTGCAGGTATTGGCTTTTCCTTGGGGATCAGTTGGCCATTCCCCCATAATGCTGCAACTGGTGTTACTGGTCCTGGGGCTGAATTATTCATCAGAACATCCCAGTTCCTCTCCTTCCCTTTCTCCCTCTCTCTATCCCCCACTTCCAGGGGTGGCACTGAGATGTAACACTCTGATAGAGGGGCGTAAGTGAGTCAATGAGTGCCCACCAGAGTAGAACATCTGCATGGCCCATTCTATCTCCAACAATAACAAAACAGGTGAGTATGACTCTATGTGAGTGCAAGGTGGTTAATGATATGACACTCACCAATTACTATGGGATTGATTAAGGCCTAAGGCACAAAAGATATCTAAAAGAAATTTCAGATACAAGCCACTTTCTATTATATATACATTAAAGTAGGCATTATACTGATTTAAAGTTATTTGTAAATGCAATGTAGCAGAAGTCAGCTCAAAAAGCAGACCATGGATAGATAATAAAGTGGGGAACATGTTAATAAAAAATATATATAAACATTTTATTAAACATCCCCTATATGATAAGTGCATTTTTTTACCCGAATGTTCCCCTTTAATTTGTCAGCCACTGGGTGGCACTATGAGATATACACACTGTGTAATGATTATTACATTTTTCTTTTCCTCCTGAAAGAGAAATCACAAAGGAGTGCATTAAGTTTAGCAGATGTGCCTGGCAAAACATTTATGACAATGAACATATTTACTGCTATTTAATGGATCTGTGCAATTAGATACCAGTGCCTCATGCCACATCCAACAGCCGACTCTAGAGGGCGCCAACCTTTTCCCTAATCCCTGTGGTCAGTCACTTTTAGGCTCAGGCATGTCTATTCCTCTAGAGCAGCACTGTCTAGATTCTTTGTAGCAGCCTATTTAGCTGTTCTGTACTGACTAATATAGATCCCTCAACATGACGAAGTGATAAATCAATACATTTGTCCAATTAGAGTCCAATCACCTAGTTGCTAGGGGATAACATTACATTGTTTAAACAGAGACTGAGCAGATTGGGTTAGAAATTGGTAGATGGGCATGGAAGGATTGGGGAGGAGACTGGTAGATGGACATGGAAGGATTGGGGAGGAGACTGGAAGATGGACATGGAAGGATTGGGGAGGACACTGGTAGATGACATGGAAGGATTGGGGAAGAGACTGGTAGATGAACATGGAAGGATTGGGGAGGACACTGGTAGATGGGCATGGAAGGATTGGGGAGGAGACTGGAAGATGGACATGAAAGGATTGGGGAGGATACTGGTAGATGGACATGGAAGGATTGGGGAGGAGACTGGAAGATGGACATGGAAGGATTGGGGAGGACACTGGTAGATGGACATGGAAGGATTGGGGAGGAGACTGGTAGATGGACATGGAAGGATTGGGGAGGACACTGGTAGATGGACATGGTAGGATTGGGGAGGAGACTGGTAGATGGACATGGAAGGATTGGGGAGGAGACTGGAAGATGGACATGGAAGGATTGGGGAGGACACTGGTAGATGGACATGGAAGGATTGGGGAGGAAACTGGTCGATTGACATGGTAGGATTGGGGAGGAGACTGGTAGATGAACTTGGAAGGATTGGGGAGGACACAGGTAGATGGAGATGGAAGGATTGGGGTAGAGACTGGTAAATGGACATGGAATGATTAGGGTGGAGACTGGTAGATGGACATGTATAGATAAATACAAAACCCTGTGAAACAGCGCTTCTCGAAGAAGCTCAGAGATAGACAAGAGAAAAAAATTAAATGGAAAGAGAGAAATAATTTTCCAATATAGTGTAGTAGGTTAGTTTTGTTTTTGAGAACCTTTCTGTGTGAAATTGCTTTACTTTACACATTCACGTGAATAGCCCATTCCTTCATTCAACAAGACCCGGTGACATTTCTTCTTATCTTTTTGGGATCCACCACCGAGACTAGTTGGGTACTTACAGACGTTCTATATAGTTTGAAGTATGTCAACCGTCAATATTGTCCAGGTTCCACCTGGGATTCATTAGGAGAGATGCGCTTCTAATAGTGTAAAATTGATTTAATATACAATAACACTTTTAAACAGTTAAAGTGGACCCGTCACCCAGACACACAAATCTGTATAATAAAAATCCTGTTCAAATTAAACATGAAATCCAATTTCTATTTTTTATTAAAACATTCATAGCTGTTCATTTAAACATCTCAGCTGTCAATCAAATATTGTCTGCCACTCCTCTATGCCAGTGGCAAAGAGGCGGGGCAGACAATTACTTTCACTTTCCATTCAGCACTTCCTAGATGTCACTGCCCTCCCCACATTCCCCTGTTCTCTTTACCATTTAATTGTGTAGCCAGTACATGGGGATGGACATCAGGTCCCCTATTCTGGTGCACAAACAAGATTCTGAGATCATACAAGACTTGTCTTAATAATAGTGTCCACAAAATGGCTCCTGCCTGCTTGCTATGATTTTGAAATCCCAGACTGAAGGAAGCAAAATTCAGATAATTTATATAGTGTAATTAAAGTTCATTTTGCTTGACTAATGTGATAAAATAGGATTTTGAATAATTTTTTTGGATGACGGGTCCCCTTTAAAATGGAACTTATCAGTCTTTCCAGATGCTAGTGCGGTTGTCCAGTATTCTGTGTTCTGGAATGGAATCACTTAGGCCGGTACCTCGAGCTTCACACAACGTGTCTCTTCCTGGACGCACTCTGGAATGCGAAGTCACGTCATGCAGAGGATAGGCAGAAGAGACATGGGCCTAGAGCGCAGGGGGGCCAGGGGAGCAGTGCCAATGCTGGAGTTGAGAAGCGCCCCCTCAGGTAACCAGGGGTGGCAAAAAGCTGCTCCTTGTACCTTTCAGAGCTGAATGTCTTCTGGTGCAAGTGCAAACTAGCAATGCGGCCCCCCTCAAACCCTCTTCTAGAGCAGGAAAGGTAAGTGCTGGGAGGGCAAGGGGGGGGCAGCCAGTTTGCTTGATATGTTCATATTTTGAAAATCTGGTGAGTAGGCAATTTCACCAGAGGTGGGCTGATTTATCATCCTTGTTTTAATTCACCTGAAGGGTCTACAGCACTTGACACTTTTTAAACAAGTTTCAAGCAATTAACACAGCACAGTGTGTTGCACTTGGCACTTTAATATACAAATTTAACGGTACTGCACCATAGTATCCATTCTTGCGCTTCCCTACAGAGAGAGTTGGAGAGTCCAGCAGAGTGGACCAGTGAAGGGCGACTGCAATCAAGATTCTTTACAACAGTTGAGGATTTCACAATTTAAGCGCTGCATGAACTTTGTTTGTATTGTGCAGGGGAGTCGGCAGCACTCAGCACTATAGGACAGGAACCAATCAGCAGCTAGGCTGACCTGAACTGAAGCCTGTTTGGTTTGTGTGACTGCAGGGCTGTGATTGGCTGTCCCCCTCCTACTGTGCTTTTGGCAGGGACCATTAGGACACACCCATCATTAATTGGATCTATAGGGAACTCAAATAAAGGGGCTATTTTTGAAGACAATATCAGTGTTGGACTGGGACACCAGGGGCCCACCCAAAAACCTCAGACCAGGGGCCCACTGAAAAACCTTAGACCAGGCCCACTCTCAGTATTATTATTCTTTCTTCTCCTAATTCAACCTCTATTCATCTAGTCTCTTTATATTACATACTATGTTTTATTTATTTTATTTATTAAGCCCCATTGTTCTCATAGAAATAGGGAATGACCATGAAATAGGCCAAAAGTTTAGCAGCCTGAGGGCCACTGACACCTGGGCCCACCGGGAGTTTTCCTGGTATCCCTGTGGGCCAGTCCGACACTGGACAATATCAATTTACAGCTAAATGTAAAACCAGCACTATTCAGTATACACAATTATCCAATATGTCTCCTTTAATGTAAAATGCTCTGTGTTGGGCTGACAAGCACTCGTAGCATAATTGGGCTACTAAAAAGTGCAACATTAAAGAAGTGCCCTGGGTAACGACGAGTTTATTCCCCGTGTGCCATTGCTGTAGTTCAGTCAGCAAGTTATTCAGCCCTTCAGTGTCAGCTGTCAGTGTCAATGTGCTAATAAAGTTTTGTGTAGAGGGAAAAAAAAGCACCAGTAACCTGAGCTGGAAATGGCAGCAAGCGGAGAGCAGCAGAGAGCAGATCAGGTGAGATCCATGTGCTGTTATTGCTCTGCAGTGTGTCTGTTCTGCTCTGCAGCCTCTTTGTACTGCTCTGACAGACAGCTCTGTGCTGCTTTTGTGTCAGTTTGCAGTGATCTTCGAAATGGCTGTAATTGTATTGCAGAGTGTGTGTGACTGCAGAGTGTGCTTGCAAGTGTAGTGTCACACAGTAGACTGTCATGGAAGTTTGGGTCACATGATACAGGGTGGCACCTCCTCCCTTTAAACACGTAAGGTGGAATGTAAAAGTGGTTTCAAATAGAATAAACATGAGAACTCATAAAGCACACCTCCCAACTGTCCCTTTTTCGGAGGGACAGTCCCTCTTTTGACAGCTCAACCCGCAGTCCCTCATTTGTACTGGAAAGTCCCTCTTTTCTCTGCACTGAACAGCCAGAAAAAGAAACAGAGTTTCTCACTTAATTGGCTTTTAGCAGAGAGCCCAGAACAGCTAACAGGTGCAAATAAGATACTTTGTAAGAATTTCGAGACACAAAAACACAGTTTAGATAAGGAGAAATATTTTCAAACTTTCATAACCTGCCAAATTTTGTAAAACAAACATGGTAATTAGGGGGTGTGGCCACAGAAAGGGATGTGGTCAAAAAATTGCTGCGCTACGTGCGGAAAAATTTTTTTGTCCCTCTTTTTACTTCCAAAATGTTGGGAGGTATGCATAAAGAGAACTACAACTCCCACAATCCCCAGAGAACTCGACATGCAGTCGCAGCTTGAGGGCTACAGATGGGTTGTGTCTGGTATATAAAAACTAAACAAATAGGGCTCAGTTCTAATATCAAACGAGGGACCCTGACCACATCTATTCCATATCCCGAAAACCCCAGGCTTAAAGGGGTCGGTCACCATTCTGTTAACTTTTAGTATGTTATAGAATTGCCAATCTAACTAACTAATTTTTTAATTGGTCTTCATTATTTATTTTTTATAGTTTTTAAATTATTTACCTTTTTCATCTGATTCTTTCAAGCTTTCAAATGGGGGTCGCTGACCCCACCTAACACCCAAATGCTCAGTAAGGCTAAACATTTATTGTTATTGCTACTTAATTACTCATCTTTCTATTCAGGCCTCTCCTATTGATATTCCAGTCTCTTATTCAAATCAATACATGGTTGCTAGGGTAATTTGGACCCTAGCAACCAAGCGGCTGAAATTGAAAACTGGAGAGCTGCTGGATAAATAACTCAAAACCCACAAATAATAAAAAATGAAAACCGATTGAAAATTTTCTCTCTATCACTCTCAGGGTAGAGGCACACAAAGCTATTTCGGGGAGATAAGTCGGCTAGCGTCAAATCTCCTCTTCTTCGGGCGACTAATATCCCCGCAATGCCTTACCGCAGGCTAGAATGCCTCGTGAGGCACCTTCGTAAAACTTTGGAAAACAAAGAGCTCCGAGTGCCATCCTGCTGGCAATTTGTATTCTACCCGGCAGGAAGGCAGTTCGGGGAGATTAGTCGCCCGAAGAAGAAGCGATTTGTCGCCGGGTGACTGAATCTCCTTAATCTCCACATGTGTCTCTGCCCTAAAGGCGTTATTTATTAAAGGTTGAGTTGTGTTTTCTAGAAAAAAAATAGTCCAGCTAAAACCCGTCGAATTCATATTAAAATGTACAATGCAAAACAGTGTTGTGTGTGTGTATATACATATACAGTTGCTAAAGTTTGTGTTAGTGTGCATCACAAAAAAATTATGAAAAACATGGTAAAATATGACATAGAGGTTTTGTGGGTGGGTTTGTGGGTGTATTAAGCCCTCATCCAAGCAGCCAGAGGAAATCTATCGAATAGAAGTAAATCTGACTTATGTTTTCATCATTCATTTCTTTTTATGATAGAGAGGAAAATGTTCTTCAGTTTGAAAAATTGTCCATTTGCAGTTACCGTATATACTCGAGTATAAGCCGTCCTGAGTATAAGCCAAGGTACCTAGTTTTACCTCCAAAAACTGGGAAAGTTTATTGACTCGAGTATAAGCCTAGGGTGAGAAATGCAGCAGCTTCTGGTAAGTTTCAATCAAAAAATTGAGGGTTTCTGCTCTCATTGGAGGTGCCGGCGTCTCGTTTTTGGATGCCGGCGAATATTCTTGGAGTCGGCGCTTGACCCGAGTATAAGCCAAGGTAGATTTTTTCAGCATATTTTGGGGGCTGAAAAACTTGGCTTATACTTGAGTATATACGGTAGTTCTGAAATTTGCAATGTTTTCTATATTCCATTTTACTTTGCATTGTAATCTATTTCTTTTTTATCCATCTATTCAATTATAATCTATTTCTTTTTATGCTAACTTACTTTTGTTGTGCAATTATTATGCGCTGTTATTATTTGTCACTGTGCATTTTCAATTGCTAATAAATATAATTGGAAAAGAAAGAAGTAAATCTGGAGCATCTGGACTTGCTGATTAATCATACGCGATGGGCAAATCTGAACCGTTTTGCTTCGCCTTAAATTTTTGAAACAGCGAAAATTAGTTGAAATGCATTAAAGTGTATGGGCGACAATTTTTTTTTTTGATGTACGACATTTAGGGGCACATTTATCAAGGGTCGAATATCGAGGGTTGATAAACCCTCGAATTTAAATCCTTCGAATTCAAATATCGAATTCGAAGGATTTAGCGCAAGTAAAAATCGTTCAAGCGATCGATCGAAGGATTTTTCTTTGATCAAAAAAAGTTAGAAAACTGCTGGAGAAGGTCCCCATAGGCTAACATTGTACCTCGGTAGGTTTAAACTGCTGAAGTATGTAGTGGAAGTATTTTTTAATGAGACAGTACTTCGACTATCGAATGGTCGAAGTATTTTTACTTCGAATCGAAGTCGAAGGTCGTAGTAGCCTATTCGATGGTTGAAGTACCCAAAAAAATACTTTGAAATTCAAAGTTATTTTTCATTTGAATCCTTCACTCGAGCTTCGTAAATGTGCCCCTTAGAGTCTCTGGGTGTCATTTTCGCGGCAAAACTTAGCGAAAAAATTCGCTCATCACTGTTAATCATTAAAGACCTTTCACTACTCATTCTAGCAGCTTTTGCAGTTCAACTGACTAGTAAGGGACATCTCTCTCAATAATCCAATCACGATGATGCAGTATAACTATCCAGAGAGGTGACAAGTGAAACTCACAGTGGTTGTGAATGCTGTGTACTGTAGTTACTGGGATACAATTACCATTGTGTCCTGCAACGCAAAGAGACAGGTGTTATTTGTGAGAGTTGCATGAATGGAGGGGTGAAGTTTTGTGAAATCGCTGAGGCAAAGATGTTAGAACCACATTGTATGTAGCAGACAGGCGGTGCTGAAGGCCTCCTCCTCTGTTGAGGCACCTTAACATGAATTGTCTCTTTTATGCCTCATTCAAACCTGTGATCTTCTTTGTCCAAAATGTGAACATTGCTATCTTGAGCAACTGCGTCACTAAGTTATAGAAATACAAGAGTCTTGCCCTGTAGAGTTCGCCCTCCTATGCTGGACCATCAGCTTGGTGAGCAGTTGTTTTGTCTCCCCAATGTATAGATCATTGCACTCCTCGCTACACTGGAATCTGTATACCACATTGTTTTGTTTTTCTTTTGGTATTGGTTCCTTTGGGTGTACCAGTTTTTGTCTCAATGTGCTGCTAGGTTTAAAAAAACCACAGGGATGTGATGTTTGTTGAACATCCTCCTGAGTTTCTCTGATACTCCAGCTACACATGGAATGACTATGTTGTGCCGACTCTGTGTCTCAGGGGGGTTATTTCTTTTCCTGTTCTAAGAATGGCTTGGATGATTTTTTGGACAGACATAATATCAAAGGCTATTGTGATACTAAGCTCTATAGTTAGTATAGATATGGGTATATAGAATTTAATTAAAAGTAGGGAGGGGTGTGTGTATGGATGCTGGGTTTTCATTTGGAGGGGTTGAACTTGATGAACTTTGTCTTTTTTCAACCAAATTTAACTATGTAACTATGTAACTATGTTCTTGTTGGGCTGTTTTGTTGTTGCAGGGCCAGAACTAGGAGTAGGCACAGTAGGCACCCACCTAGGGCGTAATCATGGGAGGGGTACTATTAAAGGAACAGTTCAGTGTAAAAATAAAAACTGGCTAAATAGATAGGCTGTGCAAAATAAAAAATGTATCTAATATAATTAGTTTGCCAAAAAATGTAATGTATAAAGGTTGGAGTGACTGGATGTGTAACATAATAGCCAGAACACTACTTCCTGCTTTGCAGCTCTCTTGGTTTACACTGATTGGTTACCAGGCAGTAACCAATCAGTGACTTGAGGGGGGCACATTGGACAAATCTGAGCTGAATGCTAAGGATCAATTGCAAACTCCCATGTGGCCCCCCTTATACTTAATGACTAACTCAGAGTTAGAGAGCTGCAAAGCAGGAAGTAGTGTTCTGGCTATAATGTTAGACATCGTTTACTAGAAATATGACTTTCCCCTGTATCAAAGACGTACAGTGCACACAATATAAAATTGTTAGAGATTTTTATTGAACCATTCAAGAATTTATAATTTCTACATTTTACTTGGTTCTTTTATAAGTGAAAAAGTGTGAAAAAGAAGGCAAACTATGGGGCAAGTCCATAAAAGCCGCACCCACCTTATAACATGCCACACGTCTTCATTTACTGTATGCTGGTGATTTCTCTGGTTTCAGCTTATGAACTTTTATGAGCACCCTATACTTTGTACCATGCATATAGTTCATCGGGGAAGGCTAAACAGTGACACTGGCACAATTTGTAAGAAGTCATTTACACACCACACTTAGAAAATTAAGCAAACGTTATTACCAACAGAGAATCAAGTACCATTTGATTCAGCATCACTATCTGCACCAAGCGACTTGAAGATCCTGTTTCAAGGTCTGAAGTGGGAATCAAGGGCCCTGGGCAGTACGCGCGTTTGCTCCATAGGAGAGATCTCAGTCAACAAAATGGGGACCCCCAGTTTTATATGCTCTAATAAACAATGAGCTCATACATTAAACACTTGGTTAACAACAGATCTTGCTTCCCATGCTCTCATCAGGAGTTGGCCAGGCTTCCAACTGGCACACCCGAAGCAGAGATCTTATCTTTTCGGTTAGTAGTGCATATTCTGCCCCTGAAAGGACGTTTCTATGAGATCTTGCAGAAGTCTGACTAATTGAGTTCAATAGTTCCTTTCCTACAAAGCTGTCTTATACAAGATATTTCTATCGAAGTATTACCCTGAGCCACCATTGATAAAACTTCTCTCATTACATTCCATCCTTTGGCTCTGGGTAACATAGTAACATAGTAAGTTAGGTTGGAAAAAGGTGCACGCCCATCAAGTTGAAATTTTTAGTCTATATATAACCTGCCTAACTGCCAGTTGATCTAGAGGAAGGCAAAAAAAAAACATCAGAGGGGGAAAAATTCTCTCCAATTTGCCTCAGAGGGGGAAAAATTCCTTCCTGACTCCAAAATGGCAATGGGACCAGTCCCTGGATCAACTTGTACTATGAGCTATCTTCCATAACCCTGTATTCCCTCACTTACTAAACACCATCCAACCACTTCTTAAAGCTACACATGACAATATACTTTTTGAAGGTGTGCCACCCTTCTGAAGTCCAGAATAGCCAAAAAGCCGAACAGCCGAAATCTGCGAAAAGACCCGAAGTCACGGAAACAGCCAAAATTGAAGTCCTGAAGCGCGAAAATACCCAAAGTCACGAAAACAGCTGAAATTGAAGTCCTGAAACGGCGAAAAGACAGGAGTCACGAAAACAGATGAAATTGAAGTCCTGAAGCTGCGAAATGACCCGAAATCATGAAACGAGGCAAAATTGAAGTACTGAATTCTACGGAACACCAATGTGTGTTTTTATTTTTTTTTTAATCCCCTGGCCACCACTGTATTATTTTAATATAGGCCCCTGTCACCAATGTTTCTTAAAAAAATATTCTCTGGGGCCCCAATTTTATTTTACTTGAAAGGTGGGCCCTGGCAGCAATGTTTTTTTTAACTTATAGGGGGGCCCTGGTTACTATTTTTTTTTAACTTATAAGGGGGCCCTGACCATCAATAGCTTTTTATAACTTGTGTGTGTGTGGGGGGGGGGTTACCTTATTTAGCGCTGATGTCTGTGTGGTCTTTTAACTGTGGTGTGGAGTAGGCGGGATCTGGGACTGGGGTGGGCAGGGTTTCTAATGGCAGCCCTGTGGATAATACATTTGGTAGTAAGCACCTGCATGATTACAATTATTATACACAGGCATTACTCAACTGACATTATACTTGACATACTTTTCTTGGCTAAAATTAGGCAATTTGTCTGCTATCATTATAAGAGACAGGCATTGTTTGCCTATTAATAGAACATGCACTGGATATACACAACAGCATATAGCACAGGGATCAGGAACCTTGGCTCTCCAGCTGTTAAGGAACTACAAGTCCCACAATGCAATAATGGAGCCTTTTGAAGGAGTCTAAAGGCAAATGCATTGTGGGACTTGTAGTTCCTTAACAGCTGGAGAGCCAAGGTTCCTGATCCCTGATATAGCACATTAGTATGAGCAATAGGATTATTATACAAGTAATTCCAAATACATATCTTAACTGCTCAAAATCATCTAACCATTCAAATAACTAATCCTGCCAACCTCATGATTGTATCCGAGTTATATGCTCTTCTAACTCCCATCGTTTTAAAGTGAATTTTCCTAGAGTGATCACTCAAATTAAAGCAACACATTCCTTCGAAATCCTGAGACCCATGATTAAGCACTAAGGGTAAATAATCAATTGTAACACAATTTGTAACACTGCTTTACATGTGCCCTGATAATCCAGCAACAAATCACTTAAAGCTTGACTAGTAGTGATGGGCGAATCCAACCCATTTCGCATGACCAAAAATTTGCCAAAATGCGTTGAAGTCTTTGGGTGACAATATTTTTTCAGCGCTTCTTGCATTTTTGAAGAGCGACAATTTCTTGACGCGCAACAAGTTTCTTCGCCCATTGGAGTCTTTGGGCGTCATTTTTGTGGTGAAACTTGGCGAAAAAAAATTGATCATTACTAGTATCTAATCTTCCTACCTCTTTGGATTAACACTTGATTAGAAACTTTTATCAAAGTATTACTCCGAGCCACCATTTAATATATCCCATATATTTTTATGTTTAAAGCCCCAACAAAATTATAACCCTTGATTTTTCTCCTCCTCAGATAATTAACCTGACGGATAAAGTATGCCTGGTGACTGGTGCCAGCTCTGGGATTGGTGCTGGCACTGCGCTACTCTTTGCCCGCCTGGGAGCCCGATTGGCGCTGAATGGACGGAATGAGGAGAAGTTGCAGGAGACGGCTCTAGCATGTGAACAGTATTCAGGGGTGAAGGTAAATATTGCAGTTTTATGCTCTTGACCAACACTTTTGGGGTGCACTTATTTCATCAAAAACCAGGGGATCACTTTTACTCCGTTATAATAACTAAACTATAGCAGTAAACTATAGTTCTAGTTTATATGTATAAAAAAGTGTGAATGGATTGTGCTAGAACCAAAGTTACATGGCAGGGCTAGTTTGTGTCTGTAATGATAAAGTTGTGCCTTATTTGCCCAGGTCTGTGGTTTTGACCAAAACATTTTCTCATGCCGGCCTCCAAAAGTTTGTCTTTCAGTTTTGCACCTTGGGTCTATTACAAGTTTGAGAAATGATGTTGAGGGTAAATTGACTTTCTTTATTCTCCAGGTGGACGATATGTGAGCAACTACGTTTTTGGATAATCGATTTGGATGGTTTGCCAATGGTCTTTGAGAATGTGCGGCTTAAATATTTCCATTAAAACGTCAGACAAACCACCAAATAATGATTATAATGAAGGTCGTGTCACCATAAGCTTCTCACTTTGTGCTTAACTTGAAATCGTGTGGTGTCTAGCCAGCGATAAAATGTCATATCCTATGGATAAAACTGGTGTTTTGCAAGAAAACATACAATTTTACTAGGTTCAGACTAGTTCTTTCCTGCCGGTTATGTGTAGAACAGACTGTAGTGGCCAGTTTCTAGCAGATTCTGATTGGAGGACATTGCTTTCTATTATACTTCTTATTTATGTACAGTGAACTAAAGTGTGTTGGCCATACAGCTGGCCCACTCAAGATGAGTGTACTGGCACCATGTATATAAAGAAATCATTATATGTATGTATATGCTTATTTATATAGCAGAACTATACAGCAGAACAACACACAAATAGAACAAACATGGGTCAATACACAAAGTACAATCATTTTCATGATTATGTGCTCAGTGTTAAGGAAACAGGAAGAAGGAATTTACACTTTCACATAAATGAACTTGGCCTTGGTTTTATCTCTTTTGCGACTCTTAAAAATAGCGCATACGTTATCATCCTACCAACATCCTTTCCAATGCTAATTAAAGGTATTGTGGAGTTTTTATAAATAAATACACTGTGTGCATTGCAAATAATTCATTCTACCATTTAAATTTAAATTTGGAACCAGTAAATGTACAAGAGATGAGGTCCTCTGCACGCACCCATTATCTGTGTATAGGGCATTAAGGTAATGTGTGCACTAAGCTACTAAAAAATTCCCTCGCCTTTCTCGTTTCTATGGAAATCCATAGGAACATCTCAGTATTTCTAGCAGAGTTGAGGCACCAACATCTTTCTACATAAAGGTTCTTATAAGCCCCCCAAGCCTAGGGTTACTCCTAGTGTTGTCCCAGTGACACCTGGATATTTACATATACCGGTATGTCTCTGTATATATTAGGAATATAAAATCCACTATTTGGGATTCGGCCAAATCCTTGAATCCTTCATGAAAGATTCGGCTGAATACCGAACCGAAGCCTTATTTGCATGCTCAATTTGCATATGAAAATTAGGGCCAGGAAAAGTAAAAAGTGGAAACATTTTTTTTACTTCCTTGTTTTATGTCACATTATTTCCTTTCCTGTTCCTAATTTACATATGCAAATTAGGGGATTCGGCCAAATGGAATCCTGGAGAAAAACTCAGAATCTTGGCTGATTCCCGAACCAAATCCTGGATTCAATGCTTCCTTAGTATATACAGGAAAAGCTTTTTTTATTGAGAAAATTAATGCTTTTCTTGTAGATCCACTTTCCTAGTTCTACATATGCTAATAAGAAACCCTTCACTTGACAAATGAGCTCCTGTAAAGCCAAATCCCTGACTGTGCTTTAAAACCCATTAGGTGAGATATTGGATGGATGGATGGATAGATAGATAGATAGATAGATAGATAGATAGATAGATAGATAGATAGATAGATAGATAGATAGACCCAGTATTTCCAACTTGCAGCCTCAGTATGTCACACTGTCACACTAAGGAACAAAAAGTATTTTTTTGTAACATTTATCTATAGTTTGCTGCAAACATACACATTTGTTTCCTTAAAAGGGGTCTGAATAGCATCAAAGTCCTCACCAAAAGTTGTAGATCTTCTAATGGGGCAGAAATACATATATGGAGTAACCGCAGAAGAAGGCTACAAGAAATTGTAGCATTACTGGTATAGACGATGACTAAGCTTTCCTGCTATAACATTTCTAAATTGCATCTACATCTTTTATATGCTATTGTCTGGTTTCTCCAATATGCTGTAGCCTCTGTTGGTGCCTGGAGACCTGACAGATGAAGAATATGTCCGAAAAATAATTGAGGAGACAGTGGTACATTTTGGTCAGCTCGACGTGTTAGTGAACAGTGGTGGTATCTTGGCCATGGGAACTGTGGAAAACACCTCTCTGCAGGACTTTGATCGAGTGATGAATGTCAATGTCAGGTTAGACTATCTGAGTCAATAGATAACCCTCAATGTGTTTATATCAAATGTGTAATCACAAAGCTATATGCTAAGGCCATGTTTAGGGCCAATGTATTGTAGCCAGGCGTGTAGTCTTCCTCTACTATTAAGTGTCGTCTCATTTTGTTTCAGAGCCATCTTTTATCTCACACATTTGGCTGTGCCGCATCTCATCAAGACCAAGGGAAACATCATCAATGTATCTAGTGTGAATGGCCAGAGATCGGTTAGTATGGCTCATTCCAGTTCTTTCTATTAGTAGCAGTAACATTGTTGAGTCTGTTCAGTAGACCCAAGTGAACTATGAATATTTTCAGGTGCTTCTCAGAGGGGGTGGCAGTGGTCTGTGATAAAATGGTGGCTAAATTGGTGAAATCTTGACATGTGGCATTATTCTTACACACAAAAACAGGTGGATTAACAACTGGAATTATCCAGTTCATACCAACATCACATGCCTATGCTCTATACTAATGACAAACGCAAGACTTACCATGACTTCTTTTATTATACTTTAGTTCCCTGGTGTTCTGGCATACTGCATGTCAAAATCAGCAGTCGATCAACTGACAAGGTGTGCAGCTTTGGGTATGTACTATACTGCAGGATACAAGTGTCAGTGGTCACATGTACATAATAAGTTGACTAGTTTCCACCAAAACTAACATACTGAGAATCTTCCAAGCCAGTGGAAAGGTGCTCGCAAAGGTCTTTAGGCACCACCAAGAGCATAGTGTAGTGTGACTTATGTCTGTGGTAAGTGGATATATTAAAATCTGCACTTTTGAATTTTTGAGACAGTCTATCTTGTCAGCCTTCAGACTCCTTGGATAGGACTTATTGAATGTCCTAATCTATTCCAAAAGAGAGGCACTGTTGAGTGGTGCGAAGAATTGTAGGTCAACAAAACAATGTAGGAATACTGTACAGTAGTAGATAATAAAACAGGGCAGTTGACAAGGGTGGCATGTAAAACATGTTCTACACCGTCTCTAAAAAAATTATGTTAAAAAGCTATCATTTATTTCAAGCTATTAAAAACAAGAGACAGAAAGAAAACAAGAACCACATCACTTGACGTGTTTCAGACCTATCATAGGTTGTATGGATTGGTGGCATTAGATTGGTGTCTTCAATGCCAAGGGAAAAATAGAGGAATCTGTTGGAAAAGAAGGGCACTGAGTTTATATGATACTGATGAGGCCTAATATTTGGCTTTACCTTTAAATTGCAATATTCTAGTTTCATAGTCAAAAAATTGTAAGGTACAAACAGGTCATTCATCTCTAGATGAGTTTCTAGATGAGAAACTCAGTGCTATCAAAACAAACCTGACAATAATTTGATCTAGTTGATATAGGCACTGTCCTATTTACTGTCATCTTGTTACAGGGCTATAACAATAGAGGCAGCAAATACAGCATTTGCTTGGGCCCTACAATATACATAACCTAGTGGTAGTCTTCTCTGATATCTGGTGTACTAATTATGAACCACACTCTCTTTCCTTAACCTCACTACTTCTATTTTACTATTTAGAACTGGCCCCTAAGCAAGTCCGGGTCAATGCCGTTTGGTGAGTGTTTTTTCTCTTTGCACTCTTGTGAGAAATTGGATTTTCCTTAGACAAAATCCCCAGCGTTGTTTGTACTCAGCCAGTGTAAATAAGTGACTGTTTAATCATCAATAACAGAGCAGACAGGTTAATCCTTCACTGTGTAACTTCATATAGCTGTTTGGATTCCTTCTTCTTCATTCTTCTAATTTCCCGGAGCAGACGCATGCGCTATGGTGTATGCGCACCCACACATAGAGTAAAAAGATTGATTGCTTTGTGCTGCTCTGCTGATTGGAGCACCGGCCAGGGGTTTCAGGTAAGTATATACAGTACAATCACTTGGGGTACCTAACTTTTGACACCCCCAAGTAAGTAAAGCCTTTCCATCTCCTTTAATTAAACTGGGGTTTTCATATTAAAACCCTCTCTGTTATATTGAGAACCTGAGCCTTCAAGATGATAAGCACCATAAAGGTGTCTCCATTAATTTCTTCCCATGGAAACATTTATTGGTGTTGATCCAGATGATGCTATCTGCCCGGTTTATACCCACTGATCCCAGGCACAGGAGCTGCCAATTACCTTCCGTGAGATGGAGGGAACATTTCTTACCACCAAGTTGGTGATAAGCCCCACATATCAGAATTCTAAACATCATTAGCAAACCTGTGTACCCTCTTGTAGCTAGAAAGGCATATGTAAGATAATTCCATACCCCAAACCTTGGTAGGACATTTCACATCTAACTACAGTGGATGAAATATTTTCTATGTTGATACAGAAGCTATGAAAAGAAAACCTGTGAGTTGTGTTGCATTATGGGTAATAGCTCATTTCAGTGGGAAAGGCCACTTATTTCTATATGTCTACTTGTTTCCTTGTTTACCTGTAGAATTGAATGGGGAGTGTCCAAAACTGCATAGGTACAAGGGTCATAGATGAACCTTCTTGCGTTTGTCTTAGTTTCTCATTCTGTATCTATTTTTAAGTTCCTTTTATTTCTTTTATTATTTTGTCTTGCAGCCCTGGAGTGATCATCACTGATGTACACAGACGAGCTGGACTGAATGAAGAGCAATATTCAGAGGTAATGCCCTACAGATTCCTGTTTTGTCTCTTCCCTTTAAAATGTTGATGGCAGTGCTTGGTGGACAACAGCTGATGGTACGAGAGGGAGAGAAAGTAGCACCTCATCTGTGGCCGAGATGGAGCTGGTTGGAGAGAAGCAAACTTGGTTGGGGTTTTGAAGAAAAAAAAATACTTAGAAATGCCTGTCGATGTAGATGAAATAGGAGAATAAACAGTAACCATGAACATTACCAAAGATATAACCACATGGCCATTCCTGAACCACAGGGAGGGCACAATATGGGTACAGTTAAGATAATGCCTGATGGCTCAGCTTCTCAGTGTGGAGCTGCTCTGCTTCAATCCACTGTGCTTAGTGATAGTTCCCTTAGATCTGGGCCAAAACCTTTACCGGACACAACTCACTGTTATTAGCAGATCTCCACAGACAGTTGAACTCAACCAGACTTACACGAGTATTCAGATTTGTTGAAGTTTATTCCAAAACCGAAAATATCCCATACATTGATCAGACCAGTAGGTCAGAGAATATTTTTATCACCAGGGTTGGAAGGCAGTTAGAGATCACCTATGATGGCTGCTAACTGTAAACTGGGAACTGTTGAAGAGGGGAGAGGTGTTAAGGGTCACAGTAGCTTCCTGGACTACAGGGAGAGGTAAAGGACAAATAGAGAAAGATGCAGCACACAACAAGAACAATAATATAAAGACAAGTTGTGTGTCCTTTTTGATCCTAGGACCTTATTGTTATAGTACCTTTGCCATGCATAGCCTCTCCTGATGCCATTTTTATTTTCTAATATCTTCTTATCTTTAGTTCCTACAGCGCACTCAACACACACATGCCTTGGGACGTCCTGGCACCGTGGATGAGGTTGCCCAGACAATCGCCTTTCTGGCCTCTGATGCTGCTTCCTTCATTACAGGAGTCACCATGCCTGTAGATGGAGGCCGCCATGCTATGTGCCCACGATGAGTATCAAGGGCAGATGGTATTACTACAAACAAATGACCAATAATTTGCTATGTCATTGTCTAACTCCAGGATATAGACATCAGCAAGCTTGGTATCACCGTTAACAAATAATTCAACCCAATCCTAAAAATGTTGTCGAGGAATCAAAGGTGTCGAATTGTCCAATAAATGTTTGTTTGAAAAGTTTTGAACAATAAAGTCAATGAATGAACTTAAGTCCACTTGGGGGACTGTCGTTGGAGTCTTCATGAAACATATCATTCATTATAGAGAACAAACATCTGTCCCTTCGATTGATACATGCATTAGCATACACATATACTGTAATCAGCCTACAATATTCCACATTTACTGAACAATCTGAACAATCTCACCTCATAAGCTGCTTTGAAGCTTTAAAAAAAAAACTGCTATATGAGGCTTGCGCCCTGACAAAATGTTACTATCCATACGACAGCCCTACTCAGAGATCAGAATCTATTGCCCACACTTTACACCTTTATGGTACAATCCTATATTGTCCCACCAGGAATATTCCAGATCCTAAAGTTTGGTTGCAGTGTAAGATAAAATTTATAGACAATGTGATTAATAAAGGACAAATACTACCCTTTACTGACCTCAAGGCTAACTTAGCAAACTACCTTACCCCCAGTTGTTTGGAAGAGACATTCCCCATGGTTAAAACTCTTCAAAGTTCTACAGAATACTCAAAACACACCCTAAACCAATACTACCTAAACTATATGTAAAGTGGGCAACAAATATCCCTTCTTTGACAGCAGATATGTGAGAGGAAGTTCTGGAGTTGATATATGACTCACAATAAGTGTACTGGACAAAATTGGGCAATTTCAATACCGTAGGACTTACCTGACCACTCATCACACACACTCATCACTTCCACTATGCAAGAGCTATGCCCCAAATGTAGCCATTGCTATAGACATGTTTTGGTCTTGGCTCAAGTCACAAGTATTTTGGAGAACCATTGTGGAGGCATGTTCAACATATCCTCCATACCAATAACTGTGGAACTCTTGCCTATACTTCTCAACCAGGTGGAAATTGTATCACAATCCTGGAAGGATTTAACCCTTCTCTCAGCTCTTTTTATAAATTCCAAGAAATTAATTATATTAATTGGAAGTCAACAGAAGGCTCTTACATTGGAACAAAGGGTTAAATAGTGAACAATAATGTTTCTTTATACCAATATTGGGTAAATACTTAGAGGCTGCCCAATACAGTTTGAAACTGTCTGGGGAGAATGGCCCTTCATATACATCCCTGTCTAGGAACCAAATAGTTTCTATTATATGAGTAATTTAAATATGTCATCACCCCAATCTCACCTACCCCTCTCTACTCTCCCAGTACTCCCCCCAACGTTTTTTTCTCACATGAATGGACACATTATTAGTTTTTTGAGAGTGTGCCCAACCATGATCATTGTGCTAATGAACTCCAATTTTACGCCAATTGAACACCAATATTAGGAGAGTTTCACCATAAAAATGATAGAAAGGAAAAACATTGGTTCACTGCCCTGAGCCTGTAGTAGGCATAGAATATCCCGAAGAGAACAGACTGGTGTAATCAAAAGTAGTTTATTGTGATCTACAGCTCGACCATGCATGTTTTTGCTTTACTTAGCACTTACTCATTGCATATGACTTCCACTTCCAGGATCTTCTACTCTGGCCTGAAATGTGGGCAAAACTGGTGAGCCAATGGTATCTTTATAGAAGTTGCACAGTTTTCCCTAGGTCTAGTAGCCCATAGCAACAAACCAGTTGGGAACATTTGATGGTCTACTTTTGGAAAGTAATCATCTGATTAGTTCATATGGGTAATAAAACTGTGTTTTAGAACTCTAGTACTTTCTTCTGCCTTTAACAGCCACCTTTCACCTCGGGAGGAGCCCTCGGCTAATTGGATGCCGCCAGGTCTTATTAAGAGAGGAGCCAAGCTAAGGGTTCTGGACGAGCAGAGGGCATGACCGTTAGCAAAGTATTTTTGGGCAAAAGGTCATAGTTCAAGGAGCAGGCAGAAAGCGTTGTCAAAACCAGGCCGTGTTGGTGCAGGCAGAAAACTAGCGGGGTCAAATCCCGGGAGGTCAATCAAGAATGGTTGAGACAGGCACAGGTTGGAATACAGATGTCAGAATAGTTGGTTACCAGGCACCGGTCGGGATCACAGAAATCAGGAATAGTCAGGCAGGCAGGGTCAAAATAGGAATCAGAACACAGGTTAATTCAGGATAGCACCCAGGAACTCTCAAAAGATGAACCTACTAACGAGCAATGAACACAGTAAAAAAGTCCCTTTAAATACATTTGAATTTGGCGCCACTGCACGCTGATGTCATCACGTCAGCGCCAGTGCGTCTATAAATAAGGAAGATGCACGATGCACGCACACTATAAACCCGGCACTGAAGAGCATGGGAGGCAGCCAGCCCACCAGACCACGGGGTGAGTGTTTCTTACAGAAAGCAGTACTCATGTAGTAGCAATGCAACACTGGAGATAAAGTGGTAACAGCAATATTCACTTAATGACATCTTCTTGGAGACAGATTTGGCAGGTTCCCACTTCACTTTTGTTATACCATTTCTGGACTTGGATCACCTCCAGAAGAACCTTAGGGAAATGCTCTAACCATATTTCCTAACCACTATAATTCCTACACTAAGAGGCAATAAGATACCTCTTAATTTATCACTCCTATTTTGTAGCTCAGAACTGCTCTTTCTAACTCAGCCTTGCCTTACTCACCTAAAGTGGTACTATAACAGGAGCTCACCTACCACTATCTACATACCTCATTCATGGGGTCCTTGTGCCCCAAATTACATAAACCTTAGGACCTTTTCGGCATATCCTTACTTAGGTCTTGGTCCCAGGCTCTCTAGCACATATCTATCTTGTTCCACAGATGAAGGTCAGCAAGGAAGAGCCATGAACTCCCAGTCACTATATTAAATCATCCTGGGCCAATAGGAAGGACAACCCCACCCAGGTATCCATGTTAGAGGCACAATAACTTACTTTAGAAAATAACCCAATGGATCCCTAAACTGTAATTCTAGATATACTGTATTTACTCATTGAAGGGGCAGTGACTTTTCTCTTTCCTACAGTCTAAAATATAGGAGGCCATGTTTAACAGGTATTGAGTGAAGTAGCTTGGGGTTGCAAAGTGGCCACACACAACCTTTCAAACATCAGTTTGACCACTGTGCTCTATACTGGTGTTTTGAAATGTACTGTATGGTACTAAAAGGAGAATGATTTCACACACATGAATTAGAGACAGTAACCATCGAAAAAATCACAGAAGATATAGTGCCCCTAAATTACAGTTGTCTAGCAGAATCAACAATAATTTGGGGGAACCAAGGTATACTTCATTATGATATGCTTCCTATGGGGATTGATTCTGCTTGATGGGCAGTAGACCTACTCTTGTATGTATTTTAACCCTCACCTCAGCTAACTGGTTCATCACACTTGGTTCATCACACTTACCAGACATCCCAAATTTTCCATAGCAGTCCCAAAAAGCAAAAGATAAGATGTTTGTAAGAAGAAACAAACAGGGCCAGTGTAGAAGAGAGCCATAACTAGGTGTAGTGGAATATCATTGAGTGGATTGGAGGCAGGATGCTAACCCACAAGGTGTAGGCCGGTTAATCTACGATACATATACACTTGATGAAGCTGGGTCAACCTTCCTTCTTCTGAAGTAGTGAAGCCTACAAAGACCCTTCAAGCCTAGTATACAAATCAGAAGTCTTGGTTGATCTTCATTGCTTTCATAAGTGTATGGGGATTGACTGACCTTGCACACGAGGGAAGTCTCCCCCAATGGAAATGTGAGTTTCAAATTTTCTCCTATATCTAAGTAAAGTTTTAATCGGAAATCTTAGTTGTTGCTTGGGATCATATAGATTTACTAACCCAATGCATTTCCTTGTGATAGAATTACATATCATGCATTGTTGTCTGTATCCCAATTTTCTGTGTATCATAGTAATTACCCTGCTTTCTTAAATTCTGCACAAGCTTGGGATACATAAGGCCATAGATTCAATTTCAGAGGCTGATTATCTCATATTCTGAAGTTAGAATCATGAGTGAAAGGTTTCAGTCTATGGTGTTCTCCAGTTTACAATATCTCTTCATGAACCTCTTTCAACTGTTCTCATTGTGTTAAAATATTAATCATCTTTGTTTGTTTAGAATAGGCAAATTCACTATATACAGTATGGAGAAGATAGAAAGTGGGGTTAATAGCTATTCAATTTTTACCCATATCATTGAAAGAAGAGAGTGGACCCTCCACACTGAGTCAGTAGCTTACTGGAATGTATATGGGGCCTACCGATAGGCCTGCCAGACCTCGAGAAGGCAACTGAGAAGGTTTGAAAATCCTGTTGGACAAGGAGGAGTGCATTGCCACCAGCACGCAGTCCCCGTCTGACAGTTTTCTGATCTAAACTTTCCCCAGTGTAATTACAAGTCCAATCCCACCATAATCGAACTGCTGTTCAACAGCCAGCATTGCTTCCCCAAGACTATTATCCACTGTTACTATAGGCACCATCTCTCCCTACTATACCTGCTATACCACAGTCAAACTCCCTTCCTAGAGACTATTATCCACTGTTACTATAGACACCATCTCTCCCTACTATACCTGCTATCCCACAGTCACACTCCCTTCCCAGAGACTATTATCCCACTGTTACTATAGGCACCATCTCTCCCTACTATACCTGCTATCCCACAGTCACACTCCCTTCCCAGAGACTATTATCCACTGTTACTATAGGCACCATCTCTCCATACTATACCTGCTATCCCACAGTCACAGTCCCTTCCCAGAGACTATTATCCACTGTTACTATAGACACCATCTCTCCCTACTATACTGTACCTGCTATCCCACAGTCACACTCCCTTCCCAGAGACTATTATCCACTGTTACTATAGACACCATCTCTCCCTACTATACCTGCTATCCCACAGTCACACTCCCTTCCCAGAGACTATTATCCCACTGTTACTATAGGCACCATCTCTCCCTACTATACCTGCTATCCCACAGTCACACTCCCTTCCCAGAGACTATTATCTACTGTTACTATAGGCACCATCTCTCCCTACTATACCTACTATCCCACAGTCACACTCCCTTCCCAGAGACAATTATCCACTGTTACTATAGGCACCATCTCTCCCTACTATACCTGCTATCCCACAGTCACACTCCCTTCCCAGAGACTATTATCCACTGTTACTTTAGACATCATCTCTCCCTACTATACCTGCTATCCCACAGTCACACTCCCTTCCCAGAGACTATTATCCACTGTTACTATAGACATCATCTCTCCCTACTATACCTGCTATCCCACAGTCACACTCCCTTCCCAGAGACTATTATCCCACTGTTACTATAGACATCATCTCTCCCTACTATACCTGCTATCCCACAGTCACACTCCCTTCCCAGAGACTATTATCCACTGTTACTATAGACACCATCTCTCCCTACTATACCTGCTATCCCACAGTCAAACTCCCTTCCCAGAGACTATTATCCACTGTTACTATAGGCACCATCTCTCCCTACTATACCTGCTATCCCACAGTCACACTCCCTTCCCAGAGACTATTATCCACTGTTACTATAGGCACCATCTCTCCCTACTATACCTGCTATCCCACAGTCACACTCCCTTCCCAGAGACTATTATTCCACTGTTACTATAGGCACCATCTCTCCCTACTATACCTGCAATCCCACAGTCACACTCCCTTCCCAGAGACTATTATCCCACTGTTACTATAGGCACCATCTCTCCCTACTATACCTGCTATCCCACAGTCACACTCCCTTCCCAGAGACTATTATCCACTGTTACTATAGGCACCATCTCTCCCTACTATACCTGCTATCCCACAGTTACACTCCCTTCCCAGAGACTATTATCCACTGTTACTATATGCACCATCTCTCCCTACTATTCCTGCTATCCCACAGTCACACTCCCTTCCCAGAGACTATTATCCACTGTTACTATAGGCACCATCTCTCCCTACTATACCTGCTATCCTACAGTCACACTCCCTTCCCAGAGACTATTATCCACTGTTACTATAGGCACCATCTCTCCCTACTATACCTGCTATCCCACAGTCACACTCCCTTCCCAGAGACTATTATCCACTGTTTCTATAGGCACCATCTCTCCCTACTATACCTGCTGTCCCATAGCCCCAGTCCTCTGTTCCGCATGCTCCTTGGGGTTTTCTATTTAGTTTTTGCATCATTTCACAAGAACACAAGCCTTCAACCTATGTACATATTGTATGTAGTGCTACACAAACAAACCAACAAAGACATTTGTCTTTCTTTATGGTTAATTTGCAGAGAAATATTTTAATCTTGGCGTCGTCCAAGTTGACTTACTATGTGTGCTCTCATCCCATGTCTTCTGTATCTGCCCTATCCAGTTCCTCACATTTTCAGTTATAAATGGTTGCTCCAAAACTAAAAAGCAAATTCCTGGGAGTAGGAAGTTGAGCCATAACCTCTTCATGGCTGATGCGGTAGTAAGGCTCCAGGCATTTGTCTACACTACTGATGCGTGATTTTGTCCAGCTTTGTCCTGTTTTGTCCCGCACAATTTGCATAACGGCAAAAAGTTTGCAAAACACGAATTTTGCCGCACGTGTCAATTCTGATGCTCAAGTGTATTTTGATGCCAGTGTTTAAGTCAATGGGCGTCCAAATAATGTTGACACACAACGGTTTTGCCATGAGCAACTTTTCAGACGTGCGTCCAAACATTTTTGAAAAAACAGAGATTCGCCGCAAATTCATGCTTGGCAAATTTATTCGCCCATCACAACTGGGGGTTGGAGGATAAGCCTTTCTGTCTCCAAAATACAGTACCTCATCTTGGATTAACATCATAAACCAAGAATGTTTTATCTTATCCATAAAGCTGTGAGTGGGTGAATGAGTGAGTGTGAAAATGTCTTTCCTCTAATCCTAGATTGGTATCATTATTTTCAAATAAATAGAGATGCAAGAGATGCAGTAGGTGGGAGTGTCAGTTTTCAAAGGAAGAATCAAGAGTTCCGAGTCATAAGGTGGTGTGTCTGACCTGCTGCTTATTTATTTGTCACCTTTGGTTGTTACTTTGCACCTACATATACAGTACATAAAAAACAGAGTCCTGTGTGAATGTCCGTTGGGCAAACACACTAGAACTCTACCATGAAAACCTCTAACACACAAATGCAGAAGTCAACAGTTACTATCTTTAGCACTTAAGGTACCTGAAAGCAACCATTGTCCTGCCCGCAAATGTTCAGTTGCCTGCAAACATACAATATTTTTTTGGCGGGTGGGGTGGTCACTATTTTTTATGGGGAAGTTTTTTTTGAGTCAACATTTTCATCCTATTTATGAAATATATTTAAAATCTTAACATTGGTTGTCTCATAAAACCATTTCAGCAGATTTGAGATGGTGAGAAAAAAGTGTCACCAATGGTCATATACTGTATATTGTGAAAAAAAAGTGTTGCCTGGAAAAAAACAGGAGAAAAACTGATCCATATGGTTTGGATTTAATAAAATGCAAGGTCATGATTTTGCAACAGTTGTGGGAAAGTGGGACTAAAAATCACGATGACAGATAGAACTTTTCATTAAAAAGTCACAAGAATTTTTATAAGCTTGAAAAATATGGCAAAACTTGTTTTTGGAAAAAGTAAATAGACACAGTATTATTGGCTGAAGCATTAACATGCTCCAAATGACCTTATTATTATTGTGTATGGAGTGGAGGGAATGGACTCCTTTGGTAAAGGAGACCTGTATTGGATACCTTGATCCAGGCCCCCACAGCCACTATAGAATGGCCTGTTTTGTTCTTTGTTACTGAGAAGTATTTTGTGCACCATCAACCAAAGGCTACAGTGAACCCAATATCCTGGGAAAGGCTTTATTTAACGAAGAGTAAAAAGATGGCTGAACAACTAAACATACTAAAATGAAAAAATCAACAATATTACTAAACTAAATTATTTTTTACTTTGGGTATTACTGGTTCCTTAATCTTACATCGCTAGATGGATCTGGGTAGTAACTGGTAACTATAGCTTCAGAGAGAGTTCTCCATTGCGCCAAATTGCTTTATTGCTTTATTGCATATATGTGAAATGTCATTTGCATATTTATAGGCACTGAGGAAGGTATGTGGGCAGGACCCAACCTAAATGTGTGCTTTAACAAGCTGGCATAGTTTCGCTAGTGTTACTTCGCATCCTTACGCCAGGCGAATTTTCGCTAGCGACGTAACTACGCAAATTCTCTAACTTGCGCAGTGTACTGAACGCTACCTTTTACGCTAGACTTCCTTCGCCACCTCAGACCTGGCGAAGCGCAATAGAGTTGATAGGGATTGTTTCAAAAAAAGTCAAATTTTTTTCTAAGTCCCAAAAAACGCTGGCGTGTTTTCTACATGATGGGTGATAGGCTGAAAAGATCGAAAATATTTTTGGGGCTCCCCTCCTTCCCCCCTACATTTCCTGACTCATGGCAACTTACCTAGACAGTGGGCACATGTGTAGGGCAAAATACAATTTTTATTTGCTGATTTGAAGGTTTTCTAGGCATTTGTAGTGCTGATCCGTGTTCCTCCATTGAAATTGCAACTTCGCATCTAAGTGAATTTGTCCCTATGGCTCTCACTTATGGCACACCTGAGACAAATTAGTTAATTTATTGGTTTAATTTGTACTTTAAATAGGTTACAACAATCACAAGTAGCCTGCTTACATCTGGATTTATAATATTGCTGATAGCTGTGCCATAATCATAGATATATATTACAGAAATATAGAAACATTGGGGTATCAGTCACCCTGATATAGTTCCAGGGGTACCCAGGGCACAAATAAGCACTCACCCCAAATCTCCCCCTAACTGGCCTTCACGCTGGGCCCCCTTAGCTCATAACAACTTTACAGATATATAGAAACATTGGGGTGTCACCCTGCTATAGTTCCAGGGGTACCCAGGGTACAAATAAACACTCAGCCCAAATCTCCCTTTAACTGGCCTTCAGACTGGGCCCCCTTAGCTCATAACAAAGTTGCAGATATATAAAAACATTGGGGTAACAGTCACCCTACTATAGTTCCAGACGTACGCAGGGTAGAAATAAGCACTCACCCAAAATCTCCCTCTAACTGGCCTTCAGGCTGGGCCTCATAACAAGGTAACAGATATATAGAAATATGTTATCTTTACAGATTCATTTTCACATCAAGGATTTGGGATTGCACAGTTAATCGTCGTGTTGTCATTAACATGAAAATTGTCTGCATATTATGGGACTTTGTTTGTATATTCAACATTTTATGATCTTTTTTGGAATGTGGTCAGGCTGAATAATTACCTAACAGCAATAACCTGCATCCGATCACCACTAATGAAGGGTGGGGTTTAAATTATTTAAGGTTGTATGGGGTTTCTTTTGTATTACACTTGACAAAGAGCACAGCTCGAAACATGTTGTGTTAAAATAAAAGCACAGTTTTTGCAGCAACCCACTGCGTTCGACTGAATTCATCACTCCTTTTCCTATAAGATATATAGAAACATTGGGGTAATACACCTTGCTATAGTTCCAGGGGTACCCAGAGCACAAATAAGCACTCATCCCAATTTTTTCCCAAACTGGCCCCTTAGCTCATAACAAGGTTACAGGTTAAGGGGGTCAGGTGCGGGTTGGGTTTTTCTAATCCACACATCAGTAATATAGGGGTAGGAAATACTCAAGAAATTGAGTAGGTTTGGAGTGTGACTTGGTCGTGGCCAACCAGAAAAACATCTGTGACATCCTTCATCTACTGGCCACTGAGCAATATCTATGTAGATCATTAGAAAGTCATCAATCTCTCTCTCATTCTGTCTTCCAGTTCGATCTTGGAGTTAATAACACTAGACATTTTTTACTATACAGTAGTTTCTCATTTACTGGTAAGTTGTTTTGTAATTTAGAACAAGAATATCCAGTTATTATACAGGAAATACCAGACAGTATTTGCAAGTATGAGCTGCAGACATAACATGGAGTATTTTCCAAATTAAAAACACAGTTTTGTTGTCACTCTTGGTCATTCACAGCTGTTGACCCTTAAGGGTTCCAAGCCACGTCCACCACACACCATTTGCTTTGTTGAGAATGAAGAAAAGATGTCCGTACTGTCAGATTTGCTTGTTTGGAGAAGTCACCCATGGTCACCCATGCCTAGAGCCAGATCAGGCTGATCTGATCATTCCCTCTGGGGTCAATGATGGGATCATGCTCTGAGACCTAAAGAGGTCTGTAGAATTAAATCCATATCAACGCACTGATGTGTTCCTTGTCCAACAGGATTTTCAGACTTGCTTGAATGATATCTGCCTGATGTTGGCTAAGCAGGCTGACTGGGTGACCATGCATTGGCCAATAAGCTGTCTGAAAGGGACCAAATGCCAGTCATCTGATTCACAGACCTGGAAGAGAATCAACTTCTGCTAGATTGTTTCACAATCAGAAAGGGATAAATACACACTGGTTTCAGGTGCCATTACTAATAATGGTATAACCATTTAAAAAATCATAATAAAAGTATATTGACAAGTTTCTTAGACTTCTTTTCTCTTTCATTAAGCAAATAGTCATTTTTTTTGGCGGTGATCCTCTTTAAAGGGGTTGTTCACCTTTAATTAACTTTTAGTATGATTATATTTCCCTCCCTCCCTTTTATCACCAGGGTTGGAAGGCAGTTAGAGATCACCTAAGATGGCTGCTAAATGTAAAGTGGGAACTGTCAAAGAGGGGAGAGGGGTTAAGGGTCACATTAGCTTCCTGGACTACAGGGAGAGGTAAAGGACAAATAGAGAAAGATGCAGCACACAACAAGAACAATAATATTGTAGTACTGAATTTTGGATATTCAACAATAAGCCCATACACGCATACGTTTAAGTTAAGGAACACTTTCAGTAAGGTACTAAGGTCAGTTATTGTGTAGAAGCTAAGGTATAGTTTGTTGTTGTTGTTGTGAAGCTTAGTGCTTTGTTTGTGTAAGTAATTGTTTGTAGTGTGTATTGTTTGTTGTAAACATGGAATTTGTTGAAAGATATGCAAATAAATATGCCTCATCTGATTACCATTCATGTGCAGATGAGTCTTTGACACATCAGTTTAAAAGTCTACTGACACAGTGTCAAAGTTACAACAATAAAGTAAAATGTAATCATCTTGCAAAAATGGTAAAGAAAATTAAAATGGCTAATGAAATATTAGCATTATTAAAGATGAAAGTTATTGCTGAGAATAAGGCAGAACAGTGGAGAAACGAGAAGGCCCAGTTTAGAGAAGACTTGGAAAAGTTTGGTGAGTCACTTATTGTAGCAGCTAGCACTTCAGAAGAGCATATTTCAGAATTAGAAGAACTGAAGGAGAAGGTAGAACTGTTAAACTGAATGATTTGTTAGAAGAAAAGTTGAAGGATTGTGAGGAGAGGTGCAAGCTCAGAGAACAACAGGTGATATCTTTAGAAAGCAAGGCTGGATATGAACTAAATGTCCCAGTAAGTGTCTGCCCTTGTCTTGCTACAAGTTCCCTGGGCAGACTTATCACAAACTAAATGTCTAACTGAGCACTTCCCCCAGTAGACTTATCAAATATAGGGGTGGAAATAAAACACACACACATTGATCATCATTAGAGAAGAATAATATATTGTAAGAAAAGTAATACAATACCGATTGAAGACAATGCAACGTCTAGCTGAGCTTCCCTTGGCAGACTTCTGAGAGGAACATCAGCTGGGGGACCCCGGGCCCAAATCAAATACAGCGACTCCCAGAGCACATCAATCGGCCAATGGTCCTTACAAGACCAATTATTCTACACAACACGTCTGCTTGTAGATGAAGTCCCGAAGCCCCCCCAGCTGAGCTCCTTTTTATATTGGTACAATAACAAAGTAATAGATCATTACACATAGACATATAAAATAATAATAATGGCTACATGCCCAGGACATGGCCATGAGAATGACTATGAAAATGGAAATAACCATGTGAATGAAAATAATTGCTGTGTATAATTGTTGTGTATTTTGATTATAACTATGTGAATAAGATATGAGCTTCCTCCTTAATAAACATATTTATATGTTTATGAGTCTATTACCTTAACTCCTACTATTCCCTGTTCTCCTGCTAATGACTGAATAACTCAACTCCAGTTGTTCCATGGTCTCCTATTAATACTACTCTGGTTGTTCCTTGGTCTACTGCTAATATCAGTACATCCATTTTACAACTAAGGAGCCATATTGAATGCACTTGATCACACTCACATTCATACATGGCCTGCCATGTCACATTTGTATCACAGCCCTGTTACTGAGCAAGAGATAAAAGATGGAGAACAAAGTATGAGACCACAAACATGATCTAGTCCATCTCTCTTTAGCCCCCAATCAGAATGTGCTAGACAACAAATCAATAATACACATGAGCCAAGTGCTAATAATATTCATTCAAACTCAGCAGCACTGAAAATACAAGAGGTTATAAGTTTGACCCAGATATTGGGAAAGTTTGACACTAATTTATCCCCTATTAGCCTTTCCAATAAATTGGAAGCTGTGGTCAAACAATATAACCTTGGAAATTAAGATGCATGTGCCTTGCTTAGAGCATGGCTTCCATATCAGTTGGCTACAAAACTTAGGCCTCCGGTTGGTAAGCACATTGGGACATTGTCCAATATCAATGAAAATTGGGGAGGTACCACTGAAAGGTTAAGAGAATTGCAAAGGATTTTGGGTGGGCGTGATACAAGCCTATTGGAGAATGCAAAGTATAGGAAAGGAGATGATCCAGTGTTATTTTGCACTGATTATCTCTCCATATATAAAGTTGTATTCAACTGCCCTGATATGTTGCCAGATGAGCCCAATTTCCTCTACTCAATGGCAAATAAATGTAATGTTGATTACAACACAAGAACTGCCCTTAGGTACGCCACCTCATACAACAACTTCATAAATACACTTAGGGATTGGTCTCAGGAGTCTTTTGAATTCCAGAGACATATTTTTGTTGCTTCTAAAAACCACCAAAGCAGGAGATTTCCACGGAAATGTTACAGTTGTGGTAAGTATGGTCATATTGCTCGATTTTGCAGAACTTCTGCCAATCAGCGTGATACTTACCCAATCCATTCAATACAGAGACAAGAGGGGGATGCACAGGAAAATCTAAATGATTATCTCCTTGACCATAGCCCTCCCCCAGAGCCTGAAACTGTTGTCTCCTCTGATAACATAAACACAGGTTCCAATAGTGCAGGAGACCAAAAAGAGAGCCGAAATGAGCCCAAAGGGGAATTTCATACACCTTCCTGTAAAACAGGAAAAGAAGGGACAACTGCCCCACCCTTTATGCCTTGGGTGAACATTCCACTGTGGCTTTAAAACAGTTGGTCTCACATTGCTATGCAAATGCTAAGGGCCAATTTAGCAGGGTGTATCAAACACAAATATGCCTGTTTTCTAATGACAAGGAATGTGATGCAATTAAAACTAGATATAGCCATGACCACTGTATAATGGATGTGTAATATGTACTAATACTATGTATATTAATTATACTGTATGTATGTTTCTTTTTCAGAGTACTGGTGGAACAGTGATTGTCCATTTATCCCGTAAAATGAAGAAGATACTGTGATTTTAACATTGATTTTTGTTTCAACAGGTTGTAGATTTGTTTTAAGGAGCACAGCACCTGATGACTTTGTGTCTTACACGAAAAAACCCTGATTAACTGGGTAACTGTATTGTTTTTAAAACCGCGTGGTACAATCAATGAGCTCAATGGTGAAATAATTGTTTGCAAACAATTTAAAAAAAATAACATTTAGGGGCCGATTCACAAAGGGTCGAATATCGAGGGTTAATTAACTAGGGGGTTGAAGTTTTTTCTTAAAGAGACAGTACTTCGACTATCGAATGGTCGAACGATTTTTAGTTCGAATAGTTCGATTCGAAGTCGTAGTCGAAGGTCGTAGTAGCCCATTCGATGGTCGAAGTAGCCCAAAAACACTTCGAAATTCGAAGTTTTTTTAATTCGAATCCTTCACTCAAAGTTAGTGAATCGGCCCCTTAAACTCAGTAACATCTCCTGACAGTATTGGTGTCCTTCTTCTATTATTAACGTCATTTTCCACAGGTATTTGTTTTTGTTCATGTATTTGTGTTGTTAAATGTAAATGTGTTTAAAATGTTTTAAATGTTGTCTCTGTTTAGTGTTTTGTGTTAGTTTCTATACAGTATTAGTATTTTTTTTTGCTCTCTACTTGCATAATGGTACCTACATTTTTCGGTACCAAATGGGGGTTGATCATAGTTTTTCTTTTCTAAAGCCCATCAAAAGATGCAGTAGATACATGAAAATGTTTTTACAATTTTTTTGTTGCTATTTTTGTTTTTGTTTTTCAGCTTTCATGTTATGTCATTTAATATTATTTTTTAACAGAATGTTTTGAACAGATAATAGTGCTAAGCATATGAACCTGCTCTTGCTCTTTTATTTCCAGGATCCATGAAACTACGTAAAAACAAAAATGTGGGCCCTATATCAACAAAATTTGTTTATGTTTTGAAAGGCCAATGTGTTTAGAACTTTTGAATTTTATTAAAACAGGTTTCAGAACAACATTACTCACATAGTTTAGATTAACTGGAATGTGTATGCATATATCAATATAAGTATGTTATTTATATTTATGTTTTTATTTAATGATGTGGTTCGTTGTTTTTACATAGAAGTGAATTTACATATAAAGTTAGAATGCATCAGGCGGATAAAAATAAGATTAATTTAAGAATATGCAGACTAGCTGAATTATATAAAGTTTAATTTGATGTTATGCTACATGAAATGTATGTGTATATGTAATGTGCAATGTTTGGTGGTATTGACAACCGATGTTATTGCCATATCTGTTCCCTGCCAATTGGCATAGTACACCGAGAGAGCCACAGGTCCGAAGGGGATTTGCCACAACTTGCGAAGAGGATTTGCCACGACAGTAATTATGTTTGTTTTTCATAGAATATCCAAAAGTATGTTTGTCATTCCGACACAAAAAAACAAAAGTTGGGAATGTAGTACTGAATTATGGATATTCAACAATAAGCCCATACACGCAATGGGTTAACAGATATCTGCCTTTCCATCAATGGCAATTGTGAAGGTGCAAGCCTGGACAACAGCCACCCTGCCATAAAACAATCCTCGCAGCTACTGTAATGTGAGATGCAAATAACTGGACATACTGGTGTGGGTGCAGGGATAGCAAGAGTTTCCAAGGGAATGGATCAACAAAGGTATCCTTGGAGCATTGGATTATGGGATTTCTTTCACAGTGCATCCTAACTTGATTTCAATCCCTTGTCTATCTAACAAGAGATGAACCATCTTCAAGAACAGCTAACATCGACCTGATTGTCTGGGACTGTCTTTTGGGTGTGGCTGTTTTGGGAAAAGGGTCTTCCTTATGTTTATATAAAGAGCAATGTAAATACTTTGTTAGTTAGGTCACTTTCCACTCCCTTCCATTGCACCTTTCCCTAGCCCTTTCTACCTCCCTCCATCTTAGTTAGTCCCCTTTTTATGTTATACCTTTTAGTTCCTTTGTAAATAAATACCACTTATTTAAAGATCAGTCTGTCTCAAGTCATTAGCCTGTCACCCCAAAATAGAGCAGATCAAACAAATATAAAGACAAGCTGTGTGTCCTTTTTGATCCTAGTACCTTTGCCATGTATAGCCTCTCCTGGTGCCGTTTTTATTTTCTAATATCTTCTTATCTTTAGTTCCTACAGCGCACTCAACACACACATGCCTTGGGACGTCCTGGCACCGTGGATGAGGTTGCCCAGACAATCGCCTTTCTTTCTCCTTCATTACAGGAGTCACCATGCCTGTAGATGGAGGCCGCCATGCTATGTGCCCACGATGAGTACCAAGGGCAGATGGTATTAATACAAACAAACGATCAATAATTTGCTATGTCATTGTCTAACTCCAGGATATAGACATCAGCAAGCTTGGTATCACCATTAACAAATAATTCAACCCAATCCTAAGAAATGTTGTTGTTGAGGAATCAAAGGTGTCGAATGCCCAATAGATGTTTGTTTGAAAAGTTTTGAACAATAAAGTCAATGAATGAACTTTAGTCCACTTGGGGGACTGTCATTGGTGTCTTCATGAAACATATCATTCATTATAGAGAACAAACATCTGTCCCTTCGATTGATACATGCATTAGCATACACATATACGGTAATCAGCCTACAATATTCCAAATTTACTGAACAATCTGAACAATCTCACCTCATAAGCTGCTGTGAAGCTTTAAAAAAAAAAAAAAACTTCTATACAAGGCTTGTGCTCTAACAAAATGTTACTATCCATAGGACAGCCCTACTCAGAGATCAGAATCTATTGCCCACACTTTACACCTTTATGGTACAATCCTACATTGTCCGACAGGAATATTGCAGATCCTAAAGTTTGGTTGCAGTGTAAGATAAAATTTATAGACAATGTGATTAATAAAGGACAAATACTACCCTTTACTGACCTCAAGGCTAACTTACCAAACTACCTTACCCCCAGTTGTTTGGAAGATTATGCAAATTCCCCATGGTTATTGAAAACTCTTCAAAGTTCTACAGAATCCTCAAAACACGCCCTAAATCCAATACTACCTAAACTATATGTAAAGTGGGCAACAAATATCCCTTCTTTGACAGTAGATATGTGAGAGGAAGTTCTGGAGTTGATATATGACTCACAATAAATGTACTGGACAAAATTGGGCAATTTCAATACCGTAGGACTTACCTGACCACTCATCACACAATGTCACTTCCACTATGCAAGAGCTATGCCCCAAAGGTAGCCATTGCTATGGACATGTTTTGGTCTTGGCCCAAGTCACAAGTATTTTGGAGAACCATTGTGGAGGAATGTTCAACATATCCTACCAATAACTGTGGAACTCTTGCCTTTACTTCTCAACCAGGTGGAAATTGTATCACAATCCTGGAAGGATTTAACCCTTCTCTCAGCTCTTTTTATAAATTCCAAGAAATTAATTATATTAATTGGAAGTCAACAGAGGGCTTTTACATTGGAACAAAGGGTTAAATAGTGAACCCAATATTGGGCAAACACTCAGAGGCTGCCCAATACAGTTTGAAACTGTCTGGGGAGAATGGCCCTCCATATACATCCCTGTCTAGGAACCAAATAGTTTCTATTATATGAGTAATTTAAATATGTCTTCACCCCGATCTCACCTACCCCTCTCTCCTCTCCCAGTACCCCCCCTAACCTTTTTCTCACATGAATGGACACATTATTAGTTTTTGAGAGTGTGCCTAACCATGATCATTGTGCTAATGAACTCCAATTTTACCCCAACTGAACACCAATATTAGGAGAGTTTTGGCATAAAAATGATAGAGAGGAAAAACATTGGTTCACTGCCCTGAGCCTGTAGTAGGCATAGAATATCCTGAAGAGAACAGACTGGTGTAATCAAAAGTAGTTTATTTTGATCTACAGCTCGACCATGCATGTTTTTGCTTTACTAAGCACTTACTCATTGCATATGACTTCCACTTCCAGGATCTTCTACTGTGAAATGTGGACAAAACTGGTGAGCCAATGGTATCTTTATGGAAGTTGCACAGTTTTCCCTAGGTCTAGTAGCCCATAGCAACAAACCAGCTGGGAGCATTTGATGGTCTACTTTTGGAAAGTAATCATCTGATTAGTTCATATGGGTAATAAAACTGTGTTTTAGAACTCTAGTACTGGCATAGCAAACACACAGCTTTGGTTACATTGGACCCTCTCTCTCAGTTGTTCCCTCATATTGATGAGTGGAGAAAGGGACAGAGTTGCTTAACTACACCTCTCAGATGCACAGACAAGATTTTGGATGCTAGAGGATCTTGAACAAATAACAACATATTTATTTAGCAAACAAAGAAAGTGTCACGGTCGGCACCCAGAATCCAGAAACAATGCTACGCTACCTGGTCTTGGCTCTTTCTTCTGCCTTTAACAGCCGCCTTTCACCTCGGGAAGAGCCCTCGGCTAATTGGATGCCGCCAGGTCTTATTAAGAGAGGAGCCAAGCTAAGGGTTCTGGCCAAGCAGAGGGGCACGACCGTTAGCAAAGTCTTTTTGGGCAAAAGTTCATAGTTCAAGGAGCAGGCAGAAAGCATCGTCAAAACCAGGCGGGTCAGTGCAGGCAGAAAACTAGTGGAGTCAAACTGGCAGGGGTCAAAGCTGGGAGGTCAATCAAGAATGGTTGAGACAGGCATGGGTTGGAATACAGATGTCAGAATAGTCGGTTACCAGGCACAGGTCAGGATCACAGAAATCAGGAATAGTCAGGCAGGCAGGGTCAAAATAGGAATCAGAACACAGGTTAATTCAGGATAGCACCCAGGAACTCTCAAAAGATGAACCTAATAACGGGCAATGAACACAGTAAAAAAGCCCCTTTAAAGGAGAAGGAAAGCTACGGAGGCATTTTATTGCCAATAGATTAGCTGCAATAGTGCAAGCTAGAATGCTATATTTATTCTGTAGAATGTTTTACCATACCTGAGTAAAAAGCTCTAGAAACTCTCTGTTTGTTTAAAATAGGAGCTGCAGTATTAATGTGGTGTGACATCACTTCCTGCCTGAGTCTCTCCCTGCTCTGGGCTCAGATTATAGTAGAGAAGGGGGGGGGAGGGGGGAGAGGAGCAAACTGAGCATGCTCTTGCCCAGGGCAATGAGGTTTAAGCTGAAGGCAGGAAGTCTGATACAGAAGCCCATGAGTACACAATAGAAGGAAAGAAATGCAGTGTTTCTTTTGACAGGGGACTCAGAGCAACATTACTTTGGGGATTTACTGGTATATTTAGATGGACCTTTCTGATAAGGCTTACTTAGTTTTAACCTTTCCTTCTCCTTTAAATACATTTGAATTTGGCGCCACTGCACACTGACGTCAGCGCCAGTGCGTCTATAAATAAGGAAGATGCGCAACGCGCTGCACTAAGAAGCCGGCACTGAAGAGGATGGGAGGCAACGTGTCAGGCGTCCCCGCCGGCCCACTAGACCACCAGGGTGAGTGTTTCTTACAGAAAGTACTCATGTAGTAGCAATGCAACAATGGAGATAAAGTGGTAACAGCAATATTCACTTAATGACATCTTCTTGGAGACAGATTTGGCAGGTTCCCAATTCACTTTTGTGATACCCTTTTCTGGACTTGGATCACCTCCAGAAGAACCTTAGGGAAATTCTCTAACCATATTTCCTAACCACTATAATTCCTACACTAAGAGGCAATAAGATACCTCTTAATTTATCACTTCTATTTTGTAGCTCAGAACTGCTCTTTCTAGCTCAGCCTTGCCTTACTCACCTACAGTGGTACTATAACAGGAGCTCACCTACCACTATCTACATACCTTATTCATGGGGTCCTTGTGCCCCAAATTACATAAACCTTAGGACCTTTTGGGCACATCCTTACTTAGGTCTTGGTCCCAGGCTCTCTAGCACATATCTATCTTGTTTCACAGATGAAGGTCAACAAGGAAGATCCATGAACTCCCAATCACTATATTAAATCATCCTGGGCCAATAGGAAGGGCAACCCCACCCAGGTATCCAGGTTAGAGGCACAATAACTTCCTTTAGAAAATAACCCAATGGATCCCTAATGTATAATTCTAGATACACTGTATTTACTCATTGAAGGGGCAGTGACTTTTCTCTTTCCTACAGTCTAAAATATAGGAGGCCATGTTTAACAGGTATTGAGTGAAGTAGCTTGGGGTTGCAAAACGGCCACACAAACCCTTTTAAACACCAGTTTGACCATTGTGCTCTATCCAGGTGTTTTGAAATGTACTGTATCATACTACAAGGAGAATGATTTCACACACATGAATTAGAGACAGTAACCATCGGAAAAAAAAAATCACAGAAGATATAGTGCCCCTAAGTTGTCTAGCAGAATCAACAATAATTTGGGGGAACCAAGGTATACTTCATTATGATATGCTTCGTATGGGGATTGATTCTGCTTGATGGGCAGTAGACCTACTCTTGTAGGTATTTTAACCCTCACCTCAGCTAACTGGTTCATCACACTTGGTTCATCACACTTACCAGACATCCCAAATTTTCCATAGCAGTCCCAAAAAGCAAAAGATAAGTTGTTTGTAAGAAGAAACAAACAGGGCCATTGTAGAAGAGAGGCATAACTAGGTGTAGTGGAATATCATTGAGTGGATTGGAGGCAGGATGCTAACCCACAAGGTGTAGGCCGGTTAATCTACGATATATATACACTTGATGAAGCTGGGTCAACCTTCCTTCTTTTGAAGTAGTGAAGCCTACAAAGACCCTTCAAGCCCAGTTTACAAATCAGAAGTCTTGGTTGATCTTCATGGCGTTCATAAGTGTATGGGGATTGACTGACCTTGCACACGAGGGAAGTCTCCCCCAATGGAAATGTGAGTTTCAAATTTTCTCCTATCTCTAAGTAAAGTTTTAATCGGAAATCTTAGTTGTTGCTTGGGATCATGTAGATTTACTAACCCAATGCATTTCCTTGTGATAGAATTACATATCATGCATTGTTGTCTGTTTCTATGTTTTCTATCTGAATCCCAATTCTCTGTGTATCATAGTAATTACCCTGCTTGGGATACTTAAGGCCATAGATTAAATTTCAGAGGCTGATTATCTCATATTCTGAAGTTAGAATCGTGAGTGAAAGGTTTCAGTCTATGGTGTTCTCCAGTTTACAATATCTCTTCATGAACCTCTTTCAATTGTTCTCATGGTGTTACAATATTAATCATCTTTATTTGTTTAGAATAGGCAAATTCACTGTAGATATACAGTATGGAGAAGATAGAAAGTGGGGTTAATAGCTATTTAATTTTTACTCACATCATTGAGTCAGTAGCTTACTGGAATGTATATGGGGCTCACCGATAGGCCTGCAAGACCTTGGACAGCTATCAACTGAGAAGGTTTGAAAATCCTGCTGGACAAGGAGGAGTGCATTGGCACCAGGTCACAGTCCTCGTCTGACAGACAGCTTTCTCATGTAAACTTTCCCCACTGTAATTACAAGTCCAATCCCACCATAATCGAACTGCTGTTCAACAGCCAGCATTGCTTCCCAGAGACTATTATCCACTGTTACTACAGGCACCATCTCTCCCTACTATACCTGCTATCCCACAGTCACACTCCCTTCCCAGAGACTATTATCCACTGTTACTATAGGCACCATCTCTCCCTACTATACCTGCTATCCCACAGTCACACTCCCTTCCCAGAGACTATTATCCCACTGTTACTATAGGCACCATTTCTCCCTACTATACCTGCTATCCCACAGTCACACTCCCTTCCCAGAGACTATTATCCCACTGTTACTATAGGCACCATATCTCCCTACTATACCTGCTATCCTACAGTCACACTCCCTTCCCAGAGACTATTATCCACTGTTACTATAGGCACCATCTCTTCCTACTATACCGGCTATCCCACAGTCATACTCCCTTCCCAGAGACTATTATCCCACTGTTACTATAGGCACCATCTCTTCCTACTATACCGGCTATCCCACAGCCACACTCCCTTCCCAGAGACTATTATCCACTGTTACTATAGACACCATCTCTCCCTACTATACCTGCTATCCCACAGTCATACTCCCTTCCCAGAGATTATTATCCACTGTTACTATAGGTGCCGTATCTCCCTACTATACCTGCTATCCCACAGTCATACTCCCTTCCCAGAGACTATTATCCACTGTTACGTTAGACACCTTCTCTCCCTACTATACCTGCTATCCCACAGCCCCGGTCCTCTGTTCCGCATGCTCCTTGGGGTTTTCTATTTAGTGTTTGCATCATTTCACAAGAACACAAGCCTTCAACCTATGTACATACTGTATGTAGTGCTACACAAACATACCAACAAAGACATTTGTCTTTCTTTATGGTTAATTTGCAAAGGAAAATATTAATCTTGGCGTCGTCCAAGTTGACTTACTATGTGTGCTCTCATCCCATGTCTTCTGTATTTGCCCTATCCAGTTCCTCATATCCATTGCTGTTTTAGGGCACATTTTCAGTTATAAATGGTTGCTCCAAAACTAGAAAGCAAATTCCCGGGAGTAGGAAGTTGAGCCAAAACCTCTTCATGGCTGATGCGGTAGTAAGGCTCCAGGCATTTGTCTACAGTAGTAATGGGGGAAATTTGTCCAGTTTTGTCCCACGCAATTTGCAAAACACGAATGTTGCCGCCGGTGTCAATTCTGATGCTCGAGTGTATTTTGATGCCAGTGTTTAAGTCAATGGGCGTCCAAATAATGTTGACACACAACGGTTTTGTCTGACCTGCTGCTTATTTATTTGTCACCTTTGGTTGTTACTTTGCACCTACATATACAGTACATAAAAAACAGAGTCCTGTGTGAATGTCCGCTGGGCAAACACACTAGAACTCTACCATGAAAACCTCTAACACACAAATGCAGAAGTCAACAGTTACTATCTTTAGCACTTAAGGTACCTGAAAACAACCAGTGTCCTGCCCTCAAATGTTTAGTTGCCTGCAAACATACAATATTTTTTGGCGGGTGGGGTGGTCACTATTTTTTATGGGGAAGTTTTTTTTGAGTCAACATTTTCATCCTATTTATGAAATATATTTAAAATCTTAACATTGGTTGTCTCATCAAAACATTTCAGCAGATTTGAGATGGTGAGAAAAAAATGTCACCAATGGTCATATACTGTATATTGTAAAAAAAAAGTGTTGCCTGAAAAAAAAACAGGGGAACATCTGATTCATATGGTTTGGATTTAATAAAATGCAAGGTCATGATTTTGCAACAGTTGTGGGATAGCGGGACTAAAAATCACGACGACGGATAGAACTTGTCATTAAAAAGTCACAAGAATATTTTATAAGCTTGAAAAATATGGCAAAACTTGTTTTTGGAAAAAGTAAATAGACACAGTATTATTGGCTGAAGCATTAACATGCTCCAAATGACCTTATTATTATTGTGTATGGAGTGGAGGGAATGGACTCCTTTGGTAAAGGAGACCTGTATTGGATACCTTGATCCAGGCCCCCACAGCCACTATAGAATGGCCTGTTTTGTTCTTTGTTACTGAGAAGTATTTTGTCCACCATCAACCAAAGGCTACAGTGAACCCAATATCCTGGGAAAGGCTTTATTTAACGAAGAGTAAAAAGATGGCTGAACAACTAAACATACTAAAATGAAAAAAATCAACAATATTATTAAACTAAATTATTTTATACTTTGGGTATTACTGGTTCCTTAATCTTACATCGCTAGATGGAACTGGTGACATCTATAGCTTCAGAGAGAGTTCTCCATTGCGCCAAATTGCTTTATTGCTTTATTGCATATATGTGAAATGTAATTTGCATATTTATAGGCACTGAGGAAGGTATGTGGCAGGATCCAACCTAAATGTGTGCTTTTTCAAGCTATATGGTTTTTTAACTATATCCCTACAATGCTTAAACACTCAACCATTTCTGGACTTACCAGTAATAATTGGTTGGACGAAGAACACTATGAATGATTAAAACAAAACCCAATCACTCATGGCACACCTGAGTCAAATGAGTTAATTTATTGGCTAATTTTGTACTTTAAATAGTTTACAACAATCGCAAGTAGCCTGCTTACATCTGGATTTATAATATTGCTGATAGCTATGCCATAATCATAGATATATATTACAGAAATATAGAAACATTGGGTTAACAGTCACCCTGATATAGTTCCAGGGGTACACAGGGAACAAATAAGCACTTGCCCCAAATCTCCCCCTAACTGGCCTTCACGCTGGGCCCCCTTAGCTCATAATAAGGTTACAGATATATAGAAACATTGGGGTAACAGTCACCCTGCTATAGTTCCAGGGGTACCCAGGGCACAAATAAGCACTCACCCCCAAATCTCCCTCTAACTGACCTTCAGGCTGGGCTCCCTTAGCTCATAACAAGGTTACAGATATATAGAAACATTGGGGTAATACACCTTGCTATAGTTCCAGGGGTACCCAGGGCACAAATAAGCATGCACCCCAAATTTTTACCAAACTGGCCTTCAGACTGGGCCCCTTAGCTCATAACAAGGTTACAGGTTAAGGGGGTCAGGTGCGGGTTGAGTTTTTCTAATCCACGCATCACTAATCTGGAGGTAGGAAATACTCAAGAAATTGAGTAGGTTTGGAATGTGACTTGGTTGTGGCCAAACAGAAGAACATCTGTGACATCCTTCATCTACTGGCCACTGAGCAATATCTATCTAGATCATTAGAGAGTCATCAATCTCTCTCTCATTCTGTCTTCTGTCTTCTGATCTTGGAGTTAATAACTGGTAAGTTGTTTTGTAATTTAGAACAAGAATATCCAGTTATTATACTGGAAATACCAGACAGTATTTGTATGAGCTGCAGGCATCACATGGAGTATTCCAATAGCAACATAATTATGAGAATCCCATAATCAGGGTGTCACCGGATATTGAGTTCATCCATTGTCAGATTTGCTTGTGTTTGGAGAAGTCACCAATGGTCACCCATGCCTAGAGCCAAATCAGGCTGATCTGATCATTCCCTCTGGGGTCAATGATGGGATCATGCTCTGGGACCTAAAGAGGTCTGTAGAATTAAATCCATATCAACGCACTGATGCGTTCCTTGTCCAACAGGATTTTCAGACTTGCTTGAATGATATCTGCCTAATGTTGGCTAGGCAGGCTGACTGGGTGACCATGCATTGGCCAATAAGCTGTCTGAAAGGGACCAAATGCCAGTCATCTGATTCACAGACCTGGAAGAGAATCAACTTCTGCTAGATTGTTTTACAATCAGAAAGGGATAAATACACACTGGTTTCAGGTGCCATTACTAATAATGGTATAACCATTCAAAAAAACACAATAAAAGTATATTGACAAGTTTCTTAGACTTCTTTTCTCTTTCATTAAGCAAATAGTCATTTTTTTGGTGTTGATCCTCTTTAAAGGGGTTGTTCACCTTTAATTAATTTTTAGTATAATGCAGATTTGCAATTAGTTTTCAGTTTTTATCATTTGAGTCAGAAGAAGATGGCAAATAATTCGAAAACTATAAAAAAGAAAAAATGAAGGCCAACTGAGAAGTTGTTAGAATTAGTCATTCTATAACATATGTAGGGGGGTTATTTACTAAACTCTGTTGGGCTTATTGGGGCAAAACTCAAATATTTCAGGATTTATTAAAGGAAAACTATACCCCAAAAATGAATACTTAAGCAACAGATAGTTTATATCAAATTGAATGACATATTAAAGAATCTTACCAAACTGGAATATATATTTACATAAATATTGCCCTTTTACATCTCTTGCCTTGAACCACCATTTTGTGACTCTATCTGTGCTGCCCCAGAGATCACCTGACCAGAAATACTACAACACTAACTGTAATAGGAAGAAGTGAGGAAGCAAAAGGCAGAACTCTGTCTGTTAATTGGCTCATGTGACCTTACATGTGGTTTGTATGTGTGCACAGTGAATCTTGCGATCTCAGGGGGCGGCCCTTATTTTTTAAAATGGCAATTTTCTATTTATGATTACCCAATGGCACATACTACGAAAAAAGTATATTATTATGATAATGGTTCATTTACATGAAGCAGGGTTTTACACATGAGCTGTTTTACTCAGTATCTTTTAATAGAGACCTACATTGTTTGGGGGGCATAGTTTTCCTTTAAGGCCTGATGCTGTAAAATTTCCAAATCCAAAAATCCACCATCTCAGACCTGCCGAGGTTGTCCTATCCTATTTGGAAGTTTCTGTTGTCTGCGATGGAATTAGCCCAAAAATCCGACAATTTCTGGCTTTTTTGGGTGAAAATCTGAAAATTGTGGGCGATTCGGGACAAACTGAGAATGAATTGTACAATTCGGGGTTTTCGCTTGATTTTACACCGTTTTCCCCGATCCGATTAAATCAAGCTTTTTTTTTAATAATAAATAAGGTCAAATCGTGGATTTTAGTTTGGTCAGACTTTTTAAAAAATAAAAAAATCAGAAAAATTCGGCTATTGATAAATAACCCTCTGAAAGTTAACTTAAAGATGAACCACCTCTTTAAGGAATAAGAATGTCAGCGGCTGTTTGACTTCACGAGGAATGAGTGAACCATTGCAAAAATGTGTTTTGAATAAATATATGTAAAATGATGCAAAGAATCAACGTTCCAGCCTGGAAAGTGGGTACGTCCCATTAGGAGAAACCTGACACCCACTGTTTGCACAGTTCACTCTGGCAAAGAAAGGGAGTAACCAGGAGAAGGGAGCAGAGAAGCAGCAGGTGGAAGAGTCAGAGCATATGGAGCATTAATAGAAGAGCACACGATCACTGACTCACTTCTGTGATAACAGGAGCCACATGGATCAGCTTCATTAGGTGAGTGATTTATGATATTACCTATTCAACCAGCTGATATGAATCCACAATATTCCTGCCTTTATTCCCATGCAAAGGGTAAGACTAACTAAAAAAACCCACATGGGCACAGTTTATATCAGCTCACAATGGGCAGCTGGGCTGATGGATGTGCTGCTAAGCGAAGGAATAAGTATGGCAGCTCCCACTGTATTTCTAATCATATGAGGGGGTGGAATGTCATACAACTCGTTAAAGGAAAAATAAGTGTAATCAAACACATAAAGGGACAGATATACTAAGGTTCGACTGAATTTTCGAAGTCGAAGAATTTAGAAAACATTTTTTGGATACTTCGACCATCGAAAAGAATACTATGACTTCGAATTTACTTCAACTTCGATTTGAAGTAAAAATCGTTCGAATATTCGACCATTTGATAATCGAAGTACTGTCTCTTTAAAAAAAAAACTTTGACTTCAATGCTTAGCCAAATTAAACCTGCCGAATTGCTATGTTAGCCAATGGTGGCCGTCTACAAACTTTTTCTAAGTCTTTACACATCGAATAAAAATCCTTTGATCGTACGATAAAATCGAATCCATCGAACGATTGTTCGATCAAACGATTTTTATTCGATCGTAGGATTGCCAAATTCGGTGAAAAAACTTCAAATTCGATATTGGAATTCGAAGTTTTTCAATACGATTGTTGAGTTTTTTGTATTCCGAAATTCAGCCATTGATAAATCTTAATATAGGCTTTGCAAAAATCTGTTTAAAAAAATTTATTTGCATTGCACATATTTTACCTTTGACAATTGTTATTGCAATCCTTCCCCCATGTGATATTAAAGACAGTGAGAGCTGCCATACTGATTCCTTCACGTGCGGCAACCTCCATAAGCAGAGAAGACCATCCACTCCAGGTCTCTGCCTAGAAAGCAGAGATTATATTCATTAAAGCTGACTCGTTCCAGCTTTCAAATGGGGGTCACTGACCCCATCTAAAAAAATGCTCTGTAAGGTTAACAATGTATTGTGATTGCAACTTTTTATTACTCATCTTTCTATTCAGGCCTCTCCTATTCATATTCCAGTTTCTTATTCAAATCAATGCATGGTTGCCAGGGTAATTTGCACCCTAGCAACCAGATAGCTGAAATAGCAGGCTGGAGAACTGCTAAACAAAAAGCTAAATATCTCAAAAACCGCAAATAATAAAAAATTAAAAGCAATTGAAATTGTCTCAGAATATCACTCGCTCCATCATATACGAAAAGTTAGCTCAAAGGTGAACAACCCTTTTAAATAATAATTTCCATATATTACTCTGTTGTTGCCATTTTTGTATTTTTTATCTTGTTTTTAGGTTACTGTGTTTCACAGTCAAAGTATCTTTTTCCTCACATTGCACTAGCTCACTACAATGGATTTGTGAATAAGGTGCCACTGGGACTTGTGTCTGATGAATTGTATGTAATTATTTATATGAACTTTTATATACTTATTTTTTTATCACATTGTTGTTAATTGTATGCTAATTGAACACTGCTTAAAGGGAGACTGTCATGGGAAAAAAACATTTTTTTCAAAATGAATCAGTTAATAGAGCTGCTCCAGCAGAATTCTGCACTGAAATCAATTTCTCAAAAGAGCAAACAGATTTTTTTATATTCAATTTTGAAATCTGACATGGGGCTAGACATATTGTCAATTTCCCAGCTGCCCCAAGTCATGTGACTTGTGCTCTGATAAACTTCAATCACTCTTTACTGCTGTACTGCAAGTTGGAGTGATATCACCCCCTCACTTCCCCCCCCCCCCCAGCAGCCAAACAAAAGAACAAGGAGAAGGTAACCAGATAACAGCTCCCTAACACAACATAACAGCTGCCTGGTAGATCTAAGAAAAACACTCAATAGTAAAAACCCAAGTCCCACTGAGACACATTCAATTACATTGTGAAGGAAAAACAGCAGCCTGCCAGAAAGCATTTCTCTCCTAAAATGCAGGCACAAGTCACATGACCAGGGGCAGCAGGGAAATTGACAAAATGTCTAGCCCCATGTCAGATTTCAAAATTGAATATGAAAAAATCTGTTTGCTCTTTTGAGAAATGGATTTCAGTGCAGAATTCTGCTGGAGCAGAACTATTAACTGATGCGTTTTGGAAAAAAATGTTTTTCCCCTGACAGTATCCCTTTAAATGATGTCTGCACTACATCCACACTATGCTTGACAAAGGGGCATGCCCCGAAACGTTGCACTGCATTAATAAAATTGCAAGGTCTTGCCCTGCTAACTACATTCCTGTGTGCCGGTGATCCTTCTATGTACCTTGGTTGGGTGGTTGCCGATTCCCCTACCACCGAGCACCAGGACACGCTGCTTGGGTTTTCTGCTGTCTCTGCAAATTGGCTTGTCCCTGTACAGAACCACAAGTAGAAGATCACATCCACAGTCTAATGTGGTCCTCATCCAACAAGATTTTCCAGCCTTCTGAACTGGTACAACTGGTAGCTCCAGAAATACCACCATTAAAAAGAACATTACCAGATTATCAGATATTCCTATCTGGTATTTGTAGAAATGTTTTTTTTTTTTGGATACAGACCTACTATAGAGGCACTTATGGATGCCAAGCTCAATAATACGTAATCTTTAACTTATTTGTATTCTTTGAGTGCATTCATGACCCAAGCATTTCCAGGTCAAAAACTACACTCAATATAGGGAAGCTTGTCAGCAGTTTCCTTTAAAACATTTATTGAAGCAGAAATGTGGCACAATCTCACGGGGAACAACCCCTTCCTCAGGTGAAATACCAAGTTCACACACTGGACAACTTTTATCCTACAAAAATAAATTGGTGAGGAACAGTTATTTAATGTGAAATACAGTAGTTCTCTTGAACATTAGGGCAGTAAAATTTAAAATTTTTAAACTTCTGCAATTTCCTCGTTTTTCATCACCACCTCCAACACAGTAGTCTGAAGGTTATTTATGCTGAGCAGAGAATATCTTGCAGTTGTAAATCAGCATGTCTTTGACTATTAGGCAACCAAGGCTTTTTCTAGATGCACTGGGTCCTCCTGCTTTACATACAATTCAGGAATAGGTCATTTGGTGGCCAACAGGGCATAAAGCCTTCCATAGCTCCCAGAACTGAACAAAAGAGTTTTTTTAACTGTAGCTCAGTCTTAATATGTTGGCCCTTTAATTATTTCCTCAGATGGCCTCTACTTAACTTATGATAGTAGAAACCCCTTCCTACACAATCTATACTGCCACAAGGACACTTCTCGATTCTAATCCTTCTGCATCTACACTCTGCATTTGATACCGTTCTATTCCATTGCCCTCCAAACCCTGGCTCTCTTTTTACCTTTCTAAACAATCCTGCCTTTTCCCTAGTGCTAACAAATGCATCTTACGGTGGGGTGCCTGAAGACTCTGCACTTGGTCCTTGGTTCTATTTTTGGGAGACCACTTTTATTGGATAGTGGTGGCATCCAGATATTCTTTGACATTTCCTTCACTTGCCCTGAAATTCAGATTTACCTCTCTAACTGCCTCTCCACCAACTCCTCCTTCACAAGCTAAAACTAATAAAAACGAATTTGATCTTTCCATCCAAACCTACCCTTACTCCATGTGTTGATTCACTGCACTGTATGAAGGTTATTTATGATTACATTTAACCATTAGCAAAACCTGTTGCTCTTTCCTCTGTAATATTTCCTGTAACTCTCAACTATGACCTTAACCTATCTAACTTCAACTACACAACACACTGCTTACCAGCCTTGCAGATTCCCACCTCTCTTCCATCTTGCTCTCACATAAGAATGAGAACCCAGTCCCCCTGTTAAAATCTTTATCATGGCTCTCCTTTAGGCAAAGCATAACTCGCAGACTATTTTACAATGTTTCAAAGACCTTCACTTCTTCACACCTTTCCTGGTCATCTTCTCTGTTCATCTCACAGCCACATTTCCCATCTAAAATGTAACCCTAAACCTAGGCCTTAACCTCTGAAACACCTTATGTGTTCTTTCATAAGGAACTCTCCATTAACTTCTTCAATACACAACTTAAAGCCTTCTTCATGGAGTGCTAGCACAATATCTGCTGAACTTTTTACCCTACTTGTGTCTGTAAACCATCCACCCACTTAGTGTGCAGTCTCTACTCAAGATAGGTCTCCTTCTACCTCCACAATAATCTTATTGCAGATAAGGCAGATCCCTGTAGCAATTGCAGGTGTAGAGTGAAGGATGAAGCAGATAGGAGGTGCTTTTCAAATGCACAAAAGCTCGGAAAGTGAAAATGCCATTTACGTAACCACCCAATGTAAATAAAAATCAAAAGGCAAATATGTTGTCTTTTATCATCACAGTGTATATGCATTTTACTATGCTTACGTGCACAATGCATTGCATAGTTATGGTTCAGTTCATTTTATTAAAAAAAACCAAAAATAACTCAGGAGTTCTTAGCATTGGTAAATGCCATATATATTTACAGCTATTGTTTTTCACATATACTGTATAATATACATGTTATACAAGAACTGCCAGAACTGTAGAAAGGCCAGACTGACCAGGTATTCCTCATTCCTTGTAGTAATAACTGCCTTACTAACACTGTTGCGCATACAACTGGCTTTGCAATCCATACTTAGACTAATTCCAACGCTCGTAGTCTACACCAACGCAAAAGCTATATATATGCGGGAAGATCTATGTGTTTAATCCCACTTCACTGGGCTGATGAGGGATGGCTGTGATGTCACCAAGATGCCACCTATCGTTGGAAGATATCTACATGGAACCTTATTTTAAAGGGATATGGCATCTCCCATAGTGGAAAAGTGCTATAGCAGCATCGTTACTGTTTGGTGGGGATCTCTCAGTAATGGGTATTTTTTTAAATCATGCTGAAGTGTGGTTTGGAAGATCCTGTATAGCCAACAGATGACCATCTGCAAGGAGTTTTTATGTTTTGTCCATGTCTATGTGGGTTTCCAACGGGTTCTCTGGTTTCCTCCCACATTCCAAAAACATAAAGGTACGTTAAAAGATTCCTAATGAAACTGACCCTATTGTATTGTGTGACCTTAGTTTGTAAGCTCCAGTAGGGGAGGGACTGAATAATATTAATCTCTGTAAACATCTCTGTCCACATGTTGGGGCTCTATAAATAATGGACAATAATAATAATAATAATAATATACAAAAGCTGTAATGAGCTTGTAGACTGATCAGCCAGATATTAGGTTGCAGTCCAATAATTCCTTATCAGTTAACAGCACATTAATGTATCAGTTTGTCACATTGCACTTAGTGTTGCTTGAGGTCTTATTGTTTTTCTTCAATCCTGAGAAATTCCACTTAATTTTGCTCTTCTGTTACCTTCGGCACACTGTGATTGATTAAATTTTCTATCTGAGGTATCCGGCTTGAAGCTTCATCAGGGCTTTGATGTTTGCTTTCTTCTTTACTTTTTGCGTTACTTGTGACGTTGTGTCCTTTTGTTAAATATTATTCTAACTATAAACCCCTAAGGGAATCTTCTCAGCCAATAAGAACACGTTATTAATCCTTTAGGGAAACCAGATTTTTCTTGGCAAACAGTGCACAGATAATTTATAAGTTGGCTGCAATATTGTCATTGTGGTTGGTAATTACCACTCATTGTTATTACCTGTCTTTTATTCTCTCTCTCAACTCATTTTATACAACTTACTTTTTTTGGTTTCAGGACAACCTTCTTCTTTCTATGGAATATGGAAATCAGAAGCTGTCAGATAAACTTCATTCTGTGCCTTATTATCAGGAAAGGTGAGTTAAATTCATCAGATTTGGATTATTTGTGAAGGATCAGTTTTTATAAGAAGCCCCATAAAAAGTTAGTGAGAGAAATAATAGGCATTTCTTTTGTTGAAGGGGGACTTTATTGGAGCTATTGATGAATATGTATGTTGTAATGGAGTGATATAATGCAATAACCCATAGCAAACAATCAGTGATTGACTTTTTTTCAGCCAGATGAAGGTCCAACAATAAAAAAACAAAACTTTGATTGGTTGACCAGGTGCAAATCTGCCCACTGATTATAGATAAACACCAGTTTGTCATGTTAACAGTTAGCTTTTTTCCCTTAGGTTGAATTTTTTTCACATTACTCCATAAAAACATTGTATGACTTTTTTTTTGCCAAACTCAATATTTTTTTTTTCATTTATGAAACGGTTTGAATTTGTTATTTTCAAAATACATCAATTAACAGCACTGCTTCAAAAGAGCAAAATTATTTTTTTATATTTAATTTTGAAATCTGAAATGGGGCTAGACATATTGTCAGTTTCCCAGGACCCCCCAGTCATGTGACTTGTGCTCTGATAAACTTCAATCAAATTTGAGTGATATCAATCCCTCCCTTCCCTCAGCCTAACAACAATGGGAAGGTAACCAGATAACAGCTGCCTGGTAGATATAAGAACAGCACTCAATAGTAAAAATCCAGGTGCCACTGTGATACATTGGGTAGAGAAACAATAGCCTGTCAGAAAGCAGTTCCATAGTGCAGCACTGGTTCTTTCTGAAAACACATGGACCAGGCAAAGTGACCTGAGAAGCCTGTCAGAAAGCAGTTCCATAGTGCAGCACTGGTTCTTTCTGAAAACACATGGACCAGGCAAAGTGACCTGAGATGTGCCTACACACCAATATTAACCAAAAAAAAATACACTTAGGGGCAGATTTATCAAAGGTCGAATTTCGAAGTGAAATATACTTCGAAATTTGACCATCGAATGGCTATACTTCGAATATCGAAGGTTTTTTTTTACTGAATTTGACCATTTTGTGGTTGAAGTAAAATCATTCGAATGAACGTTTCAAACTATTTCAGGGATCGATCCAACGATTTTACTTTGACTACAAAAAACTTAGAAAAATGCATTAGAAGGTCCCCATAGGCTAACATAGCACTTCGACAGGTTTAATTTTGGCGAGCTATTGAAGTCAAAGTTTTTTTATAGAGACTACTTCGATTATCGAATTTTCAAATATTCAAACTATTTTACTTTGAATCGAATTCGAAGTAAATTCGAAGTCGTAGTATCCTATTCACTGGTCGAAGTATCCAAAAAATTACTTCGAATTTTTTTACTTCAAAAATTCCCAGGAATTCACTTCGACCCTTGATAAATCTGCCCCTTATTGGTATTGGTTTATAATGAAATGTTATATGGTAGAGTGAATTATATGCAGTGTAAACAGTGTAATTAGGAAATAAAAACTACACCAAAAATCATATCAGTATCCCTTTAATGATCTGGTTCAGTTATCAAAGGTTTTCGCCTCTTCCCTCTGGTCTTTCACCAAAAAGTGTTCAACAAATGATCACAATACAAATCTATATGAAATTCCTACAACTTAATAACATTTTTTCACATTTTCTTACTTGGGTGTAAATGCTAGAAAAGAATAATAAATAAGAGAAATTTACATTTTTTTAAAAAAGTTAGGAAAGAATTATTTAAATTAATTGTAATTCATTTTTTCTCAACCTTGCATAAATTTGTCCCACAACATCAAAACTACAAGAACAGATACTTTCTGGCAAATCTTCAGGCAAACCATGCCAGAACAGGCTTGTATGAAATTGCATATAAATTTCCCATGTTTTCACATAATTGTCAATTGTGTTACTTCCATTAGATTCACTGTTTAAGTGAATTTTCTGAAAAATGAACTAAAAATAAGAATTCATTTTGAAACTAGTACCAAAGTTTAAAAAATTGCCAATTTTGATTCAAATTTGATTAGAATTTTCGGGTCAGGACTATTCAATCGAATATTAAATGTTTGAGTTTTTTCATAAATAACCTACCATTCAAATTTACTAAAAAAAAATTCACATAAATTTGTAATTCGAAATTTGATAAACAACCCCCACATATTCAAGCTTGTCTAGTTGACAACTGATTGGGCAAATCTGACCCGCTTTGCTTCGCCAAAACTTAGCGATACGTGAAAATTCACCAAAAGCATTGAAGTCTATGGGCACCAAATCTTTTTTGTTGCGCGATGTGGAGTGTCAAATTATTTTTGTTGCTCTACAATTTTTTTCACCAATTGGAGTCTATGGGCGTTATTTTTGCTGCAAAAAATTTAGCTCACCACTATTGATAGCTGTTTCATTTGTCTGGTCAGCATATACATGAAGAAAATTGTACGATTACAAATTGTACACATATTGGCCAACTTTCGGGTGTCCATAGATCATTCCTCCACCAAATACAAATATAAGTAGAAGCAGGATGTTTAAGCACCAGCTGTACCCTAATGAGTATTCAAATGAAAGCTAGAAAGGGGCATAAATAGATACAGTCTACATACAGAATGTATTTTCTTTTCTCCTGTAGATGGTTTGCATCATCCATGTCTTCTGTCTCAGTTTTTAGCCAAGTGTTCGATCTGAATGATGAGACCTTCATTGCCCACGTAAACCAGCAAGTTACTCTAAATTGCTCCATTTTAACAGCAGAGGACTGGAAACAAAACAAGGTACAAGTAATTTGGTTTAAAAACTTCACGGACAAGGTATTAGACTGTGTGGTGGATAAGGGGAAGACCACCAAGTGCCAGTATGGGTCTGGATCATCTAGAGCTCAACTCTCCACTAAAATCATGGAAGGGAACGCCGCACTTGAATTCACCAATGTCCAGGAATCAGATGGTGGGACGTACCAGTGCTGGGTGATCTTCCCTCAGTTCTACAAAAAGAAATATATTGAGCTGCACATACAGGGTGAGATTCTGATGACTGGGGTTTCATATTGGAGGTGCTATTGCTTGTGTGATCAGTATCACCTACTGAATGGGTTTAATGGATCAGATCTTTTTATCTAAAGAAAAACTATGTACAAACAGAAACAATAAATATTATAAAAATTACATCTATACCTATACACGGTAAAGATAAATGTATAATCATGTTAAGAGAACTAAGGTCTCATATTAATATCATCTACAGGTGAAGTAAAGGAGGCCTCAGCAGTAGGTGAATCTACTGGCATGAGGTTTACAGACACACTGGAAACCAATTCGTCATGGGACGTAATGCCAAAGAGTGGATGGTTTATTGCCTTTGTACTGGCTGGAGCCATCTTTTTGCAGAGATACTGTATGAGGAATAAAAGGTTGAGATACAATAATCTTATTTTATGAACTTCATGTGAACATGATTCTAAGGAGATGTGCCTCTGAGATCTTACATCGTCATGGTTACATTTAGATTTTGTATTGGCCATGCCACTATGACCATTCATAGCCAACTGTTCCAAGAAAACCTGACTGATACAGTTCATGATGAACACAACGTTACTTGGAGAAGATTTTAAACTTGGTGGGCATGTGTCTTTTTTATGATCATCTACTACTAGGTCCAAATTAATGTGAGTCGCATACTGAAGGTCAGTATGTTAGAAAGAGAATTAGGATGACCAAGTATCAAGTCCATCACATAGGGAAATAGTCCAATCCAATTGAAGAAAGTCGGAAGTCCATGAAACAGCTTCCAATTCAAAAAAAATATCCATAGTGTCTATATAAAACCAATTGTCCACATTAATTGTGCCGTAAACCATCAGTGTCCACATAAGTGCTAAATGGTAATACATATTGATCATATCATCTATCATATCTATCACTTTGAAAGAAGTACTAGAAACTCTGTGTATTTGCTTTAAAATTTGTAATGTACCCTTTGTGTTCCTGGATTCTCTTCTTGACCTCTCTTTTGGTCTGACCAACATATCCCATACCGCACGAGCATTTTAATAGATACACAACATACATGGAGTTACAAGTATCATGGCATTTTATGTTAATCTCATGTCCTTTGGTTGGGTGAATCCTAGCGCCCTTGATTATTGAGGTACAGCAATTTCAACCTAGATAAGGGTATGTGCCAAACGTAGGTTTTCTTTTAATTTTTTTTTTCTCTTAGGTCTTGTAGTTAAAGGACAGAGCATATCCTTTAATGAACGACAATATTTATAACAAAACAGGGGTGGGTGTACAAACAAGTGGCCAAATTTCTGGTTGTGGGTGGCTTTGGTTATACTAATCATATCATATTTCTGTGAACTTATAAGGTGAAGTGGAGACTGCTCAAGAACCACAATTTAGGCCATTCAATGAGAGTATACTCAGCACAATTCAGCTGGGAATGCCCCTATGCAATAAAAAAAGTGGAAATGTGAAAATATTGTGCTCTGTCATCACAATCCGTTGTCCTTAAAGATGCACTGAATCGACTATTTTGGATTCGGCCGAACCCCCAAATCCTTCACGAAAGATTCAGCCAAATACCGAACCGAATCCTAATTTGCATATGCAAATTACTGGTGGGAAGGGGAAAACATTTTTTTCTTCCTTGATTTGTGACAAAAAGTCACAAGATTTCCCTCCCCGTCCATGCAAATTAGGATTCGTATTTGGTTCGGCCGGGCAGAAGAATTTGCCCGAATCCCAATCCGACAAAAAAGGCAGAATCCTGGCAGAATCCTGGATTTGGTGCATCCCTAGTTGTCCTCTAGATCAGTCTGTCCAAAACTGCTCTGTTGCAGCATTGATGGATTTTCATAGAGGCCTGAAGAGGCTAAGCCTCCACAAACCTGTCGGCCAAATAAAGGAGAAAATATATTTTATGGATTGTTGTGACTGTTCCTGGAGTGTGCTGGTATGGGTTGCGGATTGGGGGCTGAATGGGTTCTGTCATAATAAAGTTGCCAGTTTTTTGATTTGACTGTGAATTTGTCTCTCTAGAATATTTCTATAATTAACATAATATAAATCCCACATCCCATTGATACAGGCAAGTTAAACTGTAAGTGCAGTTGTTAAACAAAATGGCACACTGTCTATGTAAATTTAGTATTATATGTATTTATATAGAACATTCTATTGATTATAACAGCCTTGATACGAACACAGCAGGAGGCACAGCTACAATTGGCTCATGGGTTTGCAGCAGGTTAGTCATTTCTAAGGCAACTCCCTCTCATACTATCACATTTACCTGTAATATGCTAATATAATCAGTAAGGATGCACCGAATCTTCTATTTGGGATTTAGCCGAATCCCTGAATCCTTTGTGAAATCATACTTTGCATATACGAATTAGGAGCGGTGAAGGAAAAAGTGGGAACATTTTTTTTACTTCCTTGTTTTGTGACGAAAAGTCACGTGATTTCGCCATCCAGCACCTAATTTACTTATGCAAATTAGGTTTTCGGTTCCAGGCCCAAGGATTCCGCCAGATCCTAATCCTGCTGAAAAAAGCTGAATCCTGAACCAAATCCTGTATTTGGTGCATCCCTAAAAAGCAGTGTTATTATATTATGAGTTTTGTTTAGTTTGTTATTCCTCTGAAACCTCATGTTACCTTAGTTGAAATCCCCTTTGCTGTCCAACATTTGCTTGGACCTCCTTGTACACTGTTTTTTTAGCATGCATTATGTTGCCCAGGAAGTGGTGCTTGAATTGGGAACAAAAAGGTGAAGGAATGGTGTGCGTGGCATATGTAGACCCGCCCACTGGAAAAGCCCCACCCACAGCAAGTTGGCGGCGCGCGCAGTGCAACACAAACATTTTTTTTAGAGGCCATGCCCTCTTTTGTGGTCATGCCCCAGCTAAACCAGGATGGCATTGTGGCAATTTCATGTATAAATCCCCCCAGAACCCATAGCAGGGTAGCACAGAGACAATTTCATGTATAAATCCTCCCAGAACCCATAGCAGGGTAGCACAGAGACAATTTCATGTATAAATCCCCTCAGAACCCATAGCAGGGTAGCACAGAGACAATTTCATGTATAAATCCTCCCAGAACCCATAGCAGGGTAGCACAGAGACAATTTCATGTATAAATCCCCTCAGAACCCATAGCAAGGTAGCATAGAGACAATTTCATGTATAAATCCTCCCAGAACCCATAGCAGGGTAGCACAGAGACAATTTCATGTATAAATCCCCTCAGAACCCATAGCAAGGTAGCACAGAGACAATTTCATGTATAAATCCTCCCAGAACCCATAGCAGGGTAGCACAGAGACAATTTCATGTATAAATCCCCACAGAACCCATAGCAAGGTAGCACAGAGGCAATTTCATGTATAAATCCCCTCAGAACCCATAGCAGGGTAGCATAGAGACAATTTCATGTATAAATCCTCCCAGAACCCATAGCAGGGTAGCACAGAGACAATTTCATGTATAAATCCCCTCAGAACCCATTGCAAGGTAGCACAGAGGCAATTTCATGTATAAATCCCCCCAGAACCCATCGCAAGGTAGCACAGAGGCAATTTCATGTATAAATCCCCCCAGAACCCATAGCAGGGTAGCACAGAGACAATTTCATGTATAAATCCCCTCAGAACCCATAGCAGGGTAGCACAGAGTCAATTTCATGTATAAATCCCCTCAGAACCCATGGCAGGGTAGCACAGAGACAATTTTATGAATAATTCCCCCCAGAACCCATAGCAGAGTAGCACAGAGGCAATTTCATGTATAAATCCCCCCAGAACCCATAGCAGAGTAGCACAGAGGCAATTTCATGTATAAATCCTCCCAGAACCCATAGCAGGGTAGCACAGAGACAATTTCATCTATAAATCCCCTCAGAACCCATAGCAAGGTAGCACAGAGGCAATTTCATGTATAAATCCTCCCAGAACCCATAGCAGGGTAGCACAGAGACAATTTCATGTATAAATCCCCTCAGAACCCATAGCAAGGTAGCACAGAGGCAATTTCATGTATAAATCCCCTCAGAACCCATAGCAAGGTAGCACAGAGGCAATTTCATGTATAAATCCCCTCAGAACCCATAGCAGGGTAGCACAGAGACAATTTCATGTATAAATCCTCCCAGAACCCATAGCAGGGTAGCACAGAGACAATTTCATGTATAAATCCCCTCAGAACCCATAACAAGGTAGCACAGAGGCAATTTCATGTATAAATCCCCCCAGAACCCATTGCAAGGTAGCACAGAGGCAATTTCATGTATAAATCCCCCCAGAACCCATAGCAGGGTAGCACAGAGTCAATTTCATGTATAAATCCCCTCAGAACCCATGGCAGGGTAGCACAGAGACAATTTTATGAATAATTCCCCCCAGAACCCATAGCAGAGTAGCACAGAGGCAATTTCATGTATAAATCCCCCCAGAACCCATAGCAGAGTAGCACAGAGGCAATTTCATGTATAAATCCTCCCAGAACCCATAGCAGGGTAGCACAGAGACAATTTCATGTATAAATCCCCTCAGAACCCATAGCAAGGTAGCACAGAGGCAATTTCATGTATAAATCCTCCCAGAACCCATAGCAGGGTAGCACAGAGACAATTTCATGTATAAATCCCCTCAGAACCCATAGCAAGGTAGCACAGAGGCAATTTCATGTATAAATCCCCTCAGAACCCATAGCAAGGTAGCACAGAGGCAATTTCATGTATAAATCCCCTCAGAACCCATAGCAGGGTAGCACAGAGACAATTTCATGTATAAATCCTCCCAGAACCCATAGCAGGGTAGCACAGAGACAATTTCATGTATAAATCCCCTCAGAACCCATAACAAGGTAGCACAGAGGCAATTTCATGTATAAATCCCCTCAGAACCCATAGCAGGGTAGCACAGAGACAATTTCATGTATAAATCCTCCCAGAACCCATAGCAGGGTAGCACAGAGACAATTTCATGTATAAATCCCCTCAGAACCCATAACAAGGTAGCACAGAGGCAATTTCATGTATAAATCCCCCCAGAACCCATTGCAAGGTAGCACAGAGGCAATTTCATGTATAAATCCCCCCAGAACCCATAGCAGGGTAGCACAGAGTCAATTTCATGTATAAATCCCCTCAGAACCCATGGCAGGGTAGCACAGAGACAATTTTATGAATAATTCCCCCCAGAACCCATAGCAGAGTAGCACAGAGGCAATTTCATGTATAAATCCCCCCAGAACCCATAGCAGAGTAGCACAGAGGCAATTTCATGTATAAATCCTCCCAGAACCCATAGCAGGGTAGCACAGAGACAATTTCATGTATAAATCCCCTCAGAACCCATAGCAAGGTAGCACAGAGGCAATTTCATGTATAAATCCTCCCAGAACCCATAGCAGGGTAGCACAGAGACAATTTCATGTATAAATCCCCTCAGAACCCATAGCAAGGTAGCACAGAGGCAATTTCATGTATAAATCCCCTCAGAACCCATAGCAAGGTAGCACAGAGACAATTTCATGTATAAATCCCCTCAGAACCCATAACAAGGTAGCACAGAGGCAATTTCATGTATAAATCCCCCCAGAACCCATAGCAAGGTAGCACAGAGGCAATTTCATGTATAAATCCCCTCAGAACCCATAGCAAGGTAGCACAGAGACAATTTCATGTATAAATCCCCTCAGAACCCATAACAAGGTAGCACAGAGGCAATTTCATGTATAAATCCCCCCAGAACCCATTGCAAGGTAGCACAGAGGCAATTTCATGTATAAATCCCCCCAGAACCCATAGCAGGGTAGCACAGAGACAATTTCATGTATAAATCCCCTCAGAAACCATAGCAGAGTAGCACAGAGGCAATTTCATGTATAAATCCTCCCAGAACCCATAGCAGGGTAGCACAGAGGCAATTTTATGTATAAATGAATGCAGCCTGTCAGGAATTTACTCGCACATGGTGAAAAGATGTAGTCACTCCTCCGTCCTGCCATATATCATGATCATTATATATCATTTTGATCTCCCCCATTGTTTTTCTGTCCTAGCCACAAATCAAGTTGAGATCTCGCTCCTCTGCAAAGTGCGTATTTTACTTCTGTGCTCCCCCTCAGTCATTGTACTTTTCCTTCTTCTCCCTCCAACTTCAGCCTTTTTTATACTATATTTGACTGCTCATTTTCCATGTGGTGCCCATTTTAACTTCCCGCCCAAAATTTATTACATAATACTGTGATCTTCCACCCAATAACCTTTAGATTATTTAATTTTAGCCAATCATGTTTAAGCAGGCATTTCCAATCTTTAAAAAAGCCATGTTTTTTTCTTGCAGCCAAGCAGGCAGGCAAAGCTGATATTGGCCTGCACTTGGACTTACAAGTTAAATAAATTTCTTATGTTCCTGTTTAATTTAATGTATACTAATCTTCGTACTTCCCGTTTATTAAACATTGGCTGCAAAAAAAAAAAACATAACCAAGTGGCTTTTTTTTTAAAATTGTAAATGCCTGCTAAAATATGATTTGTTATAATTAAATGGAAAATGAGCAGTGACCGTCTTACCTAGCTTGCTGGTCTACAGACTTTGGTATCCAGTTTCAGGAAGAGACTTTAGCCAACTGCATGCTTAAATTATTTAAAAGCTCTAGATGTTGCAGGCTACAGGAAACTAACTATAAAATAATCTCCAGGTGGTGCTTAACTCCTTTCAGACTTAAACGTATCTTTAAAGGGATACTGTCATGGGAAACATTTTTTTACAAAATGAACCAGTTAATGGTGCTGCTCCAGCAGAATTCTGCACTGAAATCCATTTCTCAAAAGAGCAAACTGATTTCTTTTATATTCAATTTTGAAATCTGACATGGGGCTAGACATTTTGTCAATTTCCCAACTGCCCCAAGTCATGTGACTTGTGCCCTATAAACTTAAATCACTCTTTACTGCTGTACTGCAAGTTGGAGTGATATTACCCCTCTCCCTTTTTCCCCCCAGCAGCCAAACAAAAGAACAATGGGAAGGTAACCATATAACAGCTCCCTAACACAAGATAACAGCTGCCTGGTAGATCTAAGAACAACACTCAATAGTAAAAACCCATAGTAAAAACTCAATAGAAAAAACCCTCTCTTGATCCCTCCAATCTTGACAACCTCCGACCTATCTCTCTGCTACCTTTCATCTCTAAACTACTTGAGCGCCTAGTCTACAACCGACTTACCTCATTCCTCTCTGACAATAACCTGCTAGACCCCCTACAATCTGGTTTTAAGCCACAACACTCCACGGAAACTGCCCTGACTCGACTAACTAATGACCTTTTAACCGCAAAAGCCAACAATCATTTCTCACTACTAATACTGCTTGATCTCTCAGCCGCATTTGACACTGTAGATCACCCTCTCCTCCTCCAGTCCCTCCAGTCGCTTGGCCTTCGTGACACAGCCCTGTCCTGGTTCTCTTCTTACATCACCAATCGTGCCTTCAGTGTCTCCTACAATGGAGCATCATCTTCTCCCCTACCTCTTTCTGTTGGAGTTCCTCAAGGCTCTGTCCTAGGACCATTACTATTCTCCCTCTACACTTCCTCCCTTGGCAAATTAATAAATTCGTACGGTTTCCACTACCACCTCTATGCTGACGATACTCAGATCTATCTCTCATCTCCTGATCTCAACCCAGAACTCCTAACTCGCGTCTCCTCCTGCCTGTCCGCTATCTCTACCTGGATGTCGCAACGCTACCTTAAATTAAACCTCTCCAAAACTGAAATGGTTCTCTTTCCTCCAAATAACACCAGTAGCATCCCCGAAGTATCCATCATAGTTAACAATTCCACTATCACCCCCTCTCCCCAGGCCCGGTGCCTTGGGGTTATCCTAGATTCTGCCCTGTCATTCACTCCTAATATCCAGTCACTTATCAAATCATGTCACTTCCACCTAAAGAACATATCCAAAATACGATCATTTATCACCCAAGACGCTGCCAAAATTCTTATTCACTCTCTCATCATATCGCGTCTAGACTACTGTAACTCGCTTTTAATTGGCCTCCCCCTCCAGAGACTGTCACCTCTCCAGTCCATAATGAACACTGCTGCGAGGCTCATACACCTCAGCAACCGCTCCTCCTCTGCCTCGCCATTCTGTCAATCCCTGCACTGGCTTCCGTTACCTTTCAGAATCAAATTCAAATTAATGACACTGACTTTCAAAGCACTTCACAACTCTGCTCCACCCTACATCTCTGAACTCATCTCTATATACTCACCCACTCGCTTACTACGCTCCTCTACTGACCTCCTACTCAACTCTTCTCTCATAACCTCCTCACATGCTTGCATTCAAGACTTTGCAAGGGCTGCACCCCTCCTCTGGAACGCTCTCCCACGGTCTGTCCGACTTTCTCCCACCCTTTCTACTTTCAAAAAATCTCTGAAAACGCACTTCTTTCGAGAAGCCTACCCTCACTCCGCTTAACTACCAAACGCAACACCACATACAATACCACATTTCTCACCCACTTACTTCGATCTTGCCCACTCCCACACCTTGTGTATTACTCCCTCCCCTTTAGACTGTATGCATATGCATAGGGCCTTCCTCACCTTTTTGTACCTGTATTGATTGTGATGTCTGTTACTCCATATATTCTATATATGTAATTTGTGTGATGTAGTTGTATAATCACATTTACTTTACAGTGCTGCGCAATATGTTGGCGCTATATAAATACATGTTAATAAAATAATAATAATGTCCCACTGAGACACATTCAGTTACATTGAGAAGGAAAAACAGCAGCCTGCCAGAAAGCATTTCTCTCCTAAAGTGCAGGCACAAGTCACATGACCAGGGGCAGCTGGGAAATTGACAACATGTCTAGCCCCATGTCAGATTTCAAAATTGAATATAAAAAAATCTGTTTGCTCTTTTGAGAAATGGATTTCAGTGCAGAATTCTGCTGGAGTAGCACTATTAACTGATGCGTTTTAAAAAAAACATGTTTTCCGATGACAGGATCCCTTTAAGCACACGAGTGACAGATGTTGAAGATGTGGAATTGAAGAGGGAACGCTGTTACACATTTTCTGGTCCTGTCCACTTATCATTCCATTTTGGAATACCATCAGACAAACCATAAACCATATTCTACATTTTGATATATCTGACGATCCGGCATATGTGTTGTTGTTCCATATGGATAAGCCACTTCACAATTTCACCTCTACTATTGAACCTCTCATGCTAAACGCAGCAAAAATGCTGATGCCACTGAAATAGAAACAGACTGCTACAATACAAGCCTGGTATAATAAGATAGAAGAATTACATAAATTTGAACAATTATCGCTTTTTGATACTGATCAAAACCTCAGTTATACTACTAAATGGTATGGATGGCTCTCATTATTACAAACAATCACTCCCCTAGGAGTTCAATGTAGCCTCCTTTTATTGTCACAATCAACGCACAGTTTTGTGATCCATGTTTATTACTTATGGCATTACTGTTACCTCAACACATATGTTTTGTTATATGAGCCTTTATTTCCAATTGTTAATATATTGGCAATACCGGTATAATGTGTATCTATCACATTGTATTTCCTTCCTTCTTTCTTTACCATGTCTTACTCCCATCTTACTCCCAGCCTGAATACTGCACAGCCACAGTTACATGAGCTGTTGAGGAGGTAACCCAACAAGTGATGTTATGTCCATCAAAACTGTTTTACCTGCCCTCACTTGCATTCCTATAAGTTCCTACTAACTTACACCTTATTTCTCATATATTAACTGGCCCACAATCTCCCTCATTGACCTACTTGTTGGGGCCAAGGTTTCTCTCCTTTGCTAGCTAACGTAACTGCCTCTCCCCTCTGAAGTAAGCAGTTAGAAGATCTCACCTACCTTTAGCTAGCCCTAACCAAGGACAGCCTTTATCTAGCTGGGCCTGACTGAGGAAGCATCTGCTGCTATTGGTCTGTGCCAATAAAAGTCAATATAATGAGGTGAACTCTGCACTCAGTATGTGTCAATTACTTAGTAGCAGCACACACGTGGAAATACTGGGACCCACTTGTCCATGTATTTAACAACAATTTATGTAGGTTGAGGTGCAGTTCTTAAGATTTTATGAGATTCCTAAAAAGAAAGAGGGAGGTGCCGATAGTGTGTTATGCCTTATTATGTTGGCCACAGTCAGAATCGAACCTACTCACATTCGGGTTAGGATGGTAACAGCATATATAACCGTGGTCTTCACAGAATCACAATGTCAATTACACCTGTTAACACAAAGCTTACTATGGTGAGGTACCAGAGGAACCTTTTTTATGGGCCGGATATAGATTGTACTTACAGGATTTTAGATGAATAGTCGCATAACTCGGGGCAGCGCGGGGAACCCGCTCCGATCCGCCTGTAAGACAGTGAAAGCCTGCGGTCAGTTTCCAAAAGAGTGGAAGACTCAGGTGTTTACTCTCAAACCAGCACAGTATTGTCTGACGGTTATCCCTTGCGGACGCTTCTGGTGTTTCTCCACAAACTTATAGAGTTTCCTTTGCTAGTAAGGGTTACTCCTCGTGGACTACCGACACAGTGGTGTAACTTGATCCCTAAGGGCCCTGGTAAGGAAATTTAAAACTGGGCCCCCCACGCATTGGGCTGTAATACAGCATTACTGGTTTGGGAGAACAAGTAGAGAGCAAGTATAGGCACCATCTCTCCCTTCCCAGAGACTATTATCCACTGTTACTATAGGCACCATCTCTCCCTACTATACCTGCTATCCAACAGTCACACTCCCTTCCCAGAGACTATTATCCACTGTTACTATAGACACCATCTCTCCCTACTATACCTACTATCCCACAGTCACACTCCCTTCCCAGAGACTATTATCCCACTGTTACTATAGGCATCATCTCTCCCTACTATACCTGCTATCCCACAGTCACACTCCCTTCCCAGAGACTATTATCCACTGTTACTATAGGCACCATCTCTCCCTACTATACCTGCTATCCCACAGTCACACTCCCTTCCCAGAGACTATTATCCACTGTTACTATAGGCACCATCTCTCCCTACTATACCTGCTATCCATCAGTCACACTCCCTTCCCAGAGACTATTATCCCACTGTTACTATAGGCACCATCTCTCCCTACTATACCTGCTATCCCACAGTCACACTCCCTTCCCAGAGACTATTATCCCACTGTTACTATAGGCACCATCTCTCCCTACTATACCTGCTATCCCACAGTCACACTCCCTTCCCAGAGACTATTATCCACTGTTACTATAGGCACCATCTCTCCCTACTATACCTGCTATCCCACAGTCACACTCCCTTCCCAGAGACTATTATCCACTGTTACTATAGGCACCATCTCTCCCTACTATACCTGCTATCCAACAGTCACACTCCCTTCCCAGTAGGGATGTAGCGAACAGTTCGCCGGCGAACTAGTTCGCGCGAACTTCGACTGTTCGCGTCCGCCGAATGTTCGCGAACGTTGTGCGACGTTCGCCAATACGAGTTCGCGTTCGATTCGAACAAAAATCGTTCGACCATTCGACCATTCGATTCCTTCGACCGCTAAAATCGAAGGATTTTCGTTCGAATCGAACGATCGAAGCCATTGGATCGAATGAAATCATTCGATCGAATGGCTTCGATCGTTCGAGTCGAACGAAAATCCTTCGATCGAACGATTAAAATCCTTCGATCGTTCGAATCGAACGATTTTCGGATGTTCGAAGTTCGCGAACTGTTCGCGAACTGTCCGCATTTTTTGCCGGTGTTCGCGAACGGCGTTCGCGAACACATCGGCGGCGGTTCGCTACATCCCTACTTCCCAGAGACTATTATCCACTGTTACTATAGACACCATCTCTCCCTACTATACCTGCTATCCCACAGTCACACTCCCTTCCCAGAGACTATTATCCACTGTTACTATAGGCACCATCTCTCCCTACTATACCTGCTATCCCACAGTTACACTCCCTTCCCAGATACTATTATCCACTGTTACTATAGACACCATCTCTCCCTACTATACCTGCTATCCCACAGTCGCACTCCCTTCCCAGAGACTATTATCCCACTGTTACTATAGGCACCATCTCTCCCTACTATACCTACTATCCCACAGTCACACTCCCTTCCCAGAGACTATTATCCACTGTTACTATAGACACCATCTCTCCCTACTATACCTGCTATCCCACAGTCACACTCCCTTCCCAGAGACTATTATCCACTGTTACTATAGACACCATCTCTCCCTACTATACCTGCTATCCCACAGTCACACTCCCTTCCCAGAGACTATTATCCACTGTTACTATAGGCACCATCTCTCCCTACTATGCCTGCTATCCCACAGTCACACTCCCTTCCCAGAGACTATTATCCACTGTTACTATAGACCCCATCTCTCCCTACTATACCTGCTATCCCACAGTCACACTCCCTTCCCAGAGACTATTATCCACTGTTACTATAGACACCATCTCTCCCTACTATACCTGCTATCCCACAGTCACACTACCTTCCCAGAGACTATTATCCACTGTTACTATAGACACCATCTCTCCCTACTATACCTGCTATCCCACAGTCACACTACCTTCCCAGAGACTATTATCCACTGTTACTATAGACACCATCTCTCCCTACTATACCTGCTATCCAACAGTCACACTCCCTTCCCAGAGACTATTATCCACTGTTACTATAAACACCATCTCTCCCTACTATACCTGCTATCCCACAGTCACACTCCCTTCCCAGAGACTATTATCCCACTGTTACTATAGACACCATCTCTCCCTACTATACCTGCTATCCCACAGTCACACTCCCTTCCCAGAGACTATTATCCACTGTTACTATAGACACCATCTCTCCCTACTATACCTGCTATCCCACAGTCACACTCCCTTCCCAGAGACTATTATCCCACTGTTACTATAGACACCATCTCTCCCTACTATACCTGCTATCCCACAGTCACACTCCCTTCCCATAGACTATTATCCACTGTTACTATAGACACCATCTCTCCCTACTATACCTGCTATCCCACAGTCACACTCCCTTCCCAGAGACTATTATCCACTGTTACTATAGGCACCATCTCTCCCTACTATACCTGCTATCCCACAGTTACACTCCCTTCCCAGATACTATTATCCACTGTTACTATAGACACCATCTCTCCCTACTATACCTGCTATCCCACAGTCGCACTCCCTTCCCAGAGACTATTATCCCACTGTTACTATAGGCACCATCTCTCCCTACTATACCTGCTATCCCACAGTTACACTCCCTTCCCAGATACTATTATCCACTATTACTATAGGCACCATCTCTCCCTACTATAGCTGCTATCCAACAGTCACACTCCCTTCCCAGAGACTATTATCCACTGTTACTATAGGCACCATCTCTCCCTACTATACCTGCTATCCAACAGTCACACTCCCTTCCAGAGACTATTATCCACTGTTACTATAGGCACCATCTCTCCCTACTATACCTGCTATCCCACAGTCACACTCCCTTCCCAGAGACTATTATCCACTGTTACTATAGGCACCATCTCTCCCTACTATACCTGCTATCCCACAGTCACACTCCCTTCCCAGAGACTATTATCCACTGTTACTATAGACACCATCTCTCCCTACTATACCTGCTATCCCACAGTCACACTCCCTTCCCAGAGACTATTATCCACTGTTACTATAGACACCATCTCTCCCTACTATACCTGCTATCCCACAGTCACACTCCCTTCCCAGAGACTATTATCCACTGTTACTATAGGCACCATCTCTCCCTACTATACCTGCTATCCCACAGTCACACTCCCTTCCCAGAGACTATTATCCACTGTTACTATAGGCACATCTCTCCCTACTATACCTGTTATCCCACAGTCACACTCCCTTCCCAGAGACTATTATCCACTGTTACTATAGACACCATCTCTCCCTACTATACCTGCTATCCCACAGTCACACTCCCTTCCCAGAGACTATTATCCACTGTTACTATAGGCACCATCTCTCCCTACTATACCTGCTATCCCACAGTCACACTCCCTTCCCAGAGACTATTATCCACTGTTACTATAGACACCATCTCTCCCTACTATACCTGCTATCCCACAGTCACATTCCCTTCCCAGAGACTATTATCCACTGTTACTATAGACACATCTCTCCCTACTATACCTGCTATCCCACAGTCACACTCCCTTCCTAGAGACTATTATCCCACTGTTACTATAGGCACCATCTCTCCCTACTATACCTGCTATCCCACAGTCACACTCCCTTCCCACAGACTATTATCCACTGTTACTATAGACACCATCTCTCCCTACTATACCTGCTATCCCACAGTCACACTCCCTTCCCAGAGACTATTATCTCACTGTCCTTCTCCTTTAAGGTTGAGCTTGATGGACGTGTGTCTTTTTTCATCCTAACTTACTGTGTTTTTATTGTCAATGAAATCCTACTGCACTGAGGGTGCAGCAGACAGGGCAGCCTTAAAGGAATTGTTCAGTGTAAAAATAAAAGCTGGGTAAATAGATAAGCTGTGCAAAATAAAACGTGTATCTAATATAGTTAGTTAGCCAAAAATGTAATGTATAAAGGCTGGAGTGATTTGATGTATAACAAGTCAGTCAGGACACTTCTTCCTGCTTTTCAGCTCTCTTGTTACACTGACTGGTTACTGACTGGTTATCAGTGACTTGAGGGGAGGCCACATGGGTCATATCTGTTGCTTTTGAATCTGAGCTGAATGCTGAGGATCAATTACAAACTCACGGAACAGTTATGTCCCATGTGGCCCCCCTTCAAGTCGCTGACTAACTCAGAGTTATAGAGCTGAAAAGCAGGAAGTTGGATTCTGGCTGTTTTAGTAGACATCTGTTCACTTCAGTCTTTATATATTACATTTTTGCCTAACTAAATATATTAGAAACATTTTTTATTTTGCACAGACTATTTATTTACCCAGTTTTATTTTCACACTGAACTATTCCTATAAGGAGGAGACAGACAGGAGTTCGATCAGGGCTATGGACCAGTGCAAAACAAGCTTTCTCATACAATGGCAGGGTCGTTGGGGTTCGGGTTGTAACCAGGTGACTCTACAGAACCTCATGATTCTGACCGGAGTACTTTCAGTGGCTAATCTGTGCTATAAGATCTAAAATGACAGCTTTCCAACACCAGATCCCTTGAAAAGTCGGGAAAACATCTAATTAACGTATCTAATAGGCCAATACAATTTACACTTCAATCAATGCTGTCCGTCAAGCTGCATTTCCTATAAATGTCACTCACGTGATCTGGTAACCTCGGTACCACCGCACTTGTACTGGCAGCGGGGCTGTTACACAACAGGTTGTGTGGGTTATATCTAGTTCCATTGGGGTGGGGGTATTCTCACACACTGGACTTACATTTTCACCCATTAATTACGATGGTTTAGGACCTACCCTGCTAATTTCTTCATTCTGCTCTCCTTCTCTTTAGTATTTAGCTCAGGGGGTTTCCCTTTAGCAGAGTGTCCAGAGCAGGCTTTGTTCGTCCCCAGAGTCTTGTTTTAGCCTCTATATTCGAAGCAAGTGGTTTGGTGCAAAAGTCACCAGTTTCCTTGATCCAGTTCCAGGGCTAGCCAATGCCTCATGCACCCCCGGCGGCACACAGCTCAGAAGATGAGTAGTTTACAGCTGGGCGCTGGGAAGCTGTTCTCACATATACCCCTCAGGTGAAGAAATCTAGGAGAAGAGCTGTTGCCCCTGTTACCCAGCAGAGAAGCATTTCCAAGGGTCCCTGTGATATTTACCCTGTGCCCTGGAACCCACCCATATCTCTTCGAAGGAGCTTTTAATCCGGAGCAACGAAAGGTGAAAGTGGAGCAGCCCTAACACCAAAAGTATCTGATTTTTATTTTAAAAGATGAACATTCCCAGCTCTTTTTTTTTTAATCATCACTTAAACATTAACCACAAGGTTTGAATGGATCCAATAGACATCAATGTAAACCAGTGCGGATTCACTCTTCCCACCACTCCCAAATCTTGGCTACACACAGACATACACACACACACACACACACACACACACACACATACATACATACACACATACATACATACATACATACACACACACATACATACACACACACATACATACATACACATACACACATATATACATGCACACACACACACACACACGCATACATACATACACATACATATACATACACACACAGATACATGCACACATACATACAGACACACACACACACACATACATACACACATACCCACATGCATACATACATACACACACATACATACATACATACATACATACATACATACATACATATACACACACACACACACACATACACACACATACATACATACATACACACACATACACACACACACACATACACACATACCCACATACATACATATACACACACACACACACATACATACATACACACACACATACACACATACCCACATACATACACACACACACATACATACATACATACATACATACATACATACATACATACACACACACTCAGGACCTTCATGCCACCCCTCAGCAGACATGGGTCTAGTCACCTTCTACCAACTGCCCATCCTAAAATCACTTTATTGGGACATGCTGAGTGTTGGGGGGGGGTAGGAGTAAAAACAAATCATCTGAAGTGGAGACATGATGTGCCCTCTGGTGTGGGAGCCATGGTGCTCTCTGTGGCCTCCTCTTGTGTCTGTTCCATCCCTCTCAAACTGACGACTCAATCAAACACAAATCCCCTTTCTGCCCTACCAGAAGGATGCCCACCTCCTCGACTGAATCCCTCATACCTTCCAGCAGAGCGGCTCCACAGAAAAAGGGGGAGGGAGGTGCCCAGCCAGCACAAATAAAAGAACCAGACCAGCCAGTACAAAAAAAGGAAAGGCAAAAAAAAATTGTAAAAAAAAAAAAACCTAAAACAAAAGTCAGTGGCTCTGATGGGCCCTGGTGCAACTGCACCTCTTGCTCCCTCGGTAGTTACTTCACTGTACCGACATGTGGTATATCCGCTCTTTGTATATCTCCTTATACCGTCATCCAAACTCCACAAAATTCTCTATTGATTGTTTTGTGCAAGCGGTTTGTTAATTCAAAGGGATCATATAAGGATGGCACTCGTCTTTCAGTATAATAATAAAAAAGTTACAGTTTTATTTGCATTCAAAAACCCAATGCGTTTCATATAAATGTATACTTCCTCAGGGGCATCGCCCACATTACAACACGGTGCAATTTAACTGGTAGTGGGTCAATTGAGATTAATTACCATAAATTACACGTTTGGACAATACCAATAAAATTACACATAGTAGTTAGAATAAATGACACAACTAAATTGTGCAAAATATTAATTAAAAATCCTTTTCACATTTAATATGAATGAATTCACCAATTTAATTTATTAAAATCATGAAATCATTTTGTTAAAATTAATTTTGTTGAAATTGATTGATTTTTTGTTTTGTCATTATTCTTTTAGAAAGCACTTTAAATCGATTTCTATGTTTAATCCACTAGGAGTTAATGTTTTAAGATTACGTATCCAGAAAGTTTCCTCTCTCTGGATATTAACTGTATCATATTGTCTCCACGCCAGTGTGGATGTTTCTGTCCTATTGCAGTGAATTTAAGCAATGATGGATCTGAATTGTGTTTCGATTTGAAATGTGATGATAACTTAGGGGGTTATTTATCAAAGTCCAAATTTATCTCAATATTTTCTGAAAATAAAACTCAGACCAAATCCACATGGGTTTTTTGGGATTATTTATTAATACACTTTCCCGAAAAATTTTGTTTGGGGTAAAAAAAAAATTTGCCTGAAAACTCGGGGTATTGCCAAAAACCCAGCGCACATCAAAAAATCAATTGCACTTCTCCCATTCACTTATATGCAACCTCGACAGGTCTGAGATGCCAGATTTTCAGATTCGGGGGTTCAATAAATTCTGAAAAATGTGTGATTTTTTTAAAACTCAAATTTTATTTAAAAAAATCATAAATTTTTCAAGCAGTGGCGTAACTACAGAGGAAGCAGACCCTGCAGTCGTAGGGGGGCCCGGGGGTTCAGGGGCCCGACGGGCCTACTTCCTCTGTAATATGCGCAAGCTTCAGGGAGCAATTTAGAACATGGTGCGGCCAATCGGGACGTCTGAGGGAAGTGCCGGCCTTAGGCTAATTTCATCCAATTGAGCCCATACCCCACACCATGAAGGCCAGGACAAGCCGTGAGTAATTTTTCTACTTCCTCTCCCCACACAGGAAGTTCAAAAGCAGGAGACTCTGGCTCTGTCTCTGGCTGAAGATCTGATCCGTGCCAGACCTGCATCATCAATCACTGTGTGCGGCAGCGTGTGAGGTAACATTTTGTACCGCACAAAGTTTTTTTTAAAGAGCGCACACCGTGATTGATGATGCAGGTCTGGCACGGATCGGATCTTCAGCCAGAGACAGAGCCAGAGTCTCCTGCTTTTGAACTTCCTGCATGAGCTGCTGAGAAGCAAGAAACAAACAGACAACATTGTGTTCATTAGTCTGCTAGAAAACAAGGTGTGTATGCTGAATAGTTTTATAAACTCTTTGTTTTTTTTTTTTGCACTGTTTTTTTTGGGGGTTTTTTTTGCACTGTTTTATTAAACAGAGACATTTGCAGGGTTCTAGCCTGGAATACCTTCAATACACTGATATTAACCATGCAATGTTATAAGAGTGACACAATGGTACCCAGGCCCGGATTTAGGGGAAGGCCCCCTAGGCCCGGGCCTAGGGCGGCAAGATGTTAGGGGCGGCAAGCAGGTGCCCTTAACATCTCTTCAGCAGCTTGTGACGTGACTGCGCTGCGTATGCATCACTCTGCGCCAGCCAGCCTCCTTATTTGCAATGGCACGCTCTCTCGCTCCTCCTACTCCAGTCACGATCCCTTTTACCCTCTCAAGGCTTGATCTTTCTAACGCCCCCTGTCCCTCTAAGGTCCTGCTTCATCTTCCGCTCCCACCCGACATCCATTTCCGTCTCGCTCACTCGCTCACTCTGTGCCTCTCTGATATCACCTGCTGCCCTCATCGTCCATGAATCAATCTCCTGGCCGCATGTATAGCTCTTCACTTCTCTGCATTGCAACTGTAACGCTCTCCTCTCTCAGCCCTCCTCCCTCATTCTTAACCCGTCACCTCTCCTACAATGGTTTCTGCGTCCCCCCCCACCATAAATCTCTGGTGTCGCTCCCACCCACCGGTCCTGAGCTCCTTTCTTCCTTCACCACTCTCCGTCTGCAGCATTATGCCATGGTGAATCAATGAAGCCAGTAAAAAAGGTACAAAAATGAAAGTGGAACTAAAGGGAAACAGACTAAATGTTGGCACTGTGCATATTAAAATAGAGCAAGACAGACACTGCATGCACACAGAAACACTGTAGATTATAATGAATAATGCACCCCTACTGTAATTTATAAAGATATTTAAAGTCACCTCATAAATGATTGGATAAAGATTCGCTTCCAGAAAATGCGGGGGGGGGGGGGGGCGGCACAGTAGCTGGGCCTAGGGGGGCAAGAAGGGTAAATCTGGCCCTGATGGTACCTAAACCTGCTGGTGCAACAATGTGCAATTCAGTGTTATTATAGGGGCACCCCAATGTGCTGTTACACAATGTGCAATACAGTGTTATTATAGGGACACCCCAATGCTATAGTGCACAGCAGTATAATTATAGGGGCACCCTAAGGGTAGGACTACATGGATGTTTTCAGCGCGATGCGACAGGGATCAGTTCTATAGCTGGCTGCAGAGGGTGGGTGGGGAGTGAAGAAATTATGCTGGACCTCATACTAGAGTCCTGCATTGGGTCACAAGGGTGTCAGGTTTTGGGCAGAAAAACGGTTGTCCCCTGACAATGCGGGATGTCCTCAGATACCCTGCTAGGGTGCTCAGGCTGATTGCAGGCTACATTTCCCCACCTCCTCTTATAAAAGGAGCAGTAGAAGAGCCAAGCGGTGACAGACTCATGATTTGAATTTCCCGTCCGCAATGGCTCTGTAAGCTGGACTATGGACTTGCTAAAAGGCAAATTCCTTCCGTCTTAGCATAGGGAAATAACTGGTAAGGAATTGGACTTGATGCTTTCAATGCAATGCATCCTTCTATGAGTTCTGGGGATAGTATACATGAAATTCTCCCACTATTTTGTGCAGAGGGGGCCCTGGAATTTTTTTTGCAGGGGGGCCCTGGCATCTGAAGTTACGCCACTGTTTTCAAGATTTTTGCATTCGGAGTTTAGCAAATAACCCCCTATGAGGTTTTAACGCTTATTTATTATTACATTTTCCATGAAAATTTGCTTTGCGGTAAAAACTCAGATTTTCAAAATTTTTTCTGAGGTTTCACCTGATTTTCACCTGATTTTCACGATTTTTTCTGAGTTTTCATCCGAAACCTCAGATTTTTGTCCAAAACCTCTGAAAACTTTGGGGTATGGCACGAGATCCAGCTCACATTGGGACTTCTACCATTGACTTTTATGCAACCTTGACAGGTCTGAGATGCCAGATTTTCAGATTTGGACTTTTCCTATACTCGGGGGTTTAATAAATTCTGAAATTTTTTTTTTTGAGAAATCAGATTTTTTTAAAAAAAATATATATTTTTTTTTTGGTGATTTTTGCATTAGAAGTTTAGTAAATAACCCCCTATGTGTCATTAAACCTTTACGTTTATTATTCAAGTGCTGCCTTAATCGCGTTTTCAAGCATTTGCTTGTCCTTCCCTCATATTGTAAGTTGCACGGACATTGTAACAGATATATTACATTAATAATGTTGCAAGTTATTCTGTCTTTAATGGTAAATTCTTCTTTTGTTACAATAGATTTAAAATGGAACGCCTTTTTTTTCTCGATTTTTCCAGATTTTACAGGTTTTGCAAGTTTGACATGGGGAAAAACCCAAGTTTTGAAAAATGTGTTTATCCCGGAAGACTTCTGTGTTTTTTTTTGTTGGGAGACAGCTCAGTACCAGTATTTGTTTAACTGTTCTAGGTTTTTTATATATTACACACGGATGATCTGGGAGAAAATTGCTTAAATCTTTGTCTTTTCGTAATATGTGCCAGTGTTTTCTTATTATTTATTCCACCTTCATATTTGATTCATTAAAGGTGATAATAAACAGGATTAAATCATTCATTTCAAGGTAGGGTTTTATGGTTTGTTCTTCCCAGTAGCCCATGAAGAGATTGGCGTAACTTGGCGCGAATCTCATTCCCCTTTCTCTTTTGTCTGCATTTTTCAATAGTTCATTTCTATTTTTACTGTCACATATCTTTTTTGCTTTATTTATGACTTCTGCTTCTTCTTTATAATCTTTTTGCTTAAACTGGTCAGTTAGGGGCAGATTTATCAAGGGTCGAATTTCGATGTGTAAAATATTTCGAAATGTGACCATCGAATTGAAATACTTCGACTTCGAATATCGAACGGTCGAATATTCGAACTAATTTTACTTCGAATCGAATTTGAAGTAAATTCAAAGTCGTAGTATCCTATGTTAGCCTTCTAGAGCATTTTTCTACGTTTTTGGCATTCGGAGGAAAATGGTACGATTCGAAGTACTACGAACGGAATACGATCGTACGATGCTAAAAATCCTACCAATTAGAATTTTGTAGGATTCAATTCGATGGTCGAATTTCGAAGTATTTTACACTTCAAAATTGGACCCTTGATAAATCTGCCCCTTACTGTCCTAACCTGAATGTGAGTAGGTTTGATTCTGACTGCGGCTAAAATAGTAAGGCATAACACACTATCGAAACCCCTCTTTCTTTTTAGGAATCTCATAAAACTTAAGAAGCGCACCTCAAACTACATAAATTGTTTTTTAATACGTGGACAAGTGGGTGCCGGAATTTCTCTCTGTGTGCTGCTACTAAGTAATTGACACGTACTGAGCCCGGAGTTCACCTCATTATATTGACTTTTATTTCTGCACCACAAAAGAACACCGCGGCCGCCTGCCACCATGGAAATATTTTATGAATGGAGAAATAGAAATGTGGACATAAATCATATATTTCAATGCAAAGATGATCATAATATGAATGGTGAATACCTATTGAACCAATTGTCTAAATTATTAAATAGAGAGATGAAATTGTCGTGGGATCCTGTGACCTTAGAAAAATATCTAGAGCAAGATATGATCCAAAAGGCTTCCAAATACACAAATACCCTATTTTAATAGTGAAGACCCTACTTTTATGGAAAGGTGGAACTTCATTCTAAAACATACCTCTTTCGACCTAATGAGTTTAATTGTAATGAACCATAAATCACAATTAGAAGCTAGAAACGGAAACAAATAATATACAGGAAAATTTGGAACCCCTAAAAAATGTCAGAGTATCAGGAGCAAACCAAATATCATCAAACTAAATTGGTATCTATGGAAAAGGGGATATAGAAAGGAAGCAATCCAAATTTTGGAGAGATAAAAACACACCCTACAATCCAATTAACAAAAAAAGAAAGCATTTTCCCCCAAAACATCAAAAAAGTTCCCAAAAAAATCCCAAAATATCAAACCAACCTATGAGATTGTACAGAAATTCCGAAATAATTGATGAAGGTTTTAAAACCAAAAATCCCTCTAATTTGAACAGAAACAACAAGCACGATACCCCCTCCTACGGTAAACCCCATTGGGAAAAAAATAAATGACCGGATGTATTTTCGAAGGAGAAGAGAACGAGACAAGGAAAAGAGAGGCTACAATGCAAAAAGAGACGATTTGAGAATTGGTACACTGAACAAAAAAAGAAAAATCAAAGAAGACGAAAATGTGGGAAAGAGAGGAGGTAGAAAATCCAAGAAATATAGAATTACAAGATCTAAAAATATGCCCCTACCAACCGATTTAATAATTTTCAAACCTACATAGACACTTGGAAATTTATCAGAAAAGAAGTACTTCCTAACTAAAGGAGAATTCAAGACTACATCCAAATACACACATGCACATTTAAAACCCAAATCAACCTTTAACCATTCATCTGCCAATAGCCATTTTATAAACACATTTAGAGAACTGGTATTGGAAGATCTAGACAAATGGGAGGGTCAGAACCCCATCAAAGATAATTTAACAAGAGACGAACGAAAATGCCCTTAAGGAATTAAAAGACGATGAATCTATTGTTGTAAAACCTGCTGGCAAAGGAGGTGGGATAGTAATCAAGAATAAAGAAATATACATGCAAGAGATTAAAACACAATTATCAGATGAAAACACATATAAAAAATCATAATCCATCCACTCTTTATAACCAAGCACTTTCTAATATGCTGGAACGTGCCAAAAAGGAAAAAAGGAATTCTGCTACTTCAAAGTGGATTTTCCAAAAATACCTGTTATATACACTTTATGGAAAAATTCATAGGGACTTAACAAACAAATCTTGTCGTCCCCAGGGTCGGACTGGGGGGCCCAGGGCCGCTGTCCAGGGCCCCCCTCTGGCTCCCTCACTGCAATGGTTCGGCTCGTATGATGAAGGTGCCATGGGCTGGGCTGCCGAATCCTTTGCGAAAGATTCCGCCAAATACCGAACCGAATCCTAATTTGCATATGCAAATTAGGGGAGGGAAGGGGAAAACATTTTTTACTTCCTTGTTTTGTGACAGAAAGGCATGCGATTTCCCTCCCCGCCACTAATTTGCATACAAAAGTTAGGATTCGGTTCGGCCGGGCAGAAGCATTCGGCCGAATCCGAATCCTGATGAAAAAGTCAGAATCCTGGCCGAATCCCGAACCAAATCCTGGATTCAGTGCATCCCTATAAGCAAGGAATATCTGCTGATCAAGAAGGTTCTATAGAAGACGATCAGAAAGATTTTCTATTAAAGGGGATCGAATTCTTACTGATTAAAAAATATTTCTGGTTTTCAAGGTGATTATCAAAGGGACTGCAATGGGAACGCGGTTTGCGCCAAGTTACGCCAATCTCTTCATGGGAAGAACAAACCATAAAACCCTACCTTAACAACAATATAGGTTTGGTTGCCTGGAAACGCTACCTATAACGTTCATAAACCTTATAACGTTCATACTGAAACTCAATATCAATAACTTTAACTTTACTTTAACTAGCAGCCATAGTACGGGAAGGGTGAACTTTCTAGACCTCTCTATTTTTGTGAACGATGGAAAAGTAAAAACTAGTATCTACTGGAGCACCTGATGAAGGATCACCCAGATCCGAAACATGTTGTGTATTTAAATAAAGTAACTTTTTAACTACGGAAATTGGTTCTCCAGAGTGCTATCTACTATTTGTATCTACTGGAAACCCATAGATTGCAATCAATGTATCCTATATAAAAGCTGTCACCATAAAATATGGCTTAACAATATCCCCTTTAGTGAACTAAATAGGGTAAAAAAAAATTGTAGCCGGAACACAGATTATGAAAAAGAATGCCAGACATTAACTGACCAGTTTAAGCAAAAAGATTATAAAGAAGAAGCAGAAGTCATAAATAAAGCAAAAAAGATATGTGACAGTAAAAATAGAAATTAACTGAAAAATGCGGACAAAAGAGAAAGGGGAATGAGATTCGCGCCAAGTTACGCCAATCTCTTCATGGGCTACTGGGAAGAACAAACCATAAAACCCTACCTTGAAATTCATGATTTAATCCTGTTTATTATCACCTTTAATGAATCAAATATGAAGGTGGAATAAATAATAAGAAAACACTGGCACATATTCCGAAAACGCAAGGATTTAAGCAACTTTCTCCCAGATCATCTGTGTGTCATATATAAAAAAACACGTACAGTTAAACAAATACTGGTACTGAGCTGTCTCCCAACAAAAAAAACACAGAAGTCTTCCGGGATAAACACATTTTTTAAAACAAGGGTTTCTTTCCCATGTCAAATTTGCCACGCCTGTGCAACATGCAAAAATCTGGAAAAAAAGGCGTTACATTTTAAATCTATTGTAACGAATGAAGAATTTACCATTAAAGACACGATAACTTGCAACAGCAAGAATGTAATATATCTGTTACAATGTCTGTGCAACTTACAATATGTGGGAAGGACAAGCAAATGCTTGAAAACTTGATGTCAGGTTCTGCTGAGATTTGAACCAGGGAGTTTTGGGTTTCTGTTTCGGTGTCTTGACCACTGGGCCAGGTGAGCAGCCTGCAGGGTTGCTCACTATATATTACCTGGCCTTTGTAGCCCCAACCCAGCAGCAGCCTGATTGGTTGCAGTCAGCCAATCAGGGCTAACTCTGCCCTATTTTAGGCCAACCTTCCAAACACTCCTTGCTGGAGCATTATTGGCCTTCCTAGTACCAGTAACGAAACTAGGTGGGGACGGGCCGTGGTGCGGGCCGTGCAGTCGGGCCCGCCCCCACCCTTGCGCGTGATCTGCCGGGGGGGCCCTGCGGGGGTGCGGGCCCTGGCAGTTACGCCCCTGCCTAGTACTGTGGCAGCGCCCCTAGCGAGGTTGTTTCAGCTCTTGCCCTGTTCCCTGTGATTCTTCCTTGCCTAGATCTGCCTTGTCGTTCCCTGTCTTGTCTTGCTTATTTTGTCTGAACCCTTCCCTGTCTTGTCCTACCTTGTCCTGAACTTTGTCTTGTTTACCTTGCCCCATTCTGCCTTCTCCTTCTGGTTCTGCTCCAGTCCTACCTTTAACCTTGGCTCCACCTTGCCCTGCCCTGCTTTCCTTGCTATTCTGTATCTTGATCTGCTTTCACTCCAAACCTTTCCCTGCTTTGACCTTGTACTGACCTTGCCTCGCCTGTTCCTGATTCTTGCTTCCTGACCCTACCTTGTACCCCCTCATCTCGCTCTACATCTTGCCCTGCCTTTTTCAGTCCTCTCCTGCCATCCGCTCCAGTCCTCTCCTGCTATCCGCTCCAGTCCTCTCCTGCTATCCGCTCTAGTCCTCTCCCTGCTATTCTACTCTAGTCTCCTTTTGCTCTAGTCTCCTTCTTCACTCTATCCCCAGTTTGATCTGATCTACGCCCGCACCGTCCTGTTATATCCAGTCTGTTCCTGTCCTGAGTCATCACCCTCTTCATCCTGCCTAGTCCAGTCCTGATCTTTGCACTCTCCGTCCTGTTCTGCTCTGCACCTGATCCAGTCTGACTCATCAACCTGTTCCTGCCTTCCCTTTTTGTGTTCCCTAGGCACATACAGCTCCTGCATCAAGGGCTTACTCTCCCCCCATCAACCTCCACAGCACCCTCTACCTAATCCTTGACAAAGGAACACTTGAATAATAAACGTAAAGTTTTAATGACACATAGGGGGTTAGTTATCAAAGTCCTAATTTATCTCAAAATTTCCAGCCACAAACTCCGTTCTAATCTGCATGGGTTTTTTCGGTGTACTTATTATTAGATTTTCCTTAAAATTTGCGGGGAAAAATCAGAATTTCACAATTTTTTCCGAGTTTTCGGCCGAATGCTTTTGTATGCTTTTTTCCTGAAAACTCTGAAATCTGCACAAAACACAGTGCACATCAACAAATCATTGGGACTTGTATGAGTTATATGCAACCTCGACAGGTCTGAGATGCCAGATTTTCTGATTCTGACTTTTCCATTCTCGGGGTATAATAAAATTTGAAAAATGTGTGATTTTTTTTAAAAGTCACAATACAGATCCATCATTGCTTAAATTCACTGCAATAGGACAAAAACATCCACACTGGTGTGGAGATAATATGATACCGTTAATATCCAGAGAGAGGAAACTTTCTGGATACCGTATATACTTGATTATAAGCCGACCCGAGTATAAGCCGAGGTATCTAATTTTACCTACGAAAACTGGGAAAACTTATTGACTCACGTATAAGCCTAGACACAACTACAGCCCTGTCTCCCAGCAGCGCACATTCTGCCAAAGCGACCCCCCCAGCGATCAACCGGACTTCTTTGCAAAGTTGATGGTGACAGAGAATTGCCAAATGGATTACTGTGTGCATTGTCCCACTGTCCCACTACCATGTGCAGAGGGTGCTGTTTAATATTGCCATCACTGTTAATCTTTCGTATAACCAACAGAGGGCACTGTGTGATATTGCAGTCACGGTTATTCTTCCATATAACCAACAGATGGCGCTGTATGATATTGCAGTCACTGTTATTCTTTCATATAACCAACAGAGGGCGCACTGTTATTCTTTCATATAACCAACAGAGGGCATTGTGGGAAATTGCAGTCTCTCTCCCCAAGTGTACTGTTGGTATAGGAATGATTAAAAGTGACTGCAATCAGCTACTCGGGTCTGGTACCGCTGACCCGAGTATAAGCTGAGGTAGACTTTTTTAGCATATTTTGGATGCTGAAAAACTCGGCTTATACTCGGGTATATAGAAATCGATTTACAACGCTAATGACAAAACAAAAAATCAATTTCAACAAAATTAATTTTACCAAAACAATTTAATGATTTTAATAAATTAAATTGGTGAATTAGTTCATATTAAATACTAAATTGATGAATGCATTCATATTAAATGTGAAAAGGATTTTTAATTAATGTTTTGCACAATTTAGTTGTGTAATTTATTCTAAGTATGAAATGTGTAATTTTATTGGTATTATCGGGCCTCTCCTATTCATATTCCAGTCTCTTATTCAAATCAATGCATTGTTTCTAGGGTAACCTGGACCTTAGCAACCAGATTGCTGAAATTGCAAACTGGAGAGCTGCTGTATAAAAAGCTAAATAACTCAAAAACCACAAATAATAAAAAAATTAAAACCAACTGCAAATTATCCTTCTCTACATCAAAAAAAATTTAAAGGTGAACAACCCCTTTAAGCCAAAGAAGCTCTTTCAATTTCCCAAATCCGTTATATATAGTAGGGGCAGATTTATCAAAGGCCGCAGTGAATTTTCAAATGAAAAAAAAAATCGAATTCCGAGCTATTTTTTGTGTACTTCGACTAGGGAATAGTCCAAATTTCGATTTGAATTTGAAAAAAATTTGAATATCGTAATTTATCATGTACTGTCACTTTAAAAATTGGACTTCAACCATTCGCCATCTAAAACCTGCCGAATTGCTGTTTTAGCCTATGGGGGACCTCCTAGAACCTATTTGGAGTCAATTGGTGGACTTTGAAAAATCAAAGGTTTTTTTGGGAAAAACTTTGAATTGAATTCGATCGAATGCGCTATTCCTTCAAATCTTATTATTCAGCCGAATACAAAGTTTTTTCAATTAGAAAATTAGAAATTCGACCCTTGATAAATATGCCCGTAGGTTTCTGGTCCTGTGACCGCCCCACTCTAGAATGTTCCTAGGGACTCCCACACATGGCCAATTTTAAGCATTGCTGCCATCTAGTGTTAAGAATATGTTCCAACTGCAAAAGGAGAGGGCTCCCACCTCTGCTCAGCAACTGAATGTAGCCACGAGGGTAAATAAATAAAAATAATAATTTATTTCTATTGAGGCACCTGATATTACTTCCTTGAAACTGCAGCTATTGAAACTTGTGTGCCTACCTGGATAATATGACCCTGGGTTTAATATTCCAATGGTTCAGTTGGAACAGCATAAGAAAATGAACCTACTCTATGGAGTTTGGATGTGAATGGGGGAATGTCATTTACAGTGTTCATGATATTTGAGTTAAGTAAACCTTAAAGGGATACTGTCATGGGAAAAATCAAAATGAATCAGTTAATAGTGCTGCTCCTGCAGAATTCTGCACTGAAATCAATTTCTCAAAAGAGCAAACAGATTTTTTTAATATTCAATTTTGAAATCTGACATGGGGCTAGACATATTGTATGTTCCCAGCTGCCCCAAGTCATGTGACAGAGGCTGCTCTGATGTTCTTCTGCTTAGGAAAACAATTAGAAACCTTTCTCAAATCTTTCCTAAGCAGAAGAACATCAGAGCAGCCTCTTTCTTTCTCCTGACAACTTCCTTGACTACTTGGTGGTCAGACTGGTGGGAAAGTGACCAGCAGGTGGCACTGTTGTAACAAAATTCATTCATATTAACAGTACATGTATCCCTTAATATCTTGGAATCTAAAAAAATAAATAATGAATGTACATTGCAAAAGTGCTTAGAATAGCACCCTTATTAATTTTGTATTCACTTATTTTTAAGGTTTACTCATCCTTTAAACAAATGTTTCCTCTGCACGACAAATTTATCCTGTTGGCACGGTGCAAAGTGGTGAAAACACAGTGGACATGCACAGACTGAACATGTACAGCCAACTGAGGGGCAAATTCACTAAGCGCCGAAGTGCCTAACGCTAGTGTGAATTCGCTAGCATTGGGCATTTTCGTTACTTCGCAAATTCACTAACGGACGCTGGCGTAACTTCGCTAGTGAAACTTCGCACCCTTACGCCTGGCGAATTTGCACAACGGACGTAACTACGCAAATTCACTAACACGCGCATTGTACTGAACGCTACCTTTTACGATAGACTTCCTTCGCCACCTCAGACCAGGTGAAGTGCAATAGAGTAGATAGGGATTGCTTCAAAAAAAGTTAAAATTTTTTCTAAGTCCCAAAAAACGCTGGCGTTTTTTCTTTATTATGGGTGATAGGCTGAAAAAGATCGAAAAAAATTTTGGGGCTCCCCTCCTTCCCCCCTACATTTCCTAACTCATGGCAACTTAACTATACAGTGGGCACATGTGTAGGGCAAAACTAAAAATTTTATTTGATGTTTTGAAGGTTTCCCAGGCTTGTGTAGTGCTGCTACGAATACTTCCATTGAAATTTGAATTTGGCGCCGTATGCAAATTAACCATCGCTTGCGTAACTTAGATTTGCTTGGCGAATTAACGCTAGCGCAACTTCGAAACCTTACGCTACTCCTGAGCGCAACTTCGGATTTTAGTGAATTTGCGGAGCGCTAGCGAAAATACACCTGGCGAAGTGCGCCGAAGCGCGGCGAATCGGACGCCAGCGCAACTACGATTCTTAGTGAATTTCCCACTGAGATTGAACACCCCTGCCCCTGAAGAGTTCTCTGAAGGAAAACTTAACATGAATGTAATACAGTAAGTTTTATGCTAAAATGTAATATTTGTCCAGATATTTACAAATAATACAATCGTTAGTGAAGCAGAATGCATGACATTGTATACTCCTTTCCAATTGGGCATCATTAGTCACGATGGTACTTTCAGTATTTAATTGGCTGTCAGAATGCATCCCATTTCTCTATTGGAGGATTGCTTGACTGCTCCAATACTCCTGTCACTGAAACAGTATAGGAATTGATTATATGTAATGATACAGTAAGCCACCAATGTCCCTATGATAAGGGAAATTATTAGTTATTTTTATTAATTATTAGTTATTTTTATGTTCTTGATAGGGAATTTTAATATAATGGAATTAATTATGTCTAGATAACTGGCACTAAGTAGTGATGGGCATATAAATTCGCCAGGTGTGAATTAGTAGGAAAGTCTGCGTTTCGTCACTGGCGAATAAATTTACGAAACTGGTGCGAAAATTCGCCGGCGTCAAAAAATGTAGGACGCTCGTCGAAAAAGTCACTCGCTTCAAAACTGTTGCGTGTCAACATTATTCAGGCGCCAATTGACTTTAACGCCGGTGTCAAAATTGACACGCCCCCTTCAAAATTGATGCGGGCATCAAAATTCGAATTTCGCCCATCATTAGCACTAAGGAGACTTAATTGTTTTGAGAAACTCAGATTGCCTTATAAAGAGCCTCCTTTACCAAATATTTACCAAATAGACTCGGGTGCACCCGACATCTTCCCCCAGCGTCCTTCCCCCAGCGTCCTTCAACAGAACCTCTCAGCATGCATGGACTGTTTTGCACGGACTGTTTTGCATGGACTGTTTTGCACGGACTGTTTTGCATTCTGTTTTTAAATAATACAATTGAGGCTGATCTCCCCAGAATTTCATCTCACAAACAATTTCTATTGTCAATCTAGAAGAGTAGGAGAGTGGCACCACCTATCGTCAGTTCTGGGTACGACATACCTGGTGCCATTAAAAAGAGAATAAACAGCAAGGTCCATGGGGCAAATTCACTAAGATGCGAAGTTGCGCCAGGCACAACTTCGCCGCACTTCGCCGCACTTCGCCAGGCGTATTTTCGCCAGCGCTCCGCAAATTCACTAAAATCCGAAGTTGCACACAGGGGTAGCGTTAGTTTGCGAAGTTGCACTAGCGTTAATTCGCCAGGTGAAGCAAAGTTTCGCTAGCGATGGTTAATTTGCATACGGCGCGAAATTCAAATTTCAATGGAGGAACACGTATCAGCACTACCAATGCCTAGAAAACCTTCAAATCAGCAAAGAAAATTTTTATTTTGCCCTACACATGTGCCCACTGTCTAGGTAAGTTGCCATGAGTCAGGAAATGTAGGGGGGAGGAGGGGAGCCACAAAAAAATTTCGATCTTTTTCAGCCTATCACCCATAATGTAGAAAACACGCCAGCGTTTTTTGGGACTTAGAAAAAAATTTGACTTTTTTGGAAACAATCCCTATCTACTCTATTGCGCTTCGCCAGGTCTGAGGTGGCGAAGGAAGTCTAGCGTAAAAGGTAGCGTTCAGTACACTGCGCAAGTTAGTGAATTTGCGTACTTACATCGCTAGCGAAAATTCGCCCGGCGTAAGGATGCGAAGTAACACTAGCGAAAATACGCCAGCGTTCGTTAGTGAATTTGCGCAGTAGCGAAAATGCCAAACGCTAGCGAATTAATGCTAGCGTTCGGCGCTTCGGCGCTTAGTGAATTTGCGCCCATGTCTCAATGTAGGATTTTCTTTATGATGACACACAACTCTGTCATTATTATAATAATAATAATAATAATAATAATGTGTATTTATAGAGCACCAGCATATTGCTCAGCTCTGTATATATGTGTAATGCTATAGTAAATTGAGTGGCACCGTTCTCGGACTATGAGCTTTACTCCAATACTTTGCTCCGGATAAGACCTTAATTTCCAGGGGTTAAGCCCCCACAATGGTGTGGAGGCAGGATGTAGTACAACTGTAAATAGGGGCATTGGACAGTAATTGGGGGATTCTTGCAACTTATCCAGATAATGTGTTTATTGAAGAGAGTGATCCACAAAAGTGTGTGCATAAAGATTAAGCAGGATCATACAGAACAGTGGATAGGCATATAATCACATGCACCAGTGGTCAATATTAGTCCCCGATGGGAAAGAGAGAACATACACAGCAGCAATGCAGGTACACCCAGCTTTCAGCCTTTTCCCTAAGTCGAACCCGGGGGAATCACTACATCCCTAAGTCTGTACACTTAGGGGCATATTTATTAAGGGTGGAAGGGAAAATTAGAATAAAAGAAAATCTATTTTCGAGCTATTTTTTGTGTACTTCAACTACTAGGTAATAGTCCAAATTCGATTTGAATTTCAAATCTGTCTCTTTAAAAATTGGACTTGGACCATTCGCCATCTAAAACCTGCCGAATTGCTGTTTTAGCCTATGGGGGGCCTCCTAGAACTTGGAGACAATTGGTGGACTTTGGAAAATCAAAGTTTTTTTAAAAAAAAATAACTTTGATTCGAATTCGATCGATTGCGCTATTACTTTGATTTGCCTGAAAAAAAAATTTGATGTTTTAAATACATTTCGGTTGGTCTTTTTTAATTCAAATTTTGAAGTTTTTTTTATTCGAAATTCGACCCTTGATACTAGTCAGTACTCTGGGAAATTTGTACCCGAGACCCTAATTCCATTCACAATCCTCTTGGAGCCTCAGCTGCTCGGATAAATAGCCTATCTGTCACTCCTAGGGGGCAGATTTATCAAGGGTCAAATTGAAAATTTGAATTTTTAAATTTGAATTTTGAGTTTATTTTAGTGTAATTCGACCAGGGAATAGTCCAAATTCGATTTGAATTTAAAAAAAAATCCAAATTTTGAAATTAATTAGTTACTGCACCTTATAAAACCTTGTGTTTTAGGCTATGGGGGAACTCCTACAATCAATTTGGAGGTTTTTTATTTGGTGAAAAAAATTTGATTCAAATTTGCAGTTTGATCTTATTCGCCCGTTTAAAAAAAAAAAAAAAAAAGATTTTTTTAAAATAAATTTCAATTGGTCGGTTTTTTTTTTCAAATTTCGAGTTTATGGGAGTTGATAAACTTGAAATTCAACCCTTGATAAATCTGCCCCCTAGAGTGACCTATAAAGTGAGTATCTTATCCTTAATAGACCTGACATGTCTAGGTTCCACTTCTCCCTTCTTGTCTGCTCAGGACTTTACACTTTATCACAGTGCCATCTAGTGGACACTGGTTGAACAACAGGGGGTATATCTTTAGACAGGATAAGGAAACAGGTATTTTAGGACCCAGTTTAGGAGTCCATAACACTAGAGGACTGCCTGCTAAATAATACTGAGAGACTAATCTACCAGTCCCCTACATATTGAATACATGTACTTTAGCTCAGTGATACGGCCAAGATGGCAGACTTTGTTTTGCCACCATGGGGCACAGTGGCAGGTCACATAATTCATTTCTATCTAAAGTTCTATCTAGGTTCAGTGGAGTCACATTGTAAGCCACTTATACATAATGCTGTAAATATTAAGAAATTGTTAGTCCCCCGAGTCACGTGTATAGCGATGGGTGAATTTAGGCGTTTTGCTTCGCCAAAAAATTCGCAAAACTGAAAAAAAATTGTGAAACGGAGCCAGCGTCACGTTTTTGACGCCGGCGGCCATTTTCTTAATGAATTTTCTCTGGCGAATTTTCACTGCGGTTTCACAAATTTATTCACTGGCGGCGAATTTCGGGAATTCGCCTCAAATTTTTGCCTGGAGAATAAATTCGCCCAGCACTACCCACGTGTGTAACTTTTACCCTCAAAACCCAATTTTGCTAGGGTAACTTCATTCTCAAATATAACTTCAACCTATGCCTGCAGACCTTCTTCTATTCACAAACAAGACCCCACATAAAACTATTTACATAACCTAAAAGAACTACTTCTCCTGGCTGGAAGGCGAATTTAAGTAAAAGAGGATTCTGCTTAATCATTACTCGCAGGAAGCCATCTTGCATTGAGTCTTTCATGTGGCGTCTGACAACGCTGTGTCCCTTTGTATCGCCGGGTCTGAGCACTTTCTCGCTTGGTCTTATATGCAGGTATGGGATCCGTTATATGGAAACCCATTATCTGTAAAGTTCTGAATTACGGAGGACTCCATTTTTATCCAAATAATCACAATTTTTTAAAATTACTTTTTCTGTGTAATAATAAAACAGTAGCTTGTACTTGATCCCAACTAAGATATAATTAATCCTTATTGAAAGCGAAATCAGACTACATATGGAGGTTTTTTTTTGTTGTCTGAATGCCAAAAAAAACTTGAAAAATTCAAGTTGTTTTTATGATAAAATCCGAATTTTTAGTTGAAAAAACCCTCAAATATTTCGAGATTTATTATACCCCAAGGATGGAAAAAGTCAGAATCTGAAAATCCTCCATCTCAGACCTGCCGAGATTGTATACAAGTCTGTGTGAGAGGTCCCTATCTTATTCGGAAGTTTCTATGGTGTGGAATAGTGATGGGCGAATTTATTTGGCAATCGCAAACTAGCGGAGAATTTCTTCGTTTCCCCGCTGGCGAATACATTCGGAAATTTGCAGCGAAAATTTGCCGGCACGCCATTGACCTTAATGCACGTCAAATTGTCACCTGTGTCAATCTTGACGCAGTTTAGTGAATTTCACTGGAAAATTCGCTAATTTTTCTGCAAAGCAAAAATGGACAAATTCGCTCATCACTAATGTGGAATTAGTCTGAAAACCCGACTATTTCGGTCTTTTCAAAAAAAAACCCCAAAAAATCAGAATTTTCTGGAAAAAGCCCCCCAAAAAATTCAGATTTTTGTTAGATTTTATCCAATTTTGTGGATTCTAGTTTGCTAGGACTTTTTAAAATAAAATTATCAGAAAATTTTTTGATAAACAGCCCCCTGAATGTTTAAAAAAAAACAATAAACTGGCTTAGCTTCCAATAAGGATAATTAGTTGGGATCAAGTACAAGGGACTGTTTTAGTATTAAAGAGAAAAAGGGAATTATTTTTAATAAATTGAATTATTTCATTACCATAGGGTGTATGGGAGATGGCCTTTCCATAATTCGGAGCTTTCTGGATAACGGGTTTCCATACAACAGATCCTATACCTGTATTACCTCCTACTTGTATTTCTATACGCTTGTTCGTTTCTTTCTTTAAATTCCTCTTTTCTGGTTTTGTTTTACCCTACCCTTTAACAGCCTCTTTCTTTTATTATATTCTGATTTCTATTATTATTCTGATGTTGTTTAAGAACAGCAGGGGCTACTAAGTTCTTTGGGGCTTTTCCTCGTAGATTTGATGGTACAGATCCATTATCCGGAAACCCATTATCCAGAAAGCTCCAAATTAGGGAATGGCCGTCTCCCATAGACTCCACTCTATCAAAATAATCCAAATTTTCTGTGTAATAATAAAACAGTCGCTTGCACTTGATCCCAACTAAGATATAATTAATCCTTATTGGAAGCAAAACCAGCCCATTGGGTTGATTTAATGTTTACTTGATTTTCGAGTAAACTTATGGTATGAAGATCCAAATTACAGAAAGATCCATTATCAGGAAAACTCCAGGTCCCAAGCATTCTGGATAACAGGTCCCATACCTGTATTCTGTTTTTAGATTGGGATTGTTTAAATTATATGACAATCATTTTTTCACAATATCTAGTGTTTTTCAGTACCGTAACTAGAGGGGGGGCGGGTCCTGGTGCGTGACGTGCAGCCGGGCCCCCGCCTCCCTCCGTTACGGCCCACAATTCAGTGGCGCACGGACTGCTGGGGGGCCCTGAGGTGGTGCGGACCCTGGCCCACTCGCACCCCATTTTGGGAGCGACGCCGGCAGGGGAGGACACGCCGCCCGGAGCTCCTGGAACTGCTCCGGGAGGCGATCGTGACAAGTAGAACATGAGGCTGGTTTCTATATCACAAAGAGTTTGGAGACCTACCTTTGATGGTGTGATTTTTTGTATGTTGTGTCTTGGTGCCCATAATAATGGTGTCCAGATGAAACCATATCAAATTATAAAAGTCTGACACCATTAGTCCTATGCTTGTCCTATGCCATTATGAAGCACAATAATAGGGATGGTCTTGACTTGGCATAAGAAATACTAAGGTGTGAGTTGGGCTCACACTAGGTTTTTTAGATGCCCATGTAACTTCTCCAAAGTGGTATGGTATGATGTCTATTGACCTCCATGACCATATCCATGCCTCCTTAATCTTGAGATATCTTACTCATGTTCAGAGAATTATTATTACTACCCGCATAAGCAAATGTCCCTAGCAGCGCTCATGTACTGAGCAGGTCAGTGAAGGACACAAGATGTTCTAAAGGATTGAAGAGGGGTTAGGAAAAGTCAACGGAAGAGGAAAAATAGACATCCATTTACAGTACATAACATTGGAGATGGAAGAGAGTGGCTGGTGGAGATGAAGAAAAGAGGAAGGTGATAGGAGCGAGATTCACATTGGAGGAGAAAATGGGATAGTCATTGTAGGATAGGAAAATAGTCAGGCTATTATACGAGGCAATAAATCAAACCAGATGAGCAAGGTGAAGGTGAAGAAATATAGTTAAAAGGCCATGGTATAATAAGCTTTGATAGATGTGAATCTGCTGTGTTACTACAGGTGAAGCAGGTAGTCACAGTGACTCCTTGTAAATACTTTCACTTATAGTATTATAAATGCCCATGCCAATTTTCCACCCACACCTGAATCCAGGTACTCAGGCCTTGTCCTTTCCTATGAATATATCTAAATTTTTGGCATGTTGTCAGTTTTTACAGTCCACGTACAGTTCTTGTTTCACCAGAGTTGCAGGAGTAGCAGGTGACAAGCCTTTTTTTTTTTGTTACACCTACACACTCACTTTTAGTGCATAGATCTGTGTGCTCGGGCAAGGAACATCCTCCACTCTGCAGACGGAAGACAGACATTACATTCTCCTAGATACTCAAGGACTACAGAACCGACTATCCTTGAAGCAAGAGCCCGGAGCAGAGGGACAACTGAAAGGCAACACCTTCAGCAAGGTAATTCTGTATTCTGCCTGCTTGCTTAGCCATACACATTGTATTGAGAGCAATGACCCTACATGTATTGCCCTGAAACCAACCATATATACAGTATGCATGTGGATGTTGCCTCTTGAGTATGTAATTGGTATTGTAACTCTAATTTTGTGGCACCTTTAGGTTGGGTCCAGATGGTAGGCATTTAAGCTTCATTGGAAAGTCACTGAAAGTGTCAGTTAAGATGAACCCTATGCCAAGAGCATATCCATAAGGAAATGATGCTATCCCAAGATACCCTTCCAGGTTTGGCTTGTCAAGCAAGATAACTAAAGTAAAGCTTATCATGGTCACCCTTCCTGAGAAGCTTCACAGAGCAACTGCATAATAGGCCATTTGCCAGTATATCTCTGGCTTAAAACAGAGATGATCATAAAGATCATAAGAGTCTAATGTTTTTGGGTCAGCTATTAAACATTATAACAAAGGCAAAGTGCAATAAAGGGTTAAAAACTATATAACCGAGAGAAGTCAAAAATAGATAGAATGGAATGTCTTCCCCCGCCCTCCCATTCATTCCATTCTGAATCTGCACCCACAAGAAGATTATTACACTCAGTGTTTACAGGCCATCGAGCCCAGCCAACGCCACAGGCAAATATGTGGAACAAGCCGGTGAACTGAATAAATTCAGATTAAAGTCAAAACATTGATAAGAAAAAAATAAAATGTTTTTTAACATATCCCTATACAGGGTCTTCATTAAAGGGGAAAATTTAATTTACTGGATATGTTCTCCTGGTACCTCTTCTGAAAAAAATGCTGCAGCCAAGAAACTTTCAATTGTAGTACCATGCCTGGTATTTGCAGTCATCCCTTGAGTTAAGGTGGCCATCTATGGGCAGATTTAAGATGCCAATTAGGGTCCTTTAGACTGATTCGTCAGCTTATCAACCCATGTATGGGGCGTTCCAACGGGGCCTCTTTGACTGATATCTGGCCAACAATTGGGCAGATATTGATCGGGCTGGTTTGATTCCTTTTAAGCCTATGATTCAGGTGTCTTGGGGACACAAAATGCATAAGGCTTGAGATGATTGTTTAAATAAAGATTTCTACTTTTTAAACAACTTTTTCAGTTAGACTGTAAGCTATACGGGGCAGGGACATCCTTTTACACCACGTCTCTTACCACATAGCACTTAAGCTCCTTGTCCTGATATGATTCTGTATTTATTTATTATGTGTTTTGTCTTCCCTGAGTATACTTTTATATATATTATATATATATATACATACAACTTTTGGTCTGATCTACATGTGTGCCCTAAACCTTTCATTCTATTCAGATGGGGCCTCCTCGACTGATATCTGGCTAAAAGCAGCCAGATATTGATCTGGCTGGTTTGATACCTTTTAAGCCTATGATTCAGGTGTCTAAGGGACACCTGAAAAGGCTTGAGATGATTGTTTAATTAAAGATTTTTTTATTACTTTTTAACCAACACCTTTTGGTCTGATCTACATGTGGCTTCCTAGTGTGCCCTAAATCTTTCATTCCATTCCGATGTGGCCTCCCCGACTTATATCTGGCCAAAAATCAGCTAGATATTGATCGGGCTGGTTTGATACCTTTTAAGCCTATGATTCAGGTGTCTAAGGGACACCTGAAAAGGCTTGAGATGATTGTTTAATTAAAGATTTTTTTATTACTTTTTAACCAACACCTTTTGGTCTGATCTACATGTGGCTTCCTAGTGTGCCCTAAATCTTTCATTCCATTCCGATGTGGCCTCCCCGACTTATATCTGGCCAAAAATCAGCTAGATATTGATCGGGCTGGTTTGATACCTTTTAAGCCTATGATTTAGTGTCTGAGGGACACGAAATGTGTAAGGCTTTAGATGATTATTTAAATAAAGATTTTTCTACTTTTTGATTAAAAACGTTTGGTCTAATCTACATGTGGTTTCCTAGTGTGCCCTAAACCTTTCATCCTTCTTGCACTGGTTTTGATTATCCCCCGAGGACCACATTGGCCAGCTGAAGTGGTCCTCATCCCGTCGGCGCCTATTGCCATCATTGTCCCTAGGGCTAAATGATTGGATTAGCCCCATATTGCCCTGGCTTTGGTGGGTATCTTGGGGAAAGATCAGTTTGTTTGGCAACCTTGCCAAACTAGTGGATCTTATAGTGTATGGCTGTTGTGGTAAATTGCAGGAAACTACATTTCACACACTATACGGATAACATCTCTAAGACACAATATCAACATCAATGGCCACCTTTAGAGTCCTGCATTAGGCCGGGTACCTGTGGGTACCACATCTGGTTTACCAGGCGCCGGAGCTGGGTTGGGGATGGGGATCAGCTTGTAGTTCAGCAGGTCTCGGTCTGGAATGGGTCTGCCCAATAGGACTAGTGCAGGATTCCCCCTTGAGTAGACTCATTGGCATATTGGCAACCCCCCTAATAAAAACATTTTTGTACAAGTTGTTTGTCCCTTTCTGTCCTACTGGTGTTACACACAAGGCAACCAAAACTCCAGTTCCTACAATGTCTTACTGTACATTCTCTTTTACCCTCCTGTTGATCCTGCTACAAACACCGACTTCAATAGCCATTATATTTACAAACAACTCTGAAACTATTTCACATGTGCCTGTAAGTGATTTCTGAGCTAGCAACTTATTTTTAGTTACATTTTAAGCCCTTTGGGTTCGGCTTTAGCATAATCAGCTTTCATGGAGCCCCACTCTTTTCTTCACTTGGCATCTTGTGAATAGAATTGACTCGTACTGGAGATGTCAACATTTAATTCCCTAATCCCCCCTGTGAATGTGCGGGGAGGGTTGTACAAACTGCAGAAACTTGGAACAAAAGAGAGAAAAAGAAAAAAGTAGCATTTGCTAAACCCATACCTGATGCCTTCCACTTATACATATAAATATATATATATATATATATTCTTATATTTCTTGAAGAAAATCCTGGTGTGCTTCAGCTTTTTTGTCGTGGATATGCTATTTCTGGATTGCACCCAGGTCTTTAACTCCTGAAGTGTGTGCCAAAGCCTTCTACACTGTATATATATATATATATATATATATATATATATATATATATATATATATATATATATATATATATATTGTTTTTTATTTCTGTCCACTTTGTCCAATGTACTGGACATCCCATGGGGCTGAATGAGAAGAATAAATAAGGGGTCACAGTTTGACTTGGGAAAGTCATTAAACAACAGGGAATTTCACGAGGAGCACTTAGAGAGGCATAAAGATTAGTGATGGGCAAATTTGTCCCGTTTCGCTTTTGCAAATTTCCTGTGATATTCACGAAACAGCGAAGTCAATGGAAGAGGTCCTATTTGCAATTTGAAGATATTATTGTCTGCGCTGGGTTTCGTACCATAATCCAAACAGGCTTTTCCGCTGATTCCACGAAATATTCTGACTTTTCAGGCATCAAATCCCGATTTTTGGTGCGACAGGGAAAAGTTGCGGGTTTTGCCAGTATGATTTCTTAGTGTTTTTTTATTGATAAATAAGGGTCAATCATGGATTCTAGTTTGGCTGGACTTTTTGTTAATTAAAAAAATTGAAGAAAAAAAAAAAAACCCCCGAAATGTTTCATGAAAAAAAAAACCTAATCTCATAACCCTAGCATTTGGTAGGAATGACCGAGCCCGGTCCAATATTTCATATTCATCTATAACTGATGTCCCTGTTTAATTCAGTATACAAATTCTTCATTGTATCTGTTTCCAGATTCTTCTAAAGGAAAAGCCGAAATGGTGACCCAGAAGCACCTGATCGGGATTTTCACAAGGCAAGATCAGACATTGTACGACTGGCTGAGCAGGACCCTCTCGGCTTTCCCCGCAGTGAAGGACGTCCGTACCGTCTACATTCACAACGACCGGTTTGTCCAGTTCAGCGAAGAAGTCTCTAAGTGCACATTCGCTATTCTCTATCACTCAAACAACAGGGGGAAGATTAACGTCTGTGATGTACAGCACTCCTTATATGACACAGAACTAGAGTATTTGTATACTATATATGGTAAGGGAGTATATATTCTGCAACATTCTTGTGTAGTAGTGACGCAACGAGTAAATACAGTGGAACATGCTAACAACTGTATGAGCCTTGTCATATTCAAAACCTATAGTAAACTGGATATTATGAAATATTAGCTGAAGGAACATGATGTAGCCCCTACTGTAAATGATAAGGATATTAGAAGTCTCTAAGGGGTTCTTTAGCACAAGGCTGCAGGCTGAGTTATACAGGGAACTCTTGAGTATCACTCATGTATTATAAGGGATAATGTACCCCCTACTGTAAATGATAAGGATATTAGAAGTCACTGAGGGGTTGTTCTGTGACCATATAAAGGCACAAGGCTGCAGGCTGAGTTATACAGGGAACTCTGAGTATCACTCATGTATTATAAGGGATAATGTACCCCCTACTGTAAATGATAAGGATATTAGAAGTCACTGAGGGGTTGTTCTGTGACTATATAAAGGCACAAGGCAGCAAGGTGAGTTATACAGGGAACTCATGAGTATCACTTATGTATAATAAGGGATAATGACCATATCTCAGTTCAGAATCAACTAAAACATTGATTCAGTCTCTCATCATCTCCCGCCTTGATTACTGCAACTTACTCCTCACAGGTATTCCAACAAGTCACCTTTCACAACTCCAATCTGTTCTAAACGCGGCCGCTAGACTCATTCATCTTTCTCGCCGCTCAACATCAGCTGCTCCCATATGTATGTCCCTTCACTGGCTCCCAATCTCTTCTAGAATCAAATTCAAATTACTTACACTCACATTCAAGGCCCTTAATAATGAAACCCCTCCCTATATTTCATCTCTAATCTCCAAATACTCTCCTTCACGAAACCTACGCTCTGCTTCTGATCTTCACCTCACTTCTCCTCTGGTCACTTCTGCCCATTCTTGTCTACAAGACTTCTCTCGGGCTTCTGCTTTTCTCTGGAACTCTCTGCCACAAGCTGTCAGACTTTCTCCTTCCTTCCAAACTTTCAAGCGCTCCTTAAAGACCCATCTGTTTAAAGAGGCTTATTCGATGTACCTTAATTAATCATTGCTGTATCACAAATGACAAAGTGTTTATATAATACTAATGTCTCAATTGTACCCTAACCTTTTAGTTTGTAAACTTTAATCTCTAGGTCCTTCTAACCCTATTGTACTCTGTAATCCTTGTTTGTTATCCACCATTTATTCCCTGTTTACTATAACTGCAGTAAAACACTGCGTATCTTGACAGCGCTATATAAATAAATGATGATGATAATGTAACCCCTACTGTAAATGATAAGGATATTAGAAGTCACTGAGGGGTTGTTCTGTGACCATATAAAGGCACAAGGCTGCAGGCTGAGTTATACAGGGAACTCTGAGTATCACTCATGTATTATAAGGGATAATGTACCCCCTACTGTAAATGATAAGGATATTAGAAGTCACTGAGGGGTTCTGTGACCATATAAAGTCACAAGGCTGCAGGCTGAGTTATACAGGGAACTCTGAGTATCACTCGTGTATTATAATGGATAATGTACCCCCTACTGTAAATGATAAGGATATTAGAAGTCACTGAGGGGTTCTGTGACCATATAAAGGCACAAGGCTGCAGGCTGAGTTATACAGGGAACTCTGAGTATCACTCGTGTATTATAAGGGATAATGTACCCCCTGCTGTAAATGATAAGGATATTAGAAGTCACTGAGGGGTTGTTCTGTGACCATATAAAGGCACAAGGCTGCAGGCTGAGTTATACAGGGAACTCTGAGTATCACTCATGTATTATAAGTGATAATGTACCCCTACTGTAAATGATAAGGATATTAGAAGTCACTGAGGGGTTGTTCTGTGACCATATAAAGGCACAAGGCTGCAGGCTGAGTTATACAGGGAACTCTGAGTATCACTCATGTATTATAAGGGATAATGTACCCCCTACTGTAAATGATAAGGACATTAGAAGTCACTGAGGGGTTGTTCTGTGACCATATAAAGGCACAAGGCTGCAGGCTGAGTAAAACAGGGAACTCTGAGTATCACTCATGTATTATAAGGGATAATGTACCCCCTACTGTAAATGATAAGGATATTAGAAGTCACCAGGGGGTTCTGTGACCATATAAAGGCACAAGGCAGCAGACCAAGTTGTACAAGTGAGGGAAATCTCAGTTAAATACAAATGTATACATTCTTTCATATAACATGTGCCTGACTGATGAACTACTTAACTTTCGGGCTGTGAGCTATTATGGAAACCACAATCTATACAGTAGGATTTGTAGTGACTATCACGGCCCATCTCTTGCCTTGTGTTTAGGAAAGAATAAGGTCCTTGTTGTGATTGATGATGTGGAGGACAGCAGTTTTGATATGAAGACCAGGATCCTCACCCAACAACCCAACATTAATAAATGGGCCAATGGCCTGTTCCTGTTTTCAAACGAAGAGAAAAACTCTCTAAATCAAAGCTTTCGAGTTCGTCCGTGGGCTGAACACTACCAGAACACAAACGCAGCCAGTTCAGTGCAAGAAAAACTGGGAGATTTGCAACGGCTGATCCAGGGTGAGTAGCTGCCCCCCTTGTATCTGATATTATCACTCGGTGCTTCTCAACCTCTCATCGATGCAGTGATATCAACATGTAAAATTCACTCATTTACTACAGGTATGGGATCCATTATCCGGAAAACCTGTTATCCAGAAAGCATGGAAGGCCATCTCCCAGAGGCTCCATTTTATTCAAATAATCCAATTTTTAAAAAAAAACTATTTACTTTTTCTGTGTAATAATAAAACAGTAGCTTGTACTTGATCCCAACTAAGATATAATTAATCCTTATTGGAAGCAAAACCAGCCTATTGGGTTTATTTGATGTTTATATGATTGTTTAGTAGACTTAAGGTATGAAGATACAAATATTCGGAAAACCCCAGGTGCTGAGCATTCTGGATAACAGGACCTATACCTGTAAAAGTCTGAAAGCAAGTATCCGATTGGTGTGTATCTGGAGAAAACTCTTCTCCTGTAACTGCATTATACTCCCTTCTACACAGTAACTGCATTTCATCCACCATCTCGCCAATAACTTTTGAAAAGATCTTATGGTTATAACTGTACCAAAAATCATTTTACCTTCTGTAAAAATTGGTAAAATGGAAAAGAAAAAGGATTTGCTCAAATGGTCATTTATTGGCCAGCAGAAACTGAAAGAGAGGACCTCCACCCAAAAGATATTAGCGTCATGTAATTCTAAGCAACTTTCCACTATACATGAACAATTTTTAACATTTGTTAATGACGGCTCGAGTCTAAGAGCCGAAATGTTGAATAAACATGCTCTTTTTTTCATCACAAGACTTTTTTTGTTATATATATATATATATTTATATATACAGTATAATTGATATTGGAAGCAGGAGCCATCAGGCTGTTTATATTTTCTGCATTGCTAGTTCTGGCTTATGTAGTAGATTCCAGCTGGAGAGAAACTGACATCTGCTATATTATTTCACCACCCAGGACCAGGAGCTGCTTTTGTATCTACTACTGTTTGTAGAAAAAAACACATATTGTTTGGAGTTATTGTTTCTTATTTCTTTTTTTTTTTTTCAGGAACACAAGATTTTGCTCATGTGGACAGTCATCCTTCCCCAGTCTGTACGGTAATAATGGTTACTATGTATATCTTCTTGTACTTTCAAACAAGCTCTTAAGTCTGAGGCTGCCTCCTTTACTGTATTAATACCGTTTTCATTTTACATAGTGCTGAAGGTTAGGCCCTCTGAATATTTTTTGCCTAATCCTGACAATTTACACCTGTCAACTCATCCCCATCTTCCTGCCCACTTCCAGCCCTGCCCATGCCCCACCCCAACTCCACCCATATTCTGTCCAGACTCCGCCCATGTTCAGCCTCAGGGGAGGAGAGGCAGTGGGGTAACAAGGGTCCTGAACAGAAGAGGTACGTGTTTGGCAGCCCCATTTTGCTACACCTTATGTATGTGCCTCTTCTGCCTACCCCTAGTTCCAGCCCTGATCACCCAAAGTCCTCTGAGTTCTGTCCTAAGCAGCGGAGCAGGGAGCACAGCAGGGGTGGAATGTGGGTGGAGCTTGGGTGGGGAGGCGTGGCCAAGTTGCACCTCTATCTCTTCAGACACAGGTTGGCATCCCGACTTTAGGATTTCCGGACATGAGTTTTTTCCATGCTGAAAGTTTCAGTTTGCAGGGAGCTGCATTTAATTGCATTCTACTGAACTATTGCAACAATTAATTGGTCTTATTCTTCCCTGGGATCTGTAATCAAGAGACTGGCAATTTATGCAGTGATCTATCAGTGCAGTTTTGGACTCCAGTCCTTAAGAGGGATATAAATGAGCTGGAGAGAGTGCAGAGACTAAGTGCAACTAAATTGGTTAGAGGGAGGGAAGACTTAAATTATGAGGGTAGACTGTCAAGATTGGGGTTGTTTTCTCTGGAGACACTTGTGAGGGGACATGATTACACTATACAAGTACATTAGAGGACATTATAGACAAATAGCAGAGGACTTTTTTACCAATAAAGAGGATCACCACACCAAAGGCCACCACCAGTGCTTGGCCAGGCCGTCTGAGTGCCCCAGGAAACCCAGCCAGCCACTTTGCCCCCAGCTGTGGTGTGCGCAACCGTGGGCGTATGGAGCTACAGAGGGTGCACGTTGACTACAGAGCGCAACCAACTTGGCCCTTTTCACTGGGGAAAACTTGCCAGACTAGGGGTAGGCTCCATGTGAGGTAAGTGCCTGGCGCCCCCCAAAGCTTTGCACCTTAGGCACATGCCTCTTCTGCCTAGTCTGGCCAGGGCCATCCCTTCAGACTAGAAGAAAAGAACTTTCATTTGAAGCAACGTAGGGGGTTCTTCACAGTCAGGACAGTGAGGTTGGGGAATGCACTGCCGGGTGATGTTGTGATGCTGATTCAGTTAGTGACTATGAGAATGGCTTGGATGATTTCTTGGACAGACATAATATCAAAGAATAGTTTGTCTATCCTGAGCATATATATATATCTATGTGAGCATCATAATAAGTGAATTGAAATGACCTGCCACCCATACATTTGTTTTCTTCTCTTGCAGAAAAAGATCATGGCGCTCCTTCTTGCGGTTGTCATCATATTTGCTATAGTATTTCCAATTTCCATTTACGCCCGCTCCTAAATACAGATGTTTCAAGCTGAACCACAAATCATTTAAGGAGAAGTGATGTCTCCATTCACGGTGGAAATAATCTGTACGGAAATGAACAATGTGGCCAACGTACAAAAACTTTCACTTTAAAGACCAATTAAATAATGTTTTTGGGCAACAAAATCCATAAAATGCGGTGTTCCTAGAGATACAACCATGACCAAATGTTAAGAATCTCTCCTTTCCTTCATAAGAGGACTCTGCCACCATCAACTGTCCACTATGTCCATATTTGATTTTATTCAATGAAATGGAAAATTGTCTTGGAAAAACAAAATGAAATACCCTTTTCCGGAGATAGTGCCTCAATAAAACTGCCGAAGCATGGAATTATTGTTTTGACTAAACTCAATACTGTGTCCAATCTCAGAAATACATTTCTCTTTGGCAACTTGTTATGGTTTCACTTAGTTTTGATGATAACATCTAGGATATCCAGCCTTGCAACATGGAATACATACGCACAAAAACTTTGGAAAACCAAATACAACAGACCTCCCCTGAGGAACAATTTCAACATGGACTCATTATAAAATGGTTCAAAAAAATTATTCAAAATTAAGCATATCATGTTGGAGATCTCTTGCATAACCAAAGTGCTTTTCAGAGCTATTGTGTTCAAGTCCCATTTGAGGTCAAACTTCTGGTTCCTTAAGCTCATAACCAAGTTGTGGATATACTGAATTAAAACATTATACTGTATGATCAGTGATCCAGCCAAAATCTGGGAAAATAATCATTCATCCATGATCTTACTCATAATGGTCGTAATGCTTTTACTAAAATAGAAATTTATCTCATATTGTATTAAAAAAAACTATGACCAAACTTCCATGCTCGATTTGACATTATTTATTAATAAAATAACTAATTTATAGGATTGTGGAAAAACTTGATAAAATTGAGTGAAAACCCAAATTGTTCGAATTTTTTTGTTTTTCTTTTTACCAAATTTGGTAAATTTTTTAGAGTTTTTGCACAGAAACCCAGAAAAAGTCAACTTTTTGGGCTAAACCCACTGACGACCCTGATAACTTCAATTTGGAATAGGTGCCTCTCCCATTGACTTATACAGGCTTTTTCAGCATCGGGGTATGATAAATCTCGAAAAATTTGCGGGGTTTTTTCCTCTAAAAATTTGAGTTTTCTAGTGAATTTTTTTTTTAAATTTTTCATGATTTTACTATTCAGACTTTAATAAATATCCCCCAAAAGTTTGGTGCCTTCTATGGGATGCCTATCCCATATTGATTCAGGAATCAGCTGTTTCATTGTGATAAGTCCCCACTGGACCCCCTCCCTACCTCCCCCTGTAAGTCTTACCCCTAAATTCTGACCCCTCTAGAAATAGCGACCACACATGCAGAGTGAGTGCAGTGGAGCTCACGTGCACCATCTTCTTCTCTTCGGTAATCTTCGTGTCTTCTTCCTCCCCTTCGGCAATTTCTGTCTCTTTCGGCGCATGAACAGTTTTTGTGAACCAGAAAATTGTTCCAACTGCGAATGCGCCAATACGCCACTCACTTCACTAAGATTACCAAAGAGAAGAAGATCGCACCCGTAAGCTCCACTGCACTCACTTTGCATGTGCTGTTGCTATTTCTAGAGCGGTCAGATTTCAGGGTTAATAGAGGGGGAGGCAAGGAGGGGGCCAGTGGAGAGTTATCACAATGGGGGGTTTAGTTCTTCTTTAAACTTCAATATCTCCAAGTCAAAACTTGGTGGCACTGAGGTGGGCTGAGTTTGAAAAGTGGTGAAGATATAGTGGACATTAAAAGGATGATATGTAGTGATGGCCGTTTCGCCAAAAATTTGTGAATTTCCTGCAAAATTCTCAAAACAGTGAAAAATTAGCAAAACATCGTCAGCATTTCGTTTTTGGACGCCGGCGTCCATTTTTCTTTTACGCCGGCAAATTGTCACAGTGGTTTTGCTAATTTATTCACCGGTGGCGAATCGTGGGAATTCGCCACGAATTTGCGCCCGGCGAATAAATTCGCCCATCACTAATGATATGCTGGCATGGAGCTTGGAGAGTAAAGATATACAAACAGCTAAAGGGCACGTGTACATGGAAAGTGCAATTTCATGTGCAATCACCATGTTTTTTTCCCCACAATGCAATGTTTTTCCTTCAGAATTCCAACATTGTTGCGATGGTAAGAGGCATATATGTAGATGGAGGGTGTTTTTTGAATCTGGGGAAGCTAACCGAAAGAATCGACTTTTCTCTTTGGTTTTGTATTTATACTAAACCATACATTGTTAAATTTTGTGCTTTTCACTGAGGGGAAAATCTGGCAAGGGGGAACAGACATGCCAGTAAGGTCAATACAGATAATGAATTCAAAGCAAAGCATTAAAGGAATTTTTCACCTTCCAAATACTTTTTTCAATTCAATTGTTTTCAGATTGTTCCCCATAAATAAAGACAAAGATAAGAAATGTGTCAACTAAATGTATAAATTTAGAAAACTTTACAGGGTCGGCGACCCCCCCTCCCAGAGCTGCTTCAAACGGTGAAAAAAGACACTTGACACTTCAATATTAGAAAAACATAGAAAATAGAAAGTCATTGGAAAAAGTAATTATTTCTGGTGATCTGTCTGAAAACAACTATTTGTTTGAACTTCAACCACCCCTTTAAAGGAATTGTTCAGTGCAAAAATAAAAACTGGGTAAATAAATAGTCTGTGCAAAATAAAAAATGTTTCTAATATAGTTAGTCAGGCAAACATGTAATGTATAAAGACTGGAGTGACTGGATGTGTAACATAATAGCCAGAACACTACTTCCTGCTTTTCAGCTCTCTTGGTTTACACTGATTGGTTACTAGGCAGTAACCAATCAGAGATTTGAAGGAGGGCCATATCTGTTGCTTTTGAATCTGAACTGAATGCTGAGGATCAATTATAAACTCACTGAACAGTTATGTCCCATGTGGCTCCCCTTACAGTTGCTGACTAACTCAGAGTTATAGAGCTGAAAAGCAGGAAGTAGTGTTCTGGCTATTATGTTACACATCCAGTCACTCCAGCCTTTATACATTACATTTTTGTCTAACTAACTATATTAGAGACATTTTTTATTTTGCACAGCCTGTCTATTTACCCAGTTTTTATTTTTACACTGAACTGTTCCTTTAACCCTCAAGTTCCAGTAATATTCTGTAACTGAAAAAGTATTCAAAATATTAATTTAGAGCATTGCAGTAACCCCACACATGATGATGAGATATCTGCAGAAAATTTGATGATGAATTAACTTGGGATGCACCAAATCCAGGATTCGGCCAGGATTCTGCCTTTTTCAGCAAGATTCAGATTCGGAAAATTGCGTGAATTTTTGTCACAAAACAAGGAAGTAAAAAATGTTTTCCCCTTCGGTTCGGTATTCGGCTGAATCTTTCACAAAGGATTCAGGGGTTGGGTCGAATCCAAAATAGAGGATTCGGTGCATCCCTAGAATTAGCCCTAGACAAGACACTAAGGTCACTGCTGTAACAACAGGCACCATGGGGTTAATACGTTTGGACATAAAATGGAGCAAAGACAGGGGGGCTGCTTAGGAATTACAGTTACAGGAGTGAAAATGGGACTCTGTTTTCCATTATATAGCTTTATTTTGCAGACAGTAGTCAAAGCGCACATTTTGTACCAAGTTTAATTGCAGCCAATCAGCAGGTAGCATGTACTGGTGACCTTTTTTAAAGCAATAATCTGATTCGCTGCTGTTAATCGAAAACATTGTAAGATTCAATGAGCCTCTTTAAACCACAATTTTGGTAAAGTGAAGCAACTATATTCTATATATATATATTGTATAGTCTATATTTTAAGCACTAATAAAGTATGCAAATCATAATAATAACCACAATGAATGAATAAATCAATATAGGTACCGTATATACTCGAGTATAAGCCTTCCGGAGTATAAGCCGAGGTACCTAATTTTACCTCCAAAAACTGGGAAAGCTTATTGACTCGAGTATAAGCCGAGGGTGAGAAATGCAGCAGCTTCTGGTAAGTTTCAATCAAAAAATTGAGGGTTTTTGCTCCCATTGGAGGTGCCGGCGTCTTGTTTTTGGATGCCGGCGACTATTCTTGGACGCCGGCGAATATTCTTGGAGACTATTCTTGGGCGCCGGCAACTATTCTTAGACGCCGGCGACCTTTTTTGCGCTTGACCCGCGTATAAGCCGAGGTAGTGTTTTTCTTTCAGGTTGGTATTTTACATCTACGTGGGATTCTGTGCCGACCCCCAATGGTCAGAAATGGTAACACAGCTTCGGGTTCACCTTTAAGGTTAACTTTCAGGGGGTTAATTATCAAAGTCCGAATTTATCTCAATATTTTCTGCTACAAACTCCAATCAAATCCGCTCAGATTTTTAACGCTTATTTATTATTACATTTTCCCGAAAATTTGCGGGAAAAAATCAGATTTTCACAATTTTTTCAGATTTTTCACCTGAAAACTTAAGTGTATTGCAGGAAACCCAGTGCACATCAAAACATTATTGGGACTTCTCTCACCTCGACAGGTCTGAGATGCCGGATTTTCAGATCCTGACTTTTTCATCCTCAGGGTTTAATAAATTCCCAATAACTAATGATTTTTTAAAAGTCCGAAAAACATATAAACATATAAACACAAATTTTTCGTGATTTTTGCATTCGTAGTTTAGTAAATAACCCCCTTAGTATGTTATAGGATGGACAGTTCTAATCAACATTTTTTAGTTGGTCTTCATTATTTTTTATAGTTTTTTTAATTATTTGTCTTTATTCTTCTGACTCTTTCCTCATTTTTTTTTGTCTAAAAAAGTCTGATTTCTGGGAAAAACCCAGCGCAGACCACAAAAACGTCAAATTGAGGTAGGTGCCTCTCCCATTGACTTATACATGACCTCTGAGATGGTTCATTTTTGGTTTGTGGCTTTTTTTTGTGGGTACAATAAATCTCGATTTTTGGTCTAGTTAAAGGAGTTGTTCACCTCTAATGTAGAGAATGATATTCTTAGACAATTTGCAATTGGTTTTAATTTTTTATTATTTCAGGTTTTCGAGTTACTTAGCTTTTTATTCCAGTTTGGGATTTCAGGCATCTGTTTGCTAGGGTCCTAATTACCCTAGCAACCATGCATCGATTTGGAATATGAATATCATACCTCCCAACAGTTTGGAAATAGAAAGAGCAAGATGTTTTGATCACGCCCGTTTTGTGGCCACACCTCCTATTTACCATGTTCATTTTACGAAAAATTTGAGGGTTTTTTCCCCACGAAAAATCTATTTGAGCTTTGGTCCCAAAATGCACGACCAGAGGTTTAGAAAATAACCCCCTTATTGTTATTGCTCATCTTTCTATTCAGGTCTCTCCTATTGATATTCCAGTCTTTATTTTAAATCAATGCAGGGTAATTAGGACCCTAGAAACAAGATGGCTGAAATTACAAACTGGAGAGCTCCTGAATAAAAAGCTAAATAACTCAAAAACCACAAATAATAAAAAATGAAAACCAATTACAAATTGTCTCCGAATATCCCTCTCTACATCCTACTAAAAGTTATTTTAAAGGTGAACAACCCCTTTAACTCTACAACATTGAACCTGCTCTGTTTCTGCTGCCAGCACTGGGGATATGTCCCTGTAATAATAATGGCTATTTTGCCCTGCTCAAATACTGTTGTTCCTGATAAATTGTGGTATGAAGATATTGTGATATGGGTCAGGTTCCAATCATTCCAGGAAGTTCCAGGAGGTGCCTCGCCCCTTTACGCCAGGACTTTGACTCTGAGCATTTAGTAAGAAGAGATAAGGGCACTGAAAAGCAAAATCACTTACTTTACACTGACTGCGAGAAGTCTCAGCTTGTAAATAAGGTAAGAGCAGGGCTAAAAGCTTGTTTATTATTGAATTAAAAATATATTTTTTATATATATATACTGTATATATAGCAGAAATCTACAGTGAAGGCCAAAGGGAGATTCCATAGTGTTCCATAAACTCTACTACACTACCAGATTCTGCACAGGGACTGGGTGTCTATAACTAACCATATGGATTAAGTTATTGTGAATAGTAAAATAACATTACATTCATTTTAATGCCACCTTCATCCGCAATACCTGAAATCCCCAGTGTGTGGTCTAGTTAAAGGAGTTGTTCCCCTTGCAATTAACTTTTAGTATGATATAGAGAGGGATATTCTGAGACAATTTGCAATTGGCTTTTATTTTTTTATTATTTTTGGCTTCTGAGTTCTTTAGCTTTTCATTCAGCAGCTCTCTAGTTTGCAGTGTCAGCCATCTGATCGCTAGGGTCCTAATTACCCTAGCAACCATGCATCGATTTGGAATATGAATAGCATACCTCCCAACAGTTTAGAAATAGAAAGAGCAACATTTTTTGACCACTCCCATTTTGGGACCACACCCCTAATTACCATGTTCATTTTACAAAATTTGTCAGTTTATGAAAGTTTGAGCACATTTATGTGGATTTTATGTGTTATTACAGTTTTGCTAATGAAGGTGAATTGCCCTTTAAACTGCAGTTTCCCCAAGATACCTGCTTATCTTAAATTGTTACAATTGTTTTTTTGCTTATCTTAAATGGTTACAATTGTTTCTTTGCTTATCTTAAATTGTTACAATTGTTTCTTCGATTATCTTAAATTGTTACAATTGTTTCTTTGCTTATCTTAAATTGTTATCATTGTTTCTTTGCTTATCTTCAATTGTTACAATTGTTTATTTGCTTATCTTAAATTGTTATCATTGTTTCTTTGCTTATCTTAAATTGCTACAATTGTTTTTTTTTGCTTATCCTCAATTAGGGATGTACCGAATCCACTATTTTGGATTCAGCCGAATCCCCAAAGATTCAGCCGAATACTGAACATATGCAAATGCAAATTAGGGGTGGGAAGGGGAAAACATTTTTTACTTCCTTGTTTTGTGACAAAAAAGTCATGCGATTTCCCTCCTCGCCTCTAATTTGCATATGCAAATTCGGATTCGGTTTGGCCGGAAGAAGGATTCGGCCAAATCCAAATCCTGCTGAAAAAGGCCGAATTCTGTCCGAATCCCAAACCGAATACTGTATTTGGTGCATCATTATCTTAAATTGTTACAAAATTATGTCAAGTATTTTTGGATCTCTGCCAAAATCCAATTAAGTTAGAAATGTACATTAGTATCTTTTTCTGGCTGTTCAGTGCAGGAGATCAAAGAAAAAGTTGGGGCATTTCAGTAACAATTTCGGGACTGCGGATTGAGCTGTCAAAATTGGGACTGTCCCGTTCAAAACGGGACAGTTGGGAGGTTTGTAATAGGAGAGGGTCCGGATGGATCAATAATAAAAAAGTAGCAATAACAATACATTTGTAGCCTTGCAGAGCATTTGTTTTTTTAGATGGGGTCAGTGACCCCCGCTGGAAAGCTGGAAAAAGTCAGAGAGAAAGGCACTAGAGTAGAAAAGGGAGTGGTTACAAGGCCAGCGTTATCAACTGACATAGATGAAATCAATCATTTATAAAAATCATAACAACCCGATAAAGATTGACTGGCACAGAGCTTGTAAAGATCACAGCGTATATTTGTTCTTTTCCAGTTTATTCTCACCCTCATGGATATTTTAAGATGGTGAGATGAATACAAGAGGCTGAGCAACATGGAGCCTTCACATTTCACCTTCTGAATAAAAACATCCTGCCGTCGAGATCAGTCCGGAATAATGTGGGGGGCTGAGTCAAGGACCCTGGTGGTGGGGGTTTTCTCCAGAGAAGATCAGAGCTCGTACGAGTGGTTGAGGAGAGTCCTTCAGTCTTTCCCTACGGTGAGGGACGTGAAGTCCATTGTTATCTCTAATAACAACTTTGTGACCTTCTTAGAAGAGGTTTCCCAGTGTGACTTTGCCATTCTGTACCACTCAACGAGGAGTGGAAGGATCAACGTGACTGATGTGGTGGATTCTCTGTATGATGGGGAGCTTGAGGTTCTATTTAGAGTTCAAGGTAAGACAACCCAATGGATAGAATGGACACACTGAGGGAGGTCTAAAATCTATGTTATGATGGGTTGCCCCAAGGCTTTCTTTAAAAAAAAAGTGTTGAGCACTTGAGATCCTTTATTATGGCCATCTTTTGTGTACCTTCACTTCTCCTTTAAATTCTTACAGAACAAGGACTAAGACTGCCCTGGGTAGCTCAAATAAACCCTGGAGCAGTTAAAATCAGAAAATGATCCTGAAAATGAAAGGAATATTAATGATGACCACTGGGAAATGAACCAGATTTCTAAAGTCAAGGGGAGCATGGACCTTGTTAAAGGATAAGTAATCTGTAATAATAAGTGAATATAAAATTAATAAGGTTGCTATTCTAAGTACTTTTGCATTTTACAATCATTATCTTTTTTTTTAGAAGATACCAAGATAACAAAGGATACATGCACTGTTAATATGAATGAATTTTGTTACAACAGCGCCACCTGCTGGTCATTTTCCGACCAGTCTGACCACCAAGTAGTCAAGGAATTTCTCAGAAGAAAGAGGCTGCTCTGATGTTCTTCTGCTTAGGAAACATGTGAGAAAAGTTTCTGTTTTTTTATTCCTAAGCAGAAGAACATCAGAGCAGCCTCTTTCTTTCTCCTGACAACTTCCTTGACTACTTGGTGGTCAGACTGGTGGGGAAAATGACCAGCAGGTGGCGCTGTTGTAACAAAATTCATTCATATTAACAGTACATGTATCTCTTAATATCGTGGAATAGCAACCTCGTTAATTTTATATTTACTTATTTTTAAGGTTTACTTTTCCTTAAAGATCTCAGTAGAGTTTAAGGGGAACTCTGCTCAATTCTGTTGAGCTCCACCAAGAAGATGTTAGAGGAGCCGTTCTGACTGCCTTACGCCTTTATATTTTCCATCTGCAGGAAAGAAAAAGATTTTAGTGGTGATAGATGACTTAGAGGACAGCGGCAGTGAAGCAAAGAAGTTGATTCTGCAGAACCAGCAAAGCATTGGAAGATGGGCTGAGGAACTGTTCCTAATTAGCCCCCAGGAGAAAGACTATTTGGGTCCCGGTCCTGATCTGCTCATACAGGCCAGTGATCATAACATTCACGCAGTGACTCTAATGGGGGAGAAATTGGAACATATGAAGCAGTTGATTGAAGGTAAACCCCATGATCTGTGGTGTCCCCTGCTAAATAGGGGCATCAAAATGGCAACACTAGGCTGAAAGACCAACTGATCTCCGTTGGCCAACTTAGGGGACTGTTCCTGCTGAATTGTGCTTAGTACAGAGGAATACCTATGCTGCCATAGTTTTATGGGATCTCTCTGTACAGACTATGAGCAAACTTAGGGACTGTTCCTGCTGAATTGTGCTTAGTACAGGGAATACCTATGCTGCCATAGTTTTATGTGATCTCTTTGTACAGACTATGAGCAAACTTAGGGGACTGTTCCTGCTGAATTGTGCTTAGTACAGGGAATACCTATGCTGCCATAATTTTATGGGATTTCTCTGTACAGACTATGAGCACATTTAGGGGACTGTTCCTGCTGAATTGTGCTTAGTACAGGGGAATACCTATGCTGCCATGGGTTTATGCTATATCTCTGTACAGACTATGAGCAAACTTAGGGGACTGTTCCTGCTGAATTGTACTTAGTACAGGGAATACCTATGCTGCCATTGTTTTATGGGATCTCTCTGTACAGACTATGAGCAAATTTAGGGGCTGTTCCTGCTGAATTGTGCTTAGTACAGGGGAATACCTATGCTGCCATTGTTTTATGGGATCTCTCTGTACAGACTATGAGCAAACTTAGGGGGCTGTTCCTGCTGAATTGTGCTTAGTACAGGGAATACCTATGCTACCATAGTTTTATGGGATCTCTCTGTACAGACTATGAGCAAATTTAGGGGCTGTTCCTGCTGAATTGTGCTTAGTACAGGGGAATACCTATGCTGCTATAGTTTTATGGGATCTCTCTGTACAGACTATGAGCAAATTTAGGGGCTGTTCCTGCTGAATTGTGCTTAGTACAGGGAATACCTATACTGCCATAGTTTTATGGGATCTCTCTGTACAGACTATGAGCAAACTTAGGGGGCTGTTCCTGCTGTAAATGCATTCCCTCCTCAATCACATTCCCACCCAAATGTCGATACTAAATGTTTAACCCATTCATGTGACAGTTGTTTGTATTTGTGTACAGGAAAAAAGGAGGAAACATCCCCTAGTAACCCTAGAAACCCAAATAATTACATCATTATACAGAGGAATGACAGCTTTGATGAGGTAATAGAGGGGAAATCCCCATCCCCTTAAGAAAAAGTTAAACTTTTAGTATGTTAAAGAACAGCCAGTTCTAAGCAACTTTTCAATTGGTCTTCGTTATTTATTTATTTTTAAATTGTTTTTGAATTATCTTCTCCTATTACAGCTTTTAAATTGGGGGTCCTTAAAGGACAAGGAAAGTGTAAAATAGAATAAGGCTAGAAATGCTGTATTTTGTATACTAAACATAAGCATGAACTTACTGCACCACAAGCCTAATCAAACAAATGATTTATGCTTTCAAAGATGGCCACAAGGGGGCTGTCATCTTGTAACATCTTTGCCTGACCCTGACCCTGCACATGCTCAATGTGGTCTGGGCTGCTTAGGGATCGTCATTAACAAAGCTGCTTGAGTTCTGCATGGCTGGTAAGTAAAGCGGGGGCTCCCCCTGCTGTTCATAAGTATGATTGTTTCCCTGCTCAGCAGTTAGGGACCATCTGACAATTCCTATCCACAGCAGTAAATGAAGGGAGAATTTCACTGCATACAGTCAGGTTTCTTATAAAAACGGTACACATTTTTTAATTAAAGTATATTGGAGATTGGTTTCTTTTTCATTAAACAAAGTAAAAATGGGATTTTATTTTTTTGTCTTTCCTTGTCCTTTAAACCAAAAAAACGATTGCTCTGTGAGCTTTCAATGTTACTGTTATTGTTACGGTTTATCGTTCTATAACTTATTTTTCTATTTAGGTCCTCTCTGATGCATAGATCAGCCTCTCATTCCAACTACTCCCTGGTTGCTAAGGCAATTTGTACCTTAGCAACCAAATAGCTGCTGAAGCTCCAAACTGGAAACAAAAAAGTGAAATATTTAAAAAAAAAAATTGAGACCAACAGACCGCTCTGTACATTATACTCAGAGGGGAACACGACTTTAATTTAAAAAATATATAGAAAGTTGCTAAAAATGATATTTTCTTTCATTGTGCATAAACAGTTTTTGGGTGGAGTAATGGGATATAAGGGCATCTGTCTTTGAAAATACATGATATATAAATAATAATAATTTATTTCTTTCTCTTGCAGAAAACGCTGCTTGTATTCTTTCTTGTGCTCGTCATACTATTTGCTATATTATTCCCAGTGTTTCTTTACTCCCAGTCAGATAGACAGCGTGGTCCCTAATCCTGGAAGCACCATATAGGGAATGTTTCCGTTAATGGTGGAAACGATGGACATTTAAAGGAGAAATTACGCTATAAGGTTCAGTACTGGCAGGACACCGTGGGGCTTATTTATCAAAATCCAAAAATATATCCGAATTTTCTGATAACTACTTTGTCCATTATCAGTACAATTTCCCAAAAAATTCTTGTGCAGGAAAAAACTCGCTAAAATCATGAAAAAATCTGAATACCGCAAATTTTCAGATTTGACACCCAAATATTGCAACTTTTTTGGATTTGAAGCTGGAATACCGCGACTCTTTTGGATTTGACGCTTGTACACCCCAACTTTTTTTGATTTGACCCTCAAATACCGCAACTTTTTTGGACTTGACGCACGAATACCACAACTTTTTCAGATTTGACGATCGAATACCACAACATTTTTGGGTTTGACGCCCAAATACCGAAACTTTTTCACATATGACGTCCAAATACTGCAACTTTTGCAGATTTCACTCTCGAATAACGCAACTTTTTTGGATTTGACGCTTGAATACCACAACTTTTTCAGACTTGACGCTCGAATACCACAACTTTTCCTGATTTGACGATCGAATACCACAACTTTTCTGATATGATGCTCAAATACTGCAACTTTTACAGATTTCACTCTGGAATAACGCAACTTTTTCGGAATTGAAGCTTGAATACCGAAACTTTTTTGGATATGACGCCCAAATACTGCAACTTTTGCATATTTCACTCTCGAATCACACAACTTTTTTGGACTTGACGCCCGAATACCACAACTTTTTCGGATTTGACGATCGAATACCACAACTTTTTCGGATTTGACGCCCAAATACTGCAACTTTTTCTGATATGAAACCAAAATATTGCAACTTCTGCAGATTTTACTCTCGAATAACGCGACTTTTTCGGATTTGACGCTTGAATACCGCAACTTTTTCAGATTTGACGCTCGAATACTGAGACTTTTTCGGATTTAACGATCAAATACCGCAACTTTTCCGAATGCGACAACCGAATACTGCACCTTTTTTGGATTTGACAATCGAATACCGCGACTTTCTGGGAAACCTGGCGCAGATAAGGATATCTTCGAGACATCTCCTAGTGACTTCTACAGGAACTCGGCAGGTTAGAGTTGGAGTACTTTTTTATTCAGACTTTTAACACCCTCAGGGTTTCATAAATCCCGAAAATGTTTAGGTTTTTTTTTTCTACGAAAAAACTGTGTTTTATCCCTTTAAAAGGCCAATGAGAAAAAATGGGACTTTAATAAATAATCCCCTGTGTTTCACTGAATATAATTCCTGAACTCAACCCCTAAACTTTAATGGGAGGGTTTCAAAATGGACCCAATGAGGATGGAACAGAGCAAGACGCTGGATTCATAGCTGGAGACGGACGCTTGGCTCCGGCTGTTCCGGCAGATATATCCGCAGTAAAATGGAATGCTGGGTACATTTCTTTGGGGCTCAGGCACAATAAACTGTGATACATTGTCTATTCATTAAAAGAAATCATTCACAATAAAGAATTATTCTTTACTGGAGATTGTGACTTAACAATTTTTTCTCACCCTGGAGACAGAGCCTTGTGCCCCCTCCTTGGGATACATACATTACCAAAATAAAAGTGGTTGATCACCTTTGAGATAACTTTTAGTATGACGTAGAGAGTGATAGTCGGAGATAATTTGCAATTTGTTTACATTTTTTTATCATTGAAGTTATTTCGCTTTTTATTCTGCAGCTCTTCAATTTGCATTTTAAGCCATCTAATAACTAGGGTCCAAATTCCCCTAGCAACCATGCATTGGTTTGAATAAGAGACACCGGAATATGAATAGGAGAGGCCTGAATAGAAGGATCAGTAATAAGAAGTAACAATAACAATACATTTGTAGCCTTACAGAGCATTTGATTCTTAGAAGGGGACAGCGACGCCCATTTGAAAGCTGCAAAGAATCAGAAGAAAAAGACAAATGACTATAAAACTATAAAAAAATAAATAATGAAAATCAATTGAAAAGTTGCTTAGAAATGGTTGTTCCGTAACATACTAAAAGTTACTTTAAAGGTGAAAAACCCCTTTAAATACAGTATTGATTTCTGATATAATCAGAGAATGAATAGGCCCAGAAGGGCTGTCTGGGTAAAATCTGCTTGGCCAAATATCCAAATTAGCAAATCCATTCATGGCTCTGAAGTATATGACGCGGTAATCAACAATCAATTGCCGGCTACAGATTACCATTCCATAGCCCGCCCCCTGACATTAGACATCTTCCAAAAACAGCACTGCCCACCCTTGATATCATGGACCCATCTCCACAACATCATTGCTCCGACCCCTGCCTGCACAGTGGGAAGGTGGTAATCCTACTAGGGTGCTTCCCATTAGCCCCTCCTTATTGCCCCTCCTTATTGCCAGCATAGACCTAGCTATAACACCTACTACATTAAGGGGGTTATTTACTAAACTCCAATTTTATCTGGTTGTGGCTTTTTGGGGCAAAACTTGAATTTTTCTTTAAACTCGAGTTTTTTTTAGAGATTTATTAAAGCCCGATGCTGCAAAAAGCCTGAATCCAAACATCTGTCATCTCAGACCTGCCGTGTTGTATATAAGTCAATAGTAGGGATGCACCGAATCCAGGATTCGGTTCGGGATTTGGCCAGGATTCGGCCTTTTTCAGCAGGATTCGGATTCCACCGAATCCTTCTGCCCGGCCGAACCGAATCAGGATCCTAATTTGCATATGCAAATTAGGGGCAGGGAGGGAAATTGTGTGACTTTTTGTCAGAAAACAAGGAAGTAAAAAATGTTTTCCCCTTCCCACCCCTAATTTGCATATGCAAATTATGGTTCGGATTCGGTTTGGTATTCGGCCGAATCCTTCGTGAAGGATTCGGGGGTTCGGCCAGATCCAAAAAAGTGGATTCGGTGCATCCCTAGTCAATAGCAGAGGTCCCTATCTTATTTTAAAGTTTCGGTGGTCTGTGCTGGAATTAACCCAAAAATCTGAACTTTTTCGAGCAAAAATCTGAAAAGAACCCCTTAAAAAAATCATACGATTGGGGTTTTGGCTCGATTTTATCAAGTCTTTATCCGAGCCGATTAAATTATGCTTATTTTAATAATAAATATGGTAAAATCGGGTATGGGAGTTTGGTCGAAGTTTTTTTTTACTTCAACTGCATACCTCCCAACATTTTGGCAATAGAAAGAGGGACAAAAAGATTGGCCGTGTGTAACGCAGAGCAATTTTTATCACGCCAATTTTGTGGCCACACCCCTAATTCCCATGTCCGTTTTACAAAATTTGGCAGGTTATGAAAGTTTGAACATATTTCTGTGTTATTACAGTTTTGATAATGAAGGTGAATTGCCCTTTAAGCTGCAGTTTGCCCGAGAGACCTGCTTATCTTAAATAGTTACAATTGTTTCTTTGCTTATCTTAAATTGTTACAAAAGTATCTAAGAGCACATGCCCTGTATTCAGGGCTCTCTGCCAGAAGCCAATTACGTTTTAGAAACATTGTATCTTTTTCTAGTTGTTCAGTGCAGGGGATCAAAGAGAAAGTCTGGACATTACAGACTATTGTAGGCTGTGGGTTGAGCTGTCAAAATCAGGACTGTCCTGCGACAAACGGGACAGTTGGGGTTGAACTGTCCCTCCAAAAAAGGGACAGTTGGGAGGTATGCCATAAAACCCTAATAATATATATATATATAAATACCATACCTCCCAACTGTCCCTTTTTCGGAGGGACAGTCCCTCTTTTGACAGCTCAACCCGCAGTCCCTCATTTGTACTGGAAAGTCCCTCTTTTCTCTGCACTGAACAGCCAGAAAAAGAAACAAAGTTTCTCACTTAATTGGTTTTTAGCAGAGAGCCCAGAACAGCTAACAGGTGCAAATAAGATACTTTGTAACAATTTTGAGACACAAAAACACAGTTTAGATAAGGAGAAATATTTTCAAACTTTCATAACCTGCCAAATTTTGTAAAACAAACATGGTAATTAGGGGGTGTGGCCATAGAAAGGGGTGTGGTCAAAAAAATTGCTGCGCTACGTGCGGAAAAAAATTTTTTGTCCCTCTTTTTACTTCCAAAATGTTGGGAGGTATGAAATACAACTTCAATAAATATTGGTAAAACAGCTCAACCTCTAGATATTTTGGTGGCCAGCAGATTTGTGCCCAAAATTGTCTGAAATTGAGGAAAGTCAACGGAAAATGCTTGAGAGACGGGAGACTGGGGTACAGAGCCCAAATTCTGGTAACTCCCGACTTCTACACAAGCGAGTCCCATTGCATGCTGGGTATTGTAGTCTTACATTTAACTTAGCAGTTGGCAATTTGTTAAATAAAAACTACATTACCCAACATGCATTGGGAAAAGCAGGCTCAGCACATTAGGGCAAGAAAAAACTTTGGTTTCCAAAGTACCAGCCAGCGAAAGGCCCAAACAGTAGCCCAAATCCATAACTTGACTAGTTTGTTCTTTCAAAACCCGCCTGGACTATCAATGAGTAGCTCAATGTGACTGGAAACCCCACAGACACCACACAATCAAGCCCCTCCCTCAGACAACTACAATACAGTTTATTTTTTCATTCTGAAGGAACTATATCTTTTTTGTTTCTGTTAAATAAGAAACCATTTGATTTGACAACAACTTCTTGAGCAGCGGATAAAAGGGAGCGAGAAAAGTCACAAATCTGTTCCCTCTCTTCCTTATTGGCTACAGATATCATTAGTCCCGCCCCATAATGGGATTGCGGAGAAGGTAAATAGTCGGGTATTATACACGTATGTACATACTCGGAGATTTCACCCGGTAAACATGGGATAATACTGAACCGACGTCTCTCGTCTGGCTTGCTGCCATAGAATAATAGTCAGCGGAAAGAAAAATTAGAGACTCTCGCCCACTCAAGAGCTGCCAGTATCAAACATGGCCGCCGCTGACGCTACAGTGTGGAATGAGCATGGTCACGGGATTGTACGGAAGAAGGTATAAATGCGGAAGTGGCGGCTGAGCGTCAGAAAGGCTGCCCGGCGCTGAGACAGGTAATGCGTCACGGGTTTTAGACTTAACAATAAAATGTGTACCTCTGACTGTATTCATAGACTTATATTGGATTTGGGCGCCGCGGAACATTAGTGTGAGCTGAGTAGTGACGGGTCGCAAGGGACAGAGAGAGCAATTCCCTGGTCATGTGACTGGAAGCAGAGAAGTGGAACTGGTTGTTCTGAAGTCTTACTGGGCGCTGGTTTAGAAGCAGGACTGACCGTAAAGGCTATAGTAGCATTTAACTGGTCATGTGACTGGCACCAGGGCTGTGTGAGGGGAGAGAGAGGGCGGTGTGGGGGGTGAGAGGGCAGTGTGAGGGGGTGAGAGGGCAGTGTGGGGGGGAGAGAGAGAGAGCGGTGTGGGGGGGTGAGAGGGCAGTGTGGGGGGGAGAAAGAGGGTGGTGTGGGGGGCAAGAGAGCAGTGTGAGGGGGTGAGAGGGCAGTGTGGGGGGGAGAGAGAGAGGGCGGTGTGGGGGGCAAGAAAGCAGTGTGAGGGGGTGAGGGAGAGAGGGCAGTGTGGGGGGGCAAGAGAGCAGTGTGAGTGGGTGAGAGGGCAGTGTGGGGGGGAGAGAGAGCAGTGTGAGTGGGTGAGAGGGCAGTGTGGGGGGGAGAGAGAGCAGTGTGAGTGGGTGAGAGGGCAGTGTGGGGGGGAGAGAGAGAGAGGGCGGTGTGGGGGGCGAGAGGGCAGTGTGGGGGGGAGAGAGAGCAGTGTGAGTGGGTGAGAGGGCAGTGTGGGGGGGGAGAGAGAGAGGGCGGTGTGGGGGGCAAGAAAGCAGTGTGAAGGGGTGAGGGAGAGAGGGCAGTGTGGGGGGGCAAGAGAGCAGTGTGAGTGGGTGAGAGGGCAGTGTGGGGGGGAGAGAGAGAGGGCGGTGTGGGGGGCGAGAGGGCAGTGTGGGGGGGAGAGAGAGCAGTGTGAGTGGGTGAGAGGGCAGTGTGGGGGGGAGAGAGAGCAGTGTGAGTGGGTGAGAGGGCAGTGTGGGGGGGAGAGAGAGAGAGGGCGGTGTGGGGGGCGAGAGGGCAGGCTAAACATTAAATAAAGCCAATAGGCTGGTTTTGCCTCTAATAAGGATTAATTATATCTTGGTGTGGATCAAGTACAAGGTACTGTTTTATTATTACATAAAAATTGTTTTTAAATATTTGTATTATTTGATTATAATGGAGTCTGTGGGAGACGGCCTTTCCGGATAACTGATCCTAAACCTGTACTACTTATCACTGCATAGGATACTGTATATTGGAACAGCGGTTGTACTGTCAGTGCACAGCTGGGAATAGGTGAGATTCAGAGCAATTTTAGCATCGCAGAAACAATTTGGGTGCCGAAACCTCTCACCGCTCGTGTGGAGAAAAAACAGTGTTGAGAATGAATAAGTACAGACCAGTATATTGTACATGGACAGAGACAAATGGAATGCTAAGGAACAAGGCTCAGAGTTATAGGAATTGGCTGATGAGCGATGTGACTCGCTGTCAGTTAATTTACTTGCCCCATGGGCCAGTACCCAACCTCATCCACTGTAAACCCTCTCTGTGCTCTTTTATTTGCAGCTTGTTCCTATGTGTGTGTGATGCCGAGTTCCGTCATGAAGAAAAAGGTATATCCACCTTCTGAAATATGTCTTTTATGCAATTATTAGTCGCTCTTGCTGTCTTCAAGGGGTGGTTCACCTTTAAGCAAACTTTTAGTATGTTATAGCATGGCCAATTCTAAGCAACTTTTCTATTTCTCTTCGCTATTTATTTTAATCATTTGCCTTCTTCTGACTCTTCCAGCTTTCAAATGTAAGCCAGGCTACACATGTATCGTTATTGCTACTTTTTATTACTCTTCTTTCTATTTAGCCCTTCTATACTATTCATATTTGTCTTTTATTCAAATCAGTGCATGGTTGCTAGGGTAAATGGTTGCTAGCTAATAAAAAGCTTAACTGAAAAACTACAAATAAAAACCAGTGGTTAATTGTCTCAGAATATCACTGTCTACATCAGGGGTCCCCAACCTTTTTTTACCCATGAGCCACATTCAAATGTAAAAAGAGTTTGGAGCAACACAAGCATGAAAAAGTCCCTTGGGGTGCCAAATAAGGGCTGTGATTGGCTATTTGGTAACCCCTATGTGGACTGGCAGCCTACAAGAGGCTCCATGTGACATTATACTTAGTTTTTATGCAATTAAAACTTGCTTTGAAGCTTGGAATTCAAAAATAAGAACCTGCTTTGAGGACCCTGAGAGCAACATCCAAGGGGTTGGAGAGCAACATGTTGCTCATGAGCTACTGGTTGGGGCTCACTGGTCTACATCATACTAACAGTTAATTTAAAGGGGAACAACCCTTTTCAGGGAATGTGTCTAAAGAGGGGCTATAGTACAGGCATGTCCAAAGTGTGGTCCGCGGGCCAATTGCGGCCCGCAGTATCTCTCAGGAATTCCACAATAATGGCCGCCTGTGACGGTATCCAAACACAGTAGTAGGGTGCAGGCCTTGTATTCACCCGGGGGGCTGAATGTGCAATAATAGACTGTACTATTATTGCTGAAGGTAAATAGTCACACTGACGTGCCAGTTGTACAATAAAGAAGTATGGGGCAAATTTACTAACCTCCGAAAAATTTGTCAGCGACGGCTTCGCTCAAAGCACAACACTTCGCCAGCCATAGATCCACCAGGACAACGTTAATTCACTAAAATCCGAAGTTGCTTCCAGGGCACCGAACAATGGTCAACTTGCGCTAGCGTTACTGCGGTAAGCAAAGCGAAGTTGCGCTAGCGATGTCTAATTTGCATATGGCGGGAGGTTAAAGTTGAATGGACGTATATGTTGCAGCAAATACATTACACTACACAAGGCCAGGGAACCTTAATAAAATAAAGTTGTTCTATTGCCCTACACATGAGCCCAGTGTATAGTTTATGTGCCATATGTTAGGAAATGTAGAGGGGAAGCCGGGTACCCCAGAAAAAATTTATGCTATTTTTCAGCCGATCACCCTGATAAAAGGGTTTTTTGGGACTTCGAAAAATTTTCAACTATTTTTTTTAGGAAGTCCTAACTACTCTATTGCATTTCGCCTGGTATACGTGGCGAAGGCAAGTCTAGCAAAAGAGGTAATGTTCAGTAAAATCTAGGGATGCACCGAATCCACTATTTTGGATTTGGCTGAACTCCCGAATCCTTTGCAAAAGATTCAGCCGAATACTAAACCGGATCTGACGGTGGGAAGCGGAAAAGCATTTTTTACTTTCTTGTTTTGTGACAAAAAGTCACACGACTTTCCCTCCCCGCTCCTAATTTGCATATGCAAAGATTCGGATTTGGTTCAGCCGAATCCTTCTGAAAAAGGCCGAATCCCGAACCAAATCCTGGATTTGGTGCATCCCTAGTAAAATCCGCATCTTAGGGAATTTGCGTAGTTACGTCCATTCGCCAGAGCGCAAATGTGCCAGGCGTTAGGGAGTGAAGCAGCGCTAGAGTCTATCTCCTTCGCTAGCGAAGTTACGCCATTGACCGTAAATCAGCGACGTACCGAAATGATGAATTTTCGCCAGCGTTAGTCACTTCGCCCTTTAGTAAATTTGCCCCAATGTGAGAGTGGCGCATCCCTGCCAGCCGATAGTACAGTCTATTATTGCACCTTCAGCACTGCGGGTGAATACAAGGCCTGTACCCTACTACTGTGTTTGGATACCAAACGATAAAGGTGATTTAGTCACTGGTTAAAATAAAAATATAATGTCGCTTCATCTGCACAGTTGCATATAGCAAGTATAGGTATGCAATGGAACAGGTTGATCTGGCATTTTATCTAAAACTAAAGCTTATTGTGGGGTATAATATAAAATTGTAACTAGTTTGGAGACACAGATCTTTACTGCTAAAGGGCTGTGGTTGCCTTGGGGTTCTCCTTTAAGTATATGTTGAACTATACTTCTCCTTTAAGTACCCCCATGGGTCTTCTCCTTTAAGTACCCCATGGGTTGCACATTTTAAAATATACAACAAAAAAGTGACAGAAAAACAACTGTGCTGCAATAACTTCAGGAGAAGTAGGAGTTTGCATAGAGTGGAGAGAGTAAGTTGAGGTTATTTATATTATATGTAATGATATTGTGCTGGGCAAGTGTTGTTTGTTTATTATTAGCTCTGATGCCATGCCTAAATACATTTTTATTTTCCATTTCACACAGAATTTGTGCAATAAGGGGAAATAAAAATGTCTTTAGGCTTGGCACCAGAGCTAATAATAAACAAATGGCATTAGTTGATTCAGAAGGAGCATACAATAGCAAGCCTTATTTATACACATACAGATACGGTCACCTCCAACAAGAATGAATGGTCTGCACCCATACATTTTCACCTCACCAAATCTGGCCCTCGTTGGACACCCCTGCTATAGAATAACCTTGTCATGTGCTTAAAAAATAGCCCCCTTTTTTTATTTTTGCTTGAGCCTGGAGAGAAGATCGACCTACAGAGAGACATTTAGAGGTAAGATGCTGTATCTGTACAATAATTCAATGGCTCCCGTTTTCTTCACAGGTTCTGTTGATGGGAAAGAGTGGGTCTGGAAAGACCAGCATGAGATCCATCATCTTCGCAAACTATATTGCTCGTGATACTCGACGGCTGGGGGCAACAAGTAAGAACTGAGAGAGGGGCAGGTTTTTAAAGGGGCGGTTCAGAGAAAACTTGATTGTTGGAAGGCTACCTCGAGCAGGAGTAGGGGAAACCAAACTTGTTTAAAAAGATGAATCTTTATTGCTCCATATTTAAACACAAACATGTGGGCAGGCAGGGGAACCAGCTTTATGCATTTCATGACTGAGTGTCACTTCATCAGAAGCTTAAGCGCCCCCTACAGGTACTAAGCATATAAAACCACTCCAATAAAATATGCATATTAAGTTTAGACCAAAAGTCACTAAACATACGTACGATAAATACTCATTATTCGTAATCAGTTATAGTAACAGTAACAGAGCAGCAGGTTAAGCGAACTACAACGAATTACGGCAAAACCAGATAGCAAGAATGTAAAAGATTAATGAGAAATTAAATCGTTAAATAGATGATATGTATACAATATATATTCAAATCAATTAAACGTATTTACATCCAGACTGGCTAAATTAATTCGATGAATAAATCAAGTTGAATCAAATATATGTATGTAAATATCTAGGAACATGACATTCATTACACATTTCTAATAAATGAATATCCAATTATATGATTATAAGTCATCAAAGTTCAGAAATCATGTTCCAAAAAATCATATCGGAAGACACTGTTAATTGATTATATTATTACATGGCTGATTTGACAGATCTTGACAGATATTAGAGTCCCCTAGATGAATTAGGAACTAATTTGGTACCAGAAAAACATCTATTCGCCAAAATGAATAGGGAGCAAATAGGTGTAAATGGAGAGAAATGTATCCACAATCTAACTACCAGTAAAACAACTCAACTCCCACTCTCTATTCAAACTATGTGGTACTATAGTATCTATTGTATAGATCCAAATGTAGAGTCCTGCAGAGGGTCGGCAACTTCCGTTGACGTAATTTCCGGTTTGAAATGACAGCACTTCCTGTTTTTTTTTTTTTTTTTTTCCTGATCATGTCTACTTCCAGTTTACAATGACGGCACTTCCCGATTCAGTGGGTCCGGGTTGGGGATAAGGTACTTGCGGGTAGGGTCGGGTAGCGGTTCCAAGCGGGTAAGAATGCGGGTTGCGGGTACAGGTTGGGTACGGGTCCCAAAAAATGGACCAGTGCAGGACTCTACTAAAAGGCCTCTCTAATCAGAAGAGAGACTTCTGTGCCCCCCTTTCGGATATTGGGCACCACTTTATAACTTGAAAGGTCACATTCGAGTTAACTTTTAGTATACATTGTAGAATGGTCTTCATTGTTTATTTTTCATAGTTTCTTTTTTTTTTTAAATGATTTGCCATTTTCTTCTATCTCTTTGCAGCTTTCAAACGGGGGTCACTGACCCCATCTGAAAACAAATGCTCTGTAAGGCTACAAATGTATTGTTATTGCTACCTTTTATTACTCCTCTTTCTATTCAGGCCTCTCCTATTCATATTCCAGTGTCTTATTAAAATCAGTGCATGGTTGCTAGGGTAATTTGGACCCTAGCGAAATTGCAAACTGGAGAGCTGCTAAATAAAAAGCTAAATAAGTCAAAAATCAAATAAAAAATGAAGACCAATTGCAAATTATCTCCGAATATCACTGTGTACATCATACTAAAAATTAACTCAAAGTTGAACAAAAATTGGGCAGTCTTTCCCAGAGCTGATAGGAACCCATCTCAAAGATTCCTGAGACCCTCCTTGTTCCTTTAGCAAAACACTGATCCCCCCCCCCTAAATAATGTCAATGCTTTTTTTTTTTTTTTTTTTCATATCCATTTTTTCCCCCATTTTTTTTCATCTCCTTTTGTATGATCCCAAGTTCTGGGCCCTATCCATTTCAACCCTTTATTTAGGAAAGTCGGCAACCTTTTTCCTCCCCTGGACAATAGGGGATAATAGTTATTACTAATCTTTTTGCTGAGAACTACTATAATAAGAGGAACATTGACTTTCTTCTTGAAACGGAAAATGACCAACATAAAAATTGTGGCTATAACTTAATTTTCCGTGTATACAGTGTAATCTTCATTTTCCTCATCTTGCAGTTGATGTTGAGCACTCTCATGTGCGTTTCTTGGGCAACTTGGTACTGAACTTGTGGGACTGCGGTGGGTAAGTTAAAGAATAAAGTGCATGGAGACCAAGTAGAACCTTCAGGGTGGGATTGTATTAGCACAGCCATAGTACCAACTCCGATTCTCCGCTCCCAGGCAGGACACCTTTATGGAAAACTACTTCACCAGCCAGAGAGATAACATCTTCCGCAACGTGGAGGTCCTCATCTACGTGTTTGACGTGGAGAGCAGAGAGCTGGAGAAGGACATGCATTACTATCAGTCCTGCCTAGAAGCCATCCTGCAGAACTCTCCTGATGCCAAAGTCTTCTGCCTGGTGCACAAGATGGACTTGGTGCAGGAGGACCAGCGGGACCTTGTAAGTGGAAAGGAAGCAAAATGATTAAAGAATTTAAAGGAACATTAACACCAACATTTAAAATGGTTTAAAGGAAGGACTATATAATGTACTGCACTAGAACAGCTGGTGTGTTTTCTTCAGAAACACAACTTTAATTTATATAAACAAACTGCTGTGTAGCCATGGGGGCAGCCATTTAAGCACAGGATACACAGTAGATAACATAAGTTCTGAAGAATCCCATTGTATACTATAGAGTTTATCTGTTATCTACCGTGTATCCTGTGCTTGAATGGCTGCCCCCATGACTACACAGCAGCTTGTTTATATAAAATATAGTAGTACTTATCTGCTATCTATTGTATATCCTCTGTTTGACTGGCTGTCCCCATGGCTAAACAGCGGCTTGTTTATATAAACTATAGTAGTACTTATCTGTTCTCTACTGTGTATCCTGTGCTTGAATGGCTGCCCCCATGGCTACACAGCAGCTTGTTTATATAAACTATAGTAGTACTTATCTGTTATCTACTGTGTATCCTGTGCTTGAATGGCTGCCCCCATGGCTACACAGCAGCTTGTTTATATAAACTATAGTAGTACTTATCTGTTCTCTACTGTGTATCCTGTGCTTGAATGGCTGCCCCCATGGCTACACAGCAGCTTGTTTATATAAACTATAGTAGTACTTATCTGTTATCTACTGTGTATCCTGTGCTTGAATGGCTGCCCCCATGGCTACACAGCAGCTTGTTTATATAAACTATAGTAGTACTTATCTGTTATCTACTGTGTATCCTGTGCTTGAATGGCTGCCCCCATGGCTACACAGCAGCTTGTTTATATAAACTATAGTAGTACTTATCTGTTATCTACTGTGTATCCTGTGCTTGAATGGCTGCCCCCATGGCTACACAGCAGCTTGTTTATATAAACTATAGTAGTACTTATCTGTTATCTACTGTGTATCCTGTGCTTGAATGGCTGCCCCCATGGCTACACAGCAGCTTGTTTATATAAACTATAGAAGTACTTATCTGTTATCTACTGCGTATCCTGTGCTTGAATGGCTGCCCCCATGGCTACACAGCAGCTTGTTTATATAAACTATAGTAGTGTCTGAACCAAACACAACAGTTGTACCAGTGCATTTAATTTTAAGAATGAATGCCTACTTGTCCTTTTATATTCTATTATATATCATAACCATATAAAACACAAAAGGCATGAGTATACTGTAAATTATATTCTTATAAACCATGACTAGTGATGTCATCAGTTATAAACCGTGAATAGTGATGTCATTTTTGTCATATGACTCACTAAAATGTGTGTATTATAGTAAATAAAGTACTTCTTGTTGGAAAATATAAGGATATTAGAAGTTACCTCAGAGTTCCTTGACCCGTATAAAAGCACTCAGCCTTCGGCCTCGTGTTTTTATATGGTCATGGAACTCCTCAGTGACTTATAATATCCTTATATTTTACAAGAGGGGGTACTTTATTTACTATATAATACATGGTTGATAAATCACTGAGGGCTTTTTCATTTTCTTGGGCTTGTTTTCACCTTTAAAGGGGTTGATCACCTTTGAGATAACTTTTAGTATGACGTACAGAGTGATATTCTGAAATAATTTGCAATTAGTTTTCATTTTTTATTATTGAAGGTTTTTGAGTTATTTAGCTTTTTATTCAGCAGCTCTTCAATTTGCATTTTAAGCAATCTGGTAACTAGGGTCCACATTACCCTAGCAACCATGCATTCATTCATTTGGGATATGAATAGGAGAGGCCTGAATAGAAAGATGAGTAATAAAAAGTAACAATACATTTGTAGCCTTACATTAGTTTTCATTTAGAAGGGGACAGCGACGCCCATTTGAAAGCTGCAAAGAATAAGACGAAAAAGACAAATCACTATAATTGAAAAGTTTCTTAGAATTGGTCATTCTATAACATAATAAAAGTTATGCTAAAGGTGAATCACCCCTTTAATTAGCCACTGCCGTATTATGCGTCTGCTTTGCATAATTGGAAAAAGTCGGGATAAATCTGTCCTTATTCTTTTTTTCCCATAATTGGAAAAAGTCGGGATAAATCTGTCCTTATTCTTTTTTTCCCATAATTGGAAAAAGTCGGGGTAAATCTGTTCTTATTCTTTTGTTCCCCTTCATACATTAGATATTTAAAGAGCGGGAGGAGGATCTCAGACGCCTGTCCCGGCCTTTAGACTGTGCCTGCTTTAGGACTTCTATCTGGGATGAAACTCTCTACAAGGTATTTTTAACCCTCTATTACATGGCGCAAGCTTTACTTATTCTACAGATCTCTGACAACATTTGAATTTCCTGCTTACATAGTCATGTGATCCAGGGGTTCTCGATTGCCTAATATTCTCTCCTTTGTGTTACTGTTTCCCGCAGGCATGGTCCAGTATAGTCTATCAGCTCATTCCCAATGTTCAGCAGCTGGAGTCCAACCTGCGGAATTTTGCTCAGATCATTGAGGCTGATGAGGTGCTGCTGTTTGAGAGGGCTACGTTTCTGGTGAGAGGAGAGACCCGGGAGTAGGTGTGTAATCCTGTATGAACTTGTATTTACTAATGTTGTTTCTTAGGTCATTTCACATTACCAATGTAAAGAACAACGGGACATCCACAGATTTGAAAAGATCAGCAATATAATTAAGCAGTTCAAGCTCAGCTGCAGGTGAGAGACTTAATAAAGGATACCCGCCGTCCTGTTTTGTTCTGTGTGAATTTGTTAGATTCATGGCAATGCCTTATACTTGTTCACAGCAAACTGGCCGCGTCCTTCCAGAGTATGGAGGTGCGAAATTCCAACTTCGCTGCCTTCATTGACATATTTACCTCAAACACTTACGTGATGGTCGTGATGTCGGACCCCTCAATCCGTGAGTGTAGAATTTTGCTTCTCCTTTTTCTGCTGTTATTCCAATTAAGGTTCAACTACTTTTTCTACATATTCTGTCTTTGCTGATATCTATTGCCCTGTCTTGACTGAGATAATTCTGTTCTCTCCAACAGCCTCTGCTGCAACTCTAATCAATATCCGCAATGCCAGGAAGCACTTTGAAAAGCTGGAGCGTGTGGATGGCCCCAAACACAGCCTGCTCATGCGCTGAGCCTCCCTTGTGGACACTATTCTGTGGTCAGACTTCTGTTGAAGCTGACCGCAGTTTCTCCACCAACCTTCCTCTGAGCATTCTCGTGGAGTCGACCTCTTCGTTAAATAAAGGGTTCTTCATGAGCTGACGTTCTCCTTGGGATCACTACTCGCTGCAGTCGCACTGTGCAGTTAACATACTGTTACACAGTTCATCTGCCGAGACTCAACCTTCTCACTTACAGACTCACCAGCTTCCATTGCATTATTTCTGCTTCTCTGCCCTGAGCCTCACCCCACTGACTGCACTACCTCATTGCTAGTGCACATACAAATACAGGACATGTTCTCTAAGATTCAGTTCCCCTTTAGTTTTCATTTCTCCCTTAAGTGTGGACAGTCGGCTCAGGGCGAACTGAATCTTGCTGTGGTTTCTAGTGTTAGGATAACATCTTTCAATGAGTACAAGGCTATACATTCAGTGTATTTTAAGCTTTGGAATAAAATATTTATACCTCGTGAGGCATATAATGGAGTATGCATACTGTAATCACTAAAACATAAGCCAAGGACAAATTTTGAAAAACCTAAAGTGAGTGCTCTGAGATATGATTTTGAGAACAAAACAAAAAGTTTTCTTTGCCTAATAAATGCATTAGTGGTCTGGCTGTTTAGGGATATGAAATAACCTTCATATTGAGTGAGGCAGTGTTGCAACCAGACAGTGGCTTGGCTGGCAGATTGGAAGGTAAATAACAAAGAGCCTAAGAAAGGGATTAACGAATAATGAATAAATCTGAGCATAGGGTCTCCAAATTGTAAGTGATTACTCACCACATAGAGGAAGAGGCCCAGGAGCACCGCCCTGAGCCCTCAACACGGGGAGCGGACAAACCGACAATTCTTTGGAGTAGGCACTCAAAGGCAATCTTCCACCAGTCAATTAGTGCAAAGTGAAAAAACTGTGTATTGTGTCCACAGCCTTACACGTTTCTTGTTACAAACACTTAAAGGAAATGTAACGCTAAAAATATTTTAGTAAAAAATATATTCTACCCTGCACTAAGAAGCTCTGTCCTGCGCAAAGTTTACCACTTGCAATGCTTTATAAAAAAAAAAAATAAGGGATGCACCGAATCCAGGATTCGGTTCGAGTTTCGGCCTTTTTCAGCAGGATTTGGCCGAATCCTTCTGCCCGGCAAAACCGAATCCTAATTTGCATATGCAAATTAGGGACAGGGAGGGGAATCCTGACTTTTTGTCACAAAACAAGGAAGAAAAAACCTCCCCTTTCCTACCCCTAATTTGCATATGCAAATTAAGATTTGGTTCAGTATTCGGTTAGTGGTATTCGAACGATCGTACATCTTACGATTTTTCGCCCGACATCTGTCGGGAAATTGATCGGCCAGGTCAAAAAATCTTTGTCGGTGCCAGTGCAATCTATCTATGTTTGCTGGGACAAGCAGGCAGCTCCCCTTTGTTTTCCTGGTAAATTGGTCTTTTTAGTTGATGGTAAATTCGTACGATCGTTCTGAGAAGATCGTGGTCTCGCGATGAGGATCTGATCTTTTAAAAATCTCAACATCTATGGCCAGCTTAAGCCTTATAATTGGTTTATTTGTTAATTGATGTATTGTTCTGATTGGTGCACTTTTGTTTAAATACTTGAGGCATGGCTCTGTAAAGATAGCCAGTGATTGTGTTTTTAATACGAATCACATAAACTTATTGCCTTGTGGAAGATTGCCTTTATTGAGTGCCTGCTCCAAAGATTTTTCGATTAACGTATGAATAACCATAAAATGTAACTTTAGGATTAATTTGTTAAAGAGGGTAGGATGTAGGAGTAGCCTGTGCTCTAGAGCAGTACCAGCATGCTAACTACATTAAAGTCGTCCCTGGTATAGCCAGTCCTAAACTCAACTTTAATTTGATGCATTAAGAATTCTATTGCTTCATTATACATTTTACACAGCTACTAAGTTTTACCTGCAACTTATTTGCTGCTTTCAAGGTTAAAACTCCCAAACATGGTGGTTGCCCTTCTATTGGCCCATATATTGGTAATGGTATCTAGTATAGGTCAATCTAAAAAAAAAAAAAACAACTGGACTTGCTGAGTAATCAATGAAGACGTTTCACTACTCATCCGAGCAGCTTCTTCAGTTCAACTGACTGGTGTGGGAAGTTCTCGGCATATAAACTCTTCCACTAATCCATTTACAATGGCACATTGTAACTCTTCAAAGAGGTGACATCTGAAGATAGTTGTGATAGGATTATCCAATGTATCATGCAACTCCTATATACAGGTGTTACTTGTGAGAGTTGCATGAATGGATGTGTGAAGTGTTCCGAATACGCCGGGGTACAGAAGTTAGAACAGCATTGTATGTAGCAGACAGGTGGTATCGAAGGCCCCCACCTCTGTTCAGAGATGGTCTCTCCACCTTGACATGAATCGCCTCTTTCACGCCTCGTTCAAACCAGCGGTCTTCTTTATCCAAGATTCGGACCTTGCTGTCTTCAAAGGAGTGTCTTTAGATTGACCTATACTAGATATACTATGACCTGGATGAATGAAAATCTTCATAGTCATATTGGTAATGGGTTGAGTGCAGAGGACTCTTGTATTTGTCTATATGTATTTTGTGGTCACAGCCTCATTGCGCCCCCCGCCCAATGGTTTTAAAGATTAGTGGTGAGCTCAACTTTCCCTTGTTTGTTATAGTTTATACAGAAGTAGCTCCACGTTGTAGCCCCTACCCTTTCCAGCTATAGTCAGGTGATTCTACTGGTGGCCAAATAAAAGGGCAGCCAAGTTTGGGAGTTTTACTATGAAAGTTGCAGGTAAAACGTAGTCGCTGTGTAAAATGTATAATGAAGCAATAGAATTCTTAAAGGAGAATTCAACCTGTAATAACCCCACCCCCTACCCTGGGTAGACCCCCAGCCTACCTGACCCTGGGCAAATGCCCCTAATTTTTTACTCAACCCTCCATACAAATTTTGGCCTCGGAGTTCATGGCAGCCATCTTCTTTCTTTGGTCTTTTTGGGAAGTTTTGGCACATGCGCAGTTGGAGTAATGTTCCAGTCCCGAACCACTGCGCATGCACCAAAAGTCACAAAGTTCTCTGGACTTTCGGTGCATGCGTAGTTGTTCAGGTACGGAAATTTACTCCAACTGCGAATGTGCCGAAAATGCTGTCAAGACACGAAGATTGCCGGAGAAGAAGAAGATGGCTTCCATGAACTCCGAGGCCAGAATCTGCGCAAAGGGGTGAGTTAAAAATTAGGGACATTTGCCCGTGGGGGGGCAGGTAGGCTGAGGGGAGGAGGGAGGGGAATCTACCCAAGGTAGGGGGAAGGGTTTTTTTTATTATAGGTTGAATTCTTCTTTAATGAATTCTTGATGGGTGGTGGGTAAGGGGGTTGGTTATGTCCTAGAAGTATTTGTTGAGTATTACACCAAGGCATATTTCAAATAACCATTATATTAAAAAATAGAAATGCAAAGCAATTAAGAAAAAGATATTTATTACATGTTATTAAAGAAGATGTTTGCATAAATCAGATCACTATAAACTAAAATAAACACCCAGAGCTCCCATGAAATTGGTTGCTTGACTTTTTAACATAACATTCAGGCTCATGGTACGTATTCTACACCAGCATTTTTTTAGCCGACGGAGAAACGGCCAAATCCTGCCGCGGAACTACCTGCTGAAAATGATTACATCAATACATAAGCCTTCTCCTATCATCGATAAATCTGCATTTAATCTAAGCTTAGTAACTTCTTATTAATAATCAGTATTTCTGATTTACTTTTTGTTAGTTGCCCAGAGCCTTTATTTAGGTATGTCCCAAAAACCCTACATCTAGAGAATAGATAAATAGTGATGGGCGAATTTCTCCCGTTGAATTTCCCACAAAATGGCGGAGAATCGTGAAATCGGAAAGTTCACGAAAGATTCTTGAAATTCAAATGTTTTCATGAAAAAATCAAGCAATTCTAACGTTTTCACGAAAACATTGTGAAAACTGCAAGTTGACGCCTGCGAATTTTCACGGGAGATGCGCAAATGTATTCGCTAGCGGCGAAACTCGGAAGTTCACAGCAAATTCGTACCAGGCTAATTTATTCGCCCATCACTAATAATAAATATATAATTAGCCCTTTGTATTTATGTATACTAATGTATAATTATGTTTTATGTATATGATTATTAGTGATGCAACATCAGAAATAGGCTTTTTACATCAGCCACAACCAATGAGCTATTTGAATACATTAAAATTGCTGCTACCAAGGTATACATTTAATGTTGTAATACAGCACACCCAATATGTAGAACAGGACGAGTGCAGTTAATCCAAGGAATGGGATACATTTTAACCAGCAACCCTGAAAAAGAAAAAGTATAAAATAAAGCCTAAATCTGTTATCTGTAATCTTGTTATAAACTAAGGGGTAGAGCCTGAAGGAGTGAGTGCTTATTAACAGGGATGGGCGAATTTGACCCATTTAGTTTCGCCAAAAATTCGCCGCCAGCGAAATGTCGCAGACGCCCATTAAAGTCTATGGGCGTCAAAAAACAATTTGGCGCATGGCGAAATTATGTCGTGCGTCTTTTTTTTTTTTGACGCACGTCTCCATACAAGTCTATGGACGTCATTTTTTCGGCGAAACGAGGCGAAAAAATTCGCCCATCCCTACTTATTAACTGCCCTGGGTACCTCTGGAACTATAGCAGGGTGAGTGTTACCCCAATGTTTCTATATTTCTGTAACCTTGTTATGAGCTAAGGGGGCCCAGCCTGAAGGTCAGTTAGGGGGAGATTTGGGGTGAGTGCTTATTTGTACCCGGGGTACCCCTGGAACTATAGCAGGGTGACTGTTACCCCAATGTTTCTATATATCTGTAAACTTGTTATGAGCTAAGGGGGCCCAGTCTGAAGGTCAGTTAAGGGGAGATTTGGGGTGAGTGCTTATTTGTGCCCTGGGTACCCCTGGAACTATAGCAGGGTGACTGTTACCCTAATGTTTCTATATATCTGTAACCTTGTTATGAGCTAGGGGCCCAGTCTGAAGGTCAGTTAGGGGGAGATTTGGGGTGAGTGCTTATTTTTGCCCTGGGTACCCCTGGAACTATATATTGTTAACCCTGATATTAGTTAAAGGGGCCCAGAGAAACATTGGCAGAATATACAAACTCCATAAGCATAGGTTTGAAACAACTTTTTTCCCCCCACCATTACAACTTGGATAAAATCTTACCAATGTCGCTGTTTCAGTTTGGAAACGATAAGGAGGATCTACCAAGAAAATATTATTTGTTAGCAGTAGATATATGTTAACACACGTTTACCAATATCCATCCATCCACACCCCCCCATCCCCACCAGACTATCAAGTCTCTTTGTATGAACTGAATTTCCATTCCAAGCTGAGTTGATTCCATGTGGCCTCAAATGATGAGTGTCCCATATGGGTAAACACATAAGGGGTGCTCCAACCTTGCTACAGGGGGATGTGAGAGCACAGCTGCCTTCCCATAATTCTTCAGCTTCTGGGTAGCCATAGGGAAGTGGGCAATAAAAACAATCCTTAATGATTAGCTGGCTCAATGATTCAGTTGCACTGAGTAGTTAGAGTTTAGAACATTGTTATGACATCAAACAGTTTGATTGCTGCAATTTCATTTTTTTTTAAATATACCATTGACACTAGGAAGGGGTAACATAATGATTGCATTCCCTTTAACATGTTGTATTATAAGCCCCCATAGAACTCTGAAATTTTAATCTACATCACATGCTTTCATCCAATAGAACCGTATTTAAAAGCACGACAAGAAGATACTGGAAAAAGTCTGGAAAGTAATAGAAATTACCTGTTATCTGAAAACTTCTTTTGATAAGCTGCTCAATTTCCAGTAGATTTTGAGAATATGTATTTGTGTCTTTTTTACTGAATAGGAACAATCCTGCTGCTTTTTCTTTAATACTCTTTTGGTCCGACTGTATTCTTTCCTTCACTGTGTCATTGCTGTCATCCAAATGATCAATAATGACGATGACATTTGATTTCCCTAAACAAAAGAGGATTGAAGAATAGCTTGACTATGAGTTTTGACCTAGTTGAATCTTCTTCTAAATGTCCATTACCTGCTATTGCAAGGGGTTTCTCTCTGTATACCGCAGTTCAGCGCTGTCCGAATCACCCAACGGAGTCGCTACAGTTTTCTTTAGAAATCGGCTTTTATTCAACACAATATGTGGTTACGTCGGCAGTGGGTAAGTGGTACAATCTAACACGTTTCATGCCCTTAATGTCGGCACTTCATCAGAGTTCTTTGAAGTGCCGACATTAAGTGCACGAAACGCGTTAGTTTGTACCACTTACCCACTGCCGATGTAACCACATATTTTGTTGCATAAAAGCCGCTTTCTAAAGAAAATTGTAGCGATTCCATTGAGTGTTTCGCCAGAGCTGAACTGCGGTATACAGAGAGTATTGCAAGTCCTGGCTTGGAGTTGCCAGACTATCGCGGGAGCTGTGGCCGACACACTACACAGCAAGAAGGGTGAGCTCCACTTATTTTCACTACCCTCATTACTGTCAGGGAGCCGGGAGCTCCCTCCAGGGAGGTAGTCAGGATCAAGGAGGAAGCCCTCTTGAGGGAACAAGGTTGCGGTGTCCAAAGGGTTAAACAAAGAATAGTCAGGATCCAGGCAAGAGTTCACAGGCAGGCAGAATACAACAAAGTCCAGGCAAAGGGTCAGGATTCAAATCAGGAACAAGAATTAGCAGAAAAGCTCACAGGAAACCCAGGATATGCTTAAGGAAAGTTATCCTATTCTTGGGCGCCATTCTGGCGTCTAGATGGAGTTTTTATTTGAATTTGGCGCCATTGACGTCCTTGCGCCGACGTCGGCACACTGACGTCATCGCGCCGGCGCCGCTTACCCACGTGGCGGCCATGGGCGCCGCCATTTTGGGAGCGACGCCGGCAGGAGAGGACGCGCCGCCCGGAGTTCCTTGACCTGCTCCGGGCGGCGATCGCGACAATTACCATGGTATTGCAAGGGGATTGCCCAGGGCAGAGCTGTCATTTTGGGGACAGGTGGGAATCCGATCAGGGTCCATGAGGCAGTAGGAGGTCTGAACATTATAATCAAATTTGCCTGAGGAAGAGGAATGGGTAGTATTTGGTCAGATACTGGGCATAATTGCTCATGGCCTCTGTGTAGTCAAGCTGGCTCTATAGGTGAGCTTTTATTTCTTTGTCAGGGCCCATCACCAGTGGACTCATAGTGAGGTCCTTTCTAACCACGGTTGAAAGGGGTCAAATTATTTCTAATGATAATTATTAGAAATCATAATAACCTTGAGCAAATTGGAGAAAAAAACAATAGTTGGGTTACAAATACCAAGAAAAATAAAAGTATAGAAATTTAAAATTCAAAGAGGTAAGAGAGCTGGACTGATGCGTGTGTAGACCTGAGATTCAGAAGGACCTGTTTGGTCTCGGGTAAGTCAGTTATCCTCTTGTAAGAAGGATAATCTTAATCTTTCCAGGGTACCAAAACTTCCATATTCATTCTTCTAAATGTGATGTCCCTATACTTTTGAAACTGATACCATTACTTCCCCTTATTACTTCCTTCAATGTCTAGTTATGCAGAAATCACTTTTAAACTGGGATTGATGCTTCTCTTACCAAGTGTTTTGGATAAATAATCCAGCTCCTCATCATACAGCGAATCCGTTACATCAGTGACATTGATCCTCCCTCTGGTTTGTGTATGGTACAGAATGGCAAACGTGCACTTGTTGACGCCTTCTCTAAAGCTCCAGCTGCTGTTGGAGATGGGAAAGGACTCTGTGTTTTTAACACATGACAAATCTAAGAGGCAGTCTGTCAGCCATTTGTATAATTTCGTATCCTCTCTGGTGAAAATTCCAACAGTCTTCGTTCTGAACATATTTATTTTCTGGGGAGGTTCCAAGGAGCTCCAACGTGTTGTTTCTCACACTCTGCACAATGACAATTGTTTAGTGGAAGTAAATAATCCCCAATATCTTAAGCCTATTGGACACTTTCACTTCTTCCTTAACCCAGTGGTGGTAGTTTAATGACACCCTGCACACAAGTGGACTAAGGTGAGCAAAAGTGTACCCAATAATACCTTTTTCAAAAAGTACTTCTATCAGTGGTTTGGCTGCGGTCTGCATCTCTTGCCACTGAAAAAGTTCCGGTGGGCAGATGCCTGCTAAATACATGGCAAATTGCTCCGATTTTATGCACCCTGCAGTGCACATAGTAAATGAGCCCTTGTGCATTGGGGAAGCAGAGCAGAGGAACTCTCTAAATCCATGAGTAGATTCATTGCTAGAGGCCCCTTGGTACCACTGAGAAGCTCCTTTTCTTACTGGACCCAAACAACACTCTTCCCAATGATCCCCAGGTTCTCAATCCAACCCACCACCTTTCCTCTACTTCTTCCTGTGACATTATGAATTTAAAATAATTATACTGACAATCTTTAAACCACTAAGAAACGCACTGAAAATGTCTGTATACGACACAGACACAAAGCCACCTTACCTAACAGGGATAAACAAAGAAAGCTTCTCCGCTCTAGAATAGAAACAAAACCAGTTTCTGAATCAACACAGGTTTGCAGATCAAATACCAATGGACTTCACTTATCTTCCATGTTCTTATTTTTTTGCGCCTCAGAATCTAGCTGCCTACGTTGGATTGAGACCTGCTGAGTAGTGTCGGGTTTGGTCAGGTGGTGAGAAATGTAAAGTGTATTTTAGGTTGGGTTTTGTCTGATTCTTTTCAGCTGGTTGGGTGGGTTGGATTTGGCAAGAATTCAACTTTTCTTGCCACTGACCCTACTGATCCCCACCCTGCCTCACGTGCCTGACTTTATTTCTGTATCTTCAACATCTAAAATGTGTATGGTATAATGTCCATAGGTTATTAGAAATAAATATACTGACTTACCTGGAAACAGCAGGGAATCTCACGTTACAGATATGTCAGGAAGCAATATGCAACTAAGAATGAAAGTGAAAGTCAGAACAGAGCTCACTTTCCAATTAAGGCAAGTCTTGTAGACTTCAGCATTCTGACATTTTTTAGCTGCTGTTGCACAGAGCAAATATTTTATCCATTGTATTTCTATGACTAAGGGAGGGAGGGGAATGTGCATTATATTCCACTGTATAGAGCACTGGTAAGGCCCCATCTAGAATATGCCGTACAGGTTTGGTCTCCATCACTCAAATAGGACATTATTGTATTAGAGAGGGTACAGAGAAGGGCAACTAAGCTGGTAAAAGGTATGTAAAATCTTAGCTATGAGGAAAGACTGGCCAAATTGGGGATGTTCACCAGGCCCGGATTTGTGGCGAGGCCACATAGGCCCGGGCCTAGGGCGGCAAAAAATAGGGGTGGCATGCCGCCCAGCCGCATTATGGGGACGTGTGCGTCCCCATTCAGTTACACCAGCTGCGCCCGCCTGGTCGGACCTCGCGGCCTAGGGGCGGCTGGCAAACAAATCCGGCGCTGATGTTCACGCTGGAGAAGAGGCGCTTAAGGGGTGATATGATAACTATGTATAAAAATATAAGGGGATCATATTATAATAATCTCTCTAATGCTTTATTTACCAGTAGGTCTTTCCAGCTGACACAAGGTCACCCATTCCGATTAGAAGAAAAGAGGTTCCGCCTAAATATTGGGAAGGGGTTTGTTACAGTGAGAGCTGTGAAGATGTGGAATTGTCTCCCTGAATCAGTGGTACAGGCTGATACATTAGATAGGTATAAGAAGGGGTTGGATGGTGTTTAGCAAGTGAGGGAATACAGGGATATGGGAGATAGCTCATAGTACAAGTTGATCCAGGGACTGGTCCCATTGCATCTTGGAGTCAGGAAGGAATTGTTCCCATCGGAGTGTGTTCAATTTCTCTATCCACAGGACCTCTTGTTGTAATAATATTCTATCCTGGTCGCCACCTCTAATAGGAAATATAACTACCTGGAGTACCAACCATCTTAGTTGTTTACTATTATGCCCATGGGTTTTAAAATGTCTGCTAACCGGAGTAACATATTTCATTTTATCCAAATCACAGTTATCAATCGACCTTGTGTTCTCCAATACGCACTCTGATCCGTCTCTTTGTCTTCCCAACATATGCTTTACCGCAAGGGCATTTTAACAGATATATTACACCCATAGTTGTACACTTGGAAAAATCTTTTATAGACTTTTATTACAACAAGAGGTCCTGTGAATAGAGAAATTGAATACACTAGCTCCAATGGGATTAAATGAGGATCTAAGCTATTCTTGCTTCTATTGATGGGGGAAAATGTATTGTGCCTGATTTTGTAAAATTGAGATTGTTGTTACTTTTTGACTTTAAAATTTTATATACTTCTTTTTACAGTTCTATCACAAAGGGATCACATGATTATATGGACTATGAGCACCAAGGGACTATCAATAGTATTGAATAATCACCTTATTAAGGTACCATGGATCCTTTGTATTTAAAAATGTCTTATACCTATGTTAGTTAACTTGATGATGTCACTTCTGTAATTAAGGAAGGTGGGGCTTGTGATTGACCTCCCTTTAAAAAATCTTTGATTGCACATTTTGTAAGTAGCACTGGATGAATAGGCATGTCCCCGAAACATCTGCTGGGATCTCACAAAAATAAAAGAAACATTTTTAAAATTGTTGCAGATATAGAGGATTAGGTCTGGTCCGTATCAGTGTTCCAATTAATCTTTTTCCAGAGCAGCTTGGGGAAGTAATTATTTTGCCCTTTCAGTGTTTCTATACTTTAGTAAATGTTCCTTTATGGGTAGACTTCTCTCACCTTGTGGCACACCCAGGGCTGCCATTAGAAATCACGGGGCCCCGTACAACAAATTGTTCAGGCCCCACCCACCCCAGCCCCCAAGCCCCACCCCAGATCCCACCCACTCCACACAACAGTTAAAAGACCACACAGACATCAGTGCTAAAAAAGGTAACCCCCCATATACACACAAGTTGTAAAAAGCTATTGATGGTCAGGCCCCCTAACTTCACCTCCTTCAGAACTTCAATTTCGGCTGTTTTCGTGACTTCGGGTCTTCAGCTTCGGCTGTTTTCATGGCTTCGGGTCTTTTCCCCGCTTCAGGACTTCGGCACTTCCGCATTTCGGCTGTGCGGGTCTTCGGAAATGGCCACACAGCTTCGGCACTGTCAAGGGGGGCCCGGCTCTTTTGAAAGTGCAGCACTGCTGGCCCCCCTTCAGGTCTGGCCCAGGACACTTGTACCCCCCCTGATGGCGACCATGGGCGCACCATTGTAACACTGTATCTATTGCTCTGCTGTACTACCCTACACCTGGGGCCTGCCAATTAGTGATTATAAATGAAATACAGGAGACTGTGAGATTGAGTATAATGTTTTTATTTTAACATACAATTTCTTTCACTTGTCTGACATAAGCCACCACAATCACGGGGGGGGGTAACAATTTGACACCCCAAGTAATTCAACCTTTTCTTGTACTTTAATTACACATATGTGGTGTTACACACAGTGGTGTTACAATCAAGTTTGTAAATGTAGTGCAGTAGAGTAACTACCATGATGCAGCAGACCCGCTGGCCGTGTGGGGGGGGCAGGGAACAAGGGGCAGGGTCTGTTGTATGGAATTTCCTACTTCTGGCTCCTTCTGCCTCCTAATTTTCTCTGCAGCCTATGAGAACAAACAAACAGAGGCAGTCTACAGTGGGGGTAGGAGGGAGGTCCTGACACAAAACACAGCATTTCTTTCCTTCTATTGTGTACACATGGACTTATGTTTTAGACTTCCTGTTTTCAGCATAAATCTCCAGGGCTAGGGCTTGAGCATGCTCAGTTTGCTCCTCCTCTCCCATCCCCCCCACTGTAATCTGAGCCCAGAGCTATATGAGTGAGCAGGGAGAGAGACTCAGGCAGGAAGTGATGTCGCACTAAGCTAATATGGCAGCTACTATCCTAAACAAACAGATACGGTGTCTAGAGCTGTTTGCTAAGATATGGAAAAGCATTCTAAAGAATAAAATTGTCATTCCAGCTTGCACTGTTGTGTCTAATCTATTGGCAATAAACTGCCTTGGTAGCTTTCCTTCTCCTTTAAGCAACATTTGTGCAGAACTATAGGTTCCATGCAGGATGCTGCCACTTTGCAGAGTGATTTGTCTAAATTGGAAAACTGGGCAGAAAACTGGAAAATGAGGTTCAATGTTGATAAATGCAGGTTATGCACTTTGGCAAAAATAATATAAATGCAAGTTATACACTAAATGGCAGTGTGTTGGGAGTTTCCTTAAATGAGAAGGATCTAGGGGTCTTTGTAGATAACACGTTGTCTAATTCTGGGCAGTGTCATTCTGTGGCTACTAAAGCAAATAAAGTTCTGTCTTGTATAAAAAAGGGCATTAACTCAAGGGATGAAAACATAATTCTGCCTCTTTATAGGTCCCTGGTGAGGCCTCATCTGGAGTATGGGGGCAGTTTTGGACTCCAGTCCTTAAGAGGGATATAAATGAGCTGGAGAGACTAAGTGCAAGACTTATATTATGAAGGTAGACTGTCAAAGTTGGGGTTGTTTTCTCTGGAAAAAAGGCGCTTGCGAGGGGACATGATTACACTTTACAAGTCTCTTTAGACTAGAAGAAAAGAACTTTCATTTGAAGCAGCATAGGGGGTTCTTCACAGTGAGGACAGTGAGGTTGGGGAATGATGTTGTGATGCTGATTCAGTTAATGACTATAAGAGGGACTTGGATAATTTTTTGGACAGACATAATATCAAAGGCTATTGTGATACTAAGCTCTATAGTTAGTATAGGTATGGGTATATAGAATTTAATTAAAAGTAGGGAGGGGTGTGTGTATGGATGCTGGGTTTTCATTTGGAGGGGTTGGACTTGATGGATTTTGTCTTTTTTCAACCCAATTAAATCATGTTGTTTAAAAATATTCACAACCCAATGTACTTATTTTAATAGGAAGTGGGAATATGACCTTTTTTTATGTTGTGTGTGTGGAAATACCAAAACTTCAGTGTCCATCACAAAATTCTGCCTTCCCAGGTTCTTTGTTTAAAAGCCATTGTGAAACATACAACACAACCCACTGTCGCATTACGCTTTCCCTACAACTTTATTCTAAACATCTTGGCCGTGCCCATGGTCATTGTCTTCTTCAGGTTGTTAATGCAAAGGTATTTTACAGCTGTATATTAGTACACCTGCAAAGAGAAGCAAAAAAACTATTCCTATAACCATGGTGCCAATTGCGCAAGGAACATTCATCTGAAACAAAAACAAGAGATATGATGACCATCTCGAACCAATATGTCGGCTTCTTCAAGCAATAGCAATCAATCAATGGGTTTCAATATAGTAGGGTAGCAAATCAAGGAAAACAGCAAAGAGCAGAATACCTGCTATTCAATCTTTATTGTGCCATTCACACAACATGTTTCGGGCAGCAAGTACCCTTTATCAAGTGTGATACTTGATAAAGGGTACTTGCTGCCCGAAACATGTTGTGTGAATGGCACAATAAAGATTGAATAGCAGGTATTCTGCTCTTTGCTGTTTTCCTTGATTTGCTACCCTACTATATTGAAGTTGACTTTGTGGTTGCCTGTGACGGAGCACCAGTGCAAATCAGGAATATCCAACCAATGCTGGGTGTATGTGTGTTACCTTCGAATGCAATCAATGGGTTTGTCATTGCATATCTATCCAAAGAGGTCAAGAAACATTTTGGGGCTAATTGATGAATATAATAAAGAATAACCATGGACCCTTTTTTTATCTATAGAAATAAGTAAAAAAAAAATCAACTGGACTTGCTGTGTTTTTTTTCCTTGAAGATGTTTCACCAGTCATCCAACTGGCTTTCTCAATTCAGAATAACTTGTAAATCTTCCTTTGAGAATATATATCCTCTGGAATGTAGCTCCAATCAGCATAATCTGATCACCAGATTATGCTGATTGGAGCAACATTCAAGATTTGCAAGTTATTCTGAATTGAGAAAGCCAGTTGGACTGACTGGTGAAACCTCTTCAAGGAAAAAAAAAAACAAAGCAAATCCAGTTGATTTGACTTAATTTTATAGATATACCGTGACATGGATGAATGAATCTTGACAAACTTTTTTTTTAGTTTTTGCAGTTTCCAAAGAGCATAGAGCTTTCCAAGCTGTCATTTGTATGCTCCCCCCAGTAGTAGATGCAGAGTCTTTTATTACATTTAAATATTTAGATGTTGTGGGTTGAGTCAAAAATATATAAGTGACTAAAAGTATCTCTAAACAGGACCAGGAACTAGGGATAGGAGGCAACTGTGCAAATAATTAACTGTAAATAAAGTGAGAGGTATCTTTGGGCCCTCGTATAATCCAGTAGACTCATGTTAGTCATCAATTGAAGGGCACTGGAAAAGTGGACTGAAAAAATGGTGGTTGGTCAGTTCTTTTAAGCTGATGTTAAACAGTTATGAGAAATGTCACTTACATAACATTGTTTCCTTTGATGATGATCTGTCAGGAAGAAGAGAATAAAAGTAATCAAACAATTATCCTATGAGAAGACTTTAAAGGAGAACTGATGTTCAAGAAAGAATTAGTTTTGGGCTTCTAGTATCAGCCCAAGGCCACCCTGCCCCTCTAGCAATAAAGATCTATACATACAAAGCATGTGATTATCTTAAGAGCTGACTCACAATACACAACGGATGTTCAATACAAATATTGTGCAAATACATTTTGAGGATTTCTGATGACCGCTAAGCTTCTCTTCTTAAAAGCAGCCCAGAAAACACTGATCTATAATTACAGCGTCCTGGACACTCATAAGATGGCCTAACAACAGCCAAGATGTGTAGCTGTTGTGGAGAACTTTAAATGCATGTAGAACTGTTTTAGGCTTTTTTTAAAGAAGGCAACATTTGACCAACATTTAATCATTTGAACACAAACATCTGCATGGTTGTCTCATAGTCTGAAAAGGTCAACTTAGCAATGAGAAATGGGCAGACAGTATTTACCTTTTATTATTTTGATGAGTTGTGCCACTTTGGGGTCAGGAATCTTTTTCTTCTTCTGATTACCTAGAGGTATCCTTTCTTTCTCCTTGGTGCTGAATAGGAACACATCCCTTGCCAAAAGCCTTAAACTTGGCTGCTCATTTAGGATTCTGTCCTTCTCAGCAGAGCTGCTGTCCTCCAGGTCATCGATCACAACAATGACATTCTCTTTCCCTGTGCAAAAGAACAATCACTCAGGTGACTGACTTGCAGTAAAACAACACATTTATACCCGATATATGGTGAGAGATTGTGCCCAGCATTGTTGGGTAGAAGACCCTTTCTTTTTTTACTCTTTTCATACACGTTAGTCTCTTGGGGCACAATTGGATCTCATTGCAAGAAGCCAGAATGTGGTGTTTCCTGGTTGAGTAGGGACGTGATATAAGATCGCTGGTCATCCAAACATGGCCTTAATGTCCTTATTTTGTGGATGTGAAAAGAATTTTGGTGGGTTATGGGCAGGAAGGTTATAGGAAGGACAGATATGACTTAGAATAAAAGGTTGTGGACCATGTGGTTCCAACGTTTCTAGTCCTAACTGCTGGAATGTACTTCAGATGACTCATATCTATTATTCTCACGATATACCTCCTTATACATATTTTCATGGAGATATATTGCTCCCTATTGTATCTAGCAAGTTCATTGTGTGAGATAGTAACAGAGTCATAACTCAGAGCAGATATTCAGATTCGGTTCGGCCAGGCAGAAGGATTCGGCCGAATCCTGCTGAAAAAGTCTGATTCCCAAACAGGATCCTGGATTCGGTGCATCCCTAATAGATTATATATTTCCGAGAGGTATGTAGACCATATATTTTCAACCTTTGATAAATATTAAGTGCTATCAAGCCACATTGTACTCCTGCCAACTGTATGGAGAGTTTTTCTCCAATATCTTCTCTCTGGGTCTTCAGGCCTCTCAGTGATGTGTTCATGAGTGTTGTGATTGAGTTTTCTATTCTTTTTCCCTGTTATATTATATTAAACTTGACCAGATTCAAAACATGGAGGTTCTATGACATTATCCTTACCTAGCATATCGTGCAAAAGTTGGAGTTCATTGTCGTACAATGAGTCTTTTATATTGGTCAGGTTCAACCTCCCCCTATTCACTGTGTGATACAGAATGGCAATAGTGCATTTGGGCACCTCCTCTCTAAAGTTTTGGCCACTGTCATTGGCAATGTGCACCGGTCGAATGTCTGGGACGGAGGAGTGTGCCGATTCAATCAACCACTGATACTTGGTCTGATCAACTCTGGAGAAGATTCCAAGCAATGGCTTCTTTATTTGGCCTCCAGTCATTCTTCTTTCTGAAGATAAAAATATTACAATATAACGGCTAATGAGTTATGTTTGTAGTTTTTGTGCAAATTGAACACTCAACAGTAAGAGATAATGCCGTGGAATATTGGAATTATATGAAACTAACAAGGAAAGGGGGAAACAGGCAGTACTTGGGGACAAGGGTGCTAGAAGTAGACAGTGATGGAGTCCGGCTGGGTATTGGGTAAGAGTTGGGTAAGGGGAGGTAACACAAAGAAATAATTAATTCATATGCATTTAAAACCTTCTAAGCACTTTTGCAATGTGAATTCATTATTTATTTTGTTTTTATTTTCTTTTCACGGTATGCACTGTTAATATGAATGAATTTTGTCTGACCACCAAGTAGTCAAGGAAGTTGTCTGGAGAAATTATATATTTTTTTTAGATTCAAAGATATTAAAGGATACATGTTCCATTAACATAAATGCATTTTGTTACAACAGCGCCACCTGCTGACAACTTCCTTGACTACTTGGTGGTCAGACTGGTGGGAAACTGACCAGCAGGTGATGCTGTTGTAACAAAATTAATTTATGTTAACAGTACATGTATCCCTTAATATCTTGGAATGTAAAATAAATAAATAATGAATGTACAATGCAAAAGTGCTTAGAATAGCATCCTCATTCATTTTATATTCACCTTTTTAAGGTTTACTTATCCTTTAAATATAATGTACAGTTACCTGCATTTGTGTCTGTGTTCAAAATACCATTCTTGTATGGCGGTGGAGGATGCCATTTAATGCAATTCTTAAGTACTAACAGATCAAAGGTAAATTGTGTTATGGGCTTTCAAAAACCGTTTTCTTACACTAAATGAGAACATTTAAAGCAAAGAAATTTTCAGAACAAACAGAGGAAATCTGTAAATGCTTTTTTTCATGTTGCTTCCTTTTGAAGAGCAAGTATTTGAAATGAGCACCAGGCCGAGGCCAGATCCTTGAATTGATATCACAATGAGGTGCGAGTCAGGAAAGCTAACAGATTCAGAGAAGGAAATAGATAAGTTTATTTGTTGTCTAAAGCACAAACCATGGCGTGGATCGACAAACTGGGTTTTCATGTGTATCAGTTTAAGGGATAATATAATCAAAATGTAAAAAGTGCCTGAAAAAATATGACTATTGATATATAACAAATTTCTTGTTCTTTTCTGGCAATAAAAACACAGCAGTACAGTCTTGATTCAGGCTTCTAGATATACCCTTGGGATCAGATCCAGTGTCTCACAGGCTTTTCTTTTAACTTTATTAGAAAGGTCTCAGGTTAAGAGTCAAGTCAAAAGTGAGTTTATTGTCATTTCATCCATATACGTTTGTACAGTACACAGTGAAATAAAACAACGTTCCTCTAGGGCTATGGTGCTACACAACACAACACAACTTGATGTACCGGACAACAGACAAAAAGTGCAAGTGTATAAGTGTAAATATGCAACTCCTTCAAGACAGGACAGCACAGGGACAGGACAATATGTTAAGTAAATAATGCTAAACGTCAGACATGATGGGTGTATCATTGTGATATGATAGTAGTAAGAACATGATAAAGAACATGACAAAGTGCAGATGTGCTCATAGGGAACAATTGTATCCAATGGCTATTTATTTATACAATGGCTGTGTAACGTTGTGGTATATAGTAAGGTCAGATGGAGTGTGTGTGAGATCGATCTGTCAGGACCCTGAGTATTCAGGAGCCTTATGGCTTGGGGGAAGAAACTGTTACACAGTCTGGTAGTGAGGGCCCTAATGCTTCCGTACCTTTTTCCAGATGGCAGGAGTGTGAACAGTGAGTGTGAGGGGTGTGTTGGATCAGCCACAATGCTGGTGGCTTTACAGATGCAGCGAGTGGTGTAAATGTCCGTGATGGAAGGAAGAGAGACACCTATGATCTTCTCTGCTGTCTTCACTATCCTCTGTAGGGTCTTGCGCTCCATGACAGTGCAGTTCCCAGCCCAGACAGTGACACAGCTGCTCAGGATGCTCTCGATAGTCCCTCTGTAGAAGGTTTTGAGTATGGATTGCGGGAGATGGGTCAATTGCTCTGACAACTAAGGAACTAATGTTCAGGTGGCACCTGCTCCTTTGTCTTGAATCCGAGGAGACCACTGCTAATACATTTAGGCTACAGACTCCCATATGGCACTGGTCCTATACTGGAAAACTACACAGGCAGACCTGACAGCTGAGCGACTGGACTAGAATTATATGTGGTCAATCGATGGACCAATAAGGCACAGATTGCATTCTGAACAGCCTATGATCACATGCTGCAAACTCATCTTGCCATCATTTATAAACAGATTTTATCAGCAGTGATGAACACCATCTGTCACCATCTGTACATTTTTTTCCCCGGAAACTGGGCAAAAATTTCACTGCGGAAAAATTTGACACAACAAAAAGAAAAAACACCCATAAGAAAAAACGCCCGTTGGCTTTAATGCATGTAAGAAAAATGCCTATTGACATGCATTTGGAGCAAGAAAAATTGTGACGGCCAATGACTTTTTTCACGGGACCGATTCGCTCATCACTATTTATCAGGAAAAATAACAAGCAGCCTCCATGGTTAAGCTGGGGTCCCTTTTGTTATTTCTGCATGTTTTAGGTATTTAGCTCCTTCTACTGCAATGCACAATTTCAGCTTGACTTTTTTTTATCTCTTTATTGAAATTTAAAGCTTTTCTTGAATTTTCTAAAAAAAACACTGTGGGCTCTATACTTGGTGTGATATAGAATTTACATTTTTATCAGGACCCAGTTCTCCACCACCATCACAGACTGTACAAATAACTGCAGGTAGGGCAAGGGCCATCTGTTGAGTGCTAGATGGGTGACCAATCAGAGCTTGACACCAGCATTCTTGATTCCCCTTTCCTGCCCACATTCCCTGGAAAAAGTGCTCAAAACCTTTTAGGACTTACCTGGATTTTCTCAGATGATCCTTGACGTTGGGGGGCAGTAACCTGAGTGCCAGGGGACAGGGTCCTGAGTGAATGCTCCGTGCTGTGAAACATCCACCTTTGCTTTATAAAATTAAATAAGCTTTCCTCTCTCCCTCTGCATTACATGAAACTTGTTAAGTCACATACCGATATCATGTATCATTCTGTATACTTTACATATATGGAAACAATGCGTACTATGCTATATTCATACAGTATGTGTGCTGTACGATAAGATGGAGGGGTGTGTCCACATTAGTACTGGGTATAAGTGCTAGGTGAGTTATATGTAGCTTGATGGACGACAGACTTCCTTCTGATCTCCCCTTTGCATTCTGACAAGACCCTAACATGGTTGAGGTTTTTTGGCCAAAAACTTGAATTTTTAGAGGAAAAAACTTGAATTTTTCAAGATTTGTTATACCCCGAAGCTGCTAAAAGTCTGAATCCACAAATCCCCCATCTCAAACCTGTTGAAGTCATGTAGAAGTCAGTGGCAGATGTCCCTTTTAAAATGTGAAGATCTGCGCTTGGTTACGTCTGATAATCCAAAAAATTAATGGTTTTCAGGCAACAACCCCATAGATTTGAGCGATTTAGGCGTGAAATTAGAAAAATTTGTATGATTTTAGTTTTCGCTTTATTTTATCGAGTCTTTTCCGACCCACCTTTTTGAGTTATTTCATTGATAAATAAGATAAAATTGTGGATGGGAGTTTGGTTGAGCTTTGTTTAATAAAAAGATGAGTTAAATTAGAGTTTTAGTGAATAACCCCATTAGTTTCTCCAGACATCATTGAAGCATGCCCAAGAGTTGAGGCTGTACAGAGCAATAATATGAAATATTGTGTTTATTAGCACAATTCAGCAGGTTACAATGGCTGTTTCATAGTAGAATGATATTGTGTTGTTGTCTTTCATGTTAAGCTGGACTTGCATTATAAGATCCGCTCAATTGGCAAGGTCAAGGTCTTTCCCTTATACAGTATGCCGACCAACAACTGAATTAGGGGCTGTTGGGACAATGACCTTATCAATGAAAATCAAACCTGCCAGTTGACATCTGGCTGATTTTCGGCCAGATATTGGTCATGTATCAGAGGGCTCCATACACAGGCAGGTAAGCTGCAAAATCAATCTACAGGACCCAAATCGGCAGCTTAAATCTGCCCGTTTATGGCCATCTTAAAGGTGGCATAGATGTTGCAATTGCGATCTTCGCTGGAAAATATTTTTTCAGGAAAGATTGTTTGTTTCAATACACATTTGTAGAGCTCAATCGTTAGATATACAGATAGAAACAACAGAATTCTAGCTGCATCTGACGAATTAGCCCTTCAAAGGTGCCTTCAAAGGAGTGTGATGCAAATTTTCCGGCAAACCCAATCGACGAGCCAACCAATATCCAAGTCTTCTGCCAATATCGGTTGGCCGGTCTCCCACCATACATGCACCAAATATTGTACGAAAATTAATTTTGTACGATATTATCAGTGTGTCTATAGTCACCGTAAAGGAGATATTTTGTGTAAAAAATAAGAATGTACCAGGGCATTATACTCATTTAGATATAGAAGAATTGTGCTTAAAAAGAAGTGTTTCAGGCTGATTTATTGAATATTTCTGCAAAAACCCTAATAATCCCTCACTTCCCTTCCACGTCCTGCTCCCTGAATTCCCAGGCTGTGCACTCAGCTCACTGCACTGTAGGACAGGAACCAATCAGCAGCTAGCAGGACCTGATAGAGAACTGAAGCCTGGATGTGCTTGTTTGACTGCAGGGCTGTGATTGGCTGTCCCCCTCTTACTGTGGCAGGGACCGTTAGGACACACCCACCCCTCATTTGAAACACAGACAGGGACCAGAGAACATCTATAGGGAACTCCAATAAAGGGGCTCATTTTAAAGATAATATTAATTTTTAGCACCATGTAAAAGCAACATCATATATTACTTATAATTGCCTACAAAATTTGAGTTTTTCATTTATCCTGTATGTCTCCTTTAAATCTATATTGGTCTGTGACAGCAACCAGACCAGCAAACATCAGTAATGAATGGCATGTTGATAACCAGGATCTGGCTGTGTATGGTTAGCTCCATTATACAGCAGACCTGCCATGTGGAAGCAAATACAAAGCAATACAAACCAGGAGGTTCTCTTTGAAGATATTATTTGTGCACATACAGCATTGATAAAGGTTCAAATCAATACATCTCATGGTTCTTGTGTTACTTTTACTTTATTATGGAAAATAAGTACTGAATAACATTTACAGTATTATTACAATATCTCTGGGAATAGCTAACATTACAGGGGAGGTGAAGGTGGTTAAATACCAAGACGCATCGGTGCTTCGTGTGGCAATATCTTTGCATGACCATGACCATTGCTGTCTGAAACATGGTTGTTGGTTGTAGTCATGTACTGTATGTATCAGGCACCATTCATATTGCCTTACATTATACTCATTGCCTTACATTATACATCAGAAACTTACTCTGCTGAAAACTCCAGGGTGCAACCTTTATTGTCTTCTTGTTCCTTGTCTGGTTTTCTTCTGTTCCTGGTTTTATCCCACACTCTTTTTGTGAATTATTTTGGTCCTGTTCTGATCTTAGTCTTACTATTATTTGCTGGCCTCCAGATTTCAATATAAACAGAAGAGTTCACCAAACCCTGGTGTCCATGAGTGCCCCCTGTGATTAGGCAGCTTTATGTGACACTTTGTTGGCGTGTGCCACAGAAGTACAAGATTTGGGAAAATTGGATTGCCATATGCCTGACATGACATCTGATTTGACATAGAAGTTGCCTTTATAACTGCTCTACTTGTTCACATGAAATGCTGGATCTATCTCCTGATCAGTGCGGTGCATAATTTACTGTAAATAAGCCAGAAGGTGTTAGTGTCCAGACCAAACACAAACCTGTTTGCTTTCCTTTAGAACTCCATTCTAAACACCTTTGACATGTTCATAGTCATTTCGTGAGTTCTACTAGTCATTATAGAGACGGAATCTGGCCAGTGTATATTAGTACACCAACAATGAGAGGCACAGTAGCAATGGCAGCAAGTATTATGCATGGGTAACATATCTGAAACAAAGAAAAGAGATTTGATGGCCATGTTGAACCCAAGCAATAGATCAGTGATTTTGTAATTAGATACCAAAGACCAAAAAGTCAATAAACATTATGTGGCTAATATACAGTATGTATAGATTGAAAAACAACCATTCAATTGTTTTGGTAGTGCTCTGCACACCTGCACCTCTCACAAGTCATGAATATGAGAAGTGTTTGGTCCTTTATCATGATACTAATGTGGGTCAGCAGAGCAGAGTCTTGGTCTGCTATCAGCCCACAGACTACTTCTCAGGATAGGGATTTTGATTGTGGCTTGCAGAAGCATATTGCTTAACTTTAGGAGGATGTTAATTTTGATCAGCTGTTCTCTGGCCAGGGGATGCCATGACCTCTTTTGTTCTTCATGAATTTTCTTTCATGGAAGGCAGATGTGTGACCTCCAGATAGGTATTAGAGGCTTAGTTAGATTGAGAATCAGCCCAGACCATGCTTTATGGCCAAAGCAAATAGGAAAGGGGACAGAGGGCAACCCTGTCTGGTCCCCCACAATAGCTCAAACATTTCATACTTAGCCCATTTAGCCATCACACATGCTTTGGGGAATGCATATAGGATTTTGATTATTTTTATAAACTGAGAGCCACTTCACAGTGTTGAAGGTCTTGGTCCAGCTAAGGCCCTCCTTCCAGCATTGTTATGGGTAAAGGACAGGTTCATATTTAGGCATTTAGGGTTGGTTGAAGTGGACTGGGCCAGCATCAATCCAGTCTGGTCAGTTTGTTTCAAAGATAGAATGATTTTAATCAGCCAGATTGCTTTTTAATCGTTTGTGCAAGAATTTTTACATTTTCTATTAAAAGCAAAATGGGCCTGTAAGATTCATATTTCAACAGATCCTTACCTGTTTTCAGAATAAGTGTTATTACTGCCTTATAGATTGGATAAATCTCAATTGGTATGCTTTCTGCCCCTGCTGCCTTCCTGTTAGCTAATCACCTCACCAACCTTGAAGACTGTTTATTTTGGTCAAGAATTGCCTGACAAGGGTGAGGCTCTCCAGAAACCAATGTAATTGACAATTTGTTAGTATAGAAAGTAGCATAGAAGTCTAGTTCCTATGGTCACTTCAATGTATGAAAAATATTACACACAGATGGATACAGGGTAATGTGTGTTGGTGCAACCACTTTTTTGGACAGTTCTTTCTGCTGATGTTAAGTCACAGTTATGAAAAATGTTACTTACGCCACATTGTCTCCTTCTTTGATGATCTGTCAGAAAGAGGAGAAAATGAATTAGCAATCCATGAACATATTTATTCTCTGAGAAAACATTTGCTATGAGTTTAAAGGACAAGGAAAGTCTAAAATAGAATAAGGCTAGAAATGCTGTATTTTGTATACTAAACATAAGCATGAACTTACTGCACCACAAGCCTAATCAAACAAATGATTTATGCTTTCAAAGATGGCCACAAGGGGGCTGTCATCTTGTAACATCTTTGCCTGACCCTGACCCTGCACATGCTCAGTGTGGTCTGGGCTGCTTAGGGATCGTCATTAACAAAGCTGCTTGAGTTCTGCATGGCTGGTAAGTAAAGCGGGGGCTCCCCCTGCTGTTCATAAGTATGATTGTTTCCCTGCTCAGCAGTTAGGGACCATCTGACAATTCCTATCCACAGCAGTAAATGAAGGGAGAATTTCACTGCATACAGTCAGGTTTCTTATAAAAACGGTTCACATTTTTTAATTAAAGTATATTGGAGATAGGTTTCTTTTTCATTAAACAAAGTAAAAATGGGATTTTATTTTTTTGTCTTTCCTTGTCCTTTAAAGAGGGCAACATCTGGGTTATACTTCCTAGGCAGCCTCATCTATTTATATGTTTCAATTTTGCCTACAAGTGTAAGCAGCCATTATTGATAAGATTATATAATCTCATCTACAGAAGCTAAACGAGAGTGAGTTGACCCTATGAGATTTACCTTTTATTATTTTCACAAGTTGTGCCACTTTGGGGTCAAGAATCACATTCTTCTGCTGATTACATAGAGGTATCCTTTCTTTCTCGGTGGTGCTGAATAGGAACAGATCTCTTGCTAAATGTCCTATCCTTGACTGCTCCTTTAGAATTCTGTCCTTCTCACCAGGGCTGCTGTCATTCAGGTCATCAATGACGACAATCACATTCTCTTTTCCTGTGCAAAGTAACAATAATTTCAGGTGACCTGTTGATAATTATTAAGAGCCATCCAGTTAGGTTTGACTCCTGCCAACCATATGGATAGTGTTTCTCCAAAATGTCCTATCTCCTGTTTCTGGGTCTACAGGCTTCTCAATGACATGTTCATGAGTGTTGCCTCTTCCTCTTTTCCTTTCAACTTTTTTCAAGTGGTTACATAAATGTGTTTTGCTTTTATCTGATATTATAAAACACTTTCATTTGTATTACCATTGACCCAATTCAGAACATGGAGATTCTATGACTGTAATTCTATGTATGCAGACGTTGACATTATCCTTACCTTGGTCTACAGGCTTCTCAATGACATGTTCGTGAGTGTTGCCTCTTCCTCTTTTCTTTTCAACTTTTTCAAGTGGTTACATAAATGTGTTTTGCTTTTATCTTATATTATAATACACTTTCATTTGTATTACCAGGCATTGACCCAATTCAGAACATGGAGATTCTATGACTGTAATTCTATGTATGCAGAAGTTGACATTAACCTTACCTAGGATATCGTGCAAATATTGAAGTTCAACGTCGTACAATGAGTCTATCACATTGGTGATGTTCATCCTCCCACTGGTCAATGTGTGATACAGAATGGCAAAGGTGCATTTGTGAACCATCTCTCTGAAGTCCTCGCCACTGTCATTGGTAATGTGCACCGGTCGTAAGTCTGGGACAGCTGAGTATGCCGAGTTAATCAACCACTGATACTTAGACTGATCATTTCTGGAGAAGATTCCAAGCAGTGGCTGCTTTGTCTGAAATCCAGCCATTTTCCTTCCTTAAAAAACATTTTTACAATAATGAGTTGTTTTTGAAATTATCTAATATATCGTCTTATATTTTTACAGAGTTTTCAACAATTCCATTTATTGGTAGTGCTTTCTGGGCTACTGTGCTGCCATGTGCTTCTATGGAGGTCCTGGTTGAGTCCCAGCAAGTTATAGCTCAGTAAAACAAGACAATAACAGCTGCTAATGCCATGCTACTCCATACCATCATCGATCACCATTATATTGAACAGTGAATATACAATTGTAATCGGTAGTGCTGTGGAATAATAATAGGTTAGGACTAACATGGATATGCGGATACAGGGAGTAATTGGGGACAAGGGTGCTTGAATAAAATAGGGTTGACTTCATCTGGGCAATGGGGGAACTCCAGCAACACCAACCATTTTATTTATTCATATTTATTTAATTATTATATACAGTTAACTTGCCTTTATTGTCTTTGCTGCAAATGCTTTGATGCTATTCATGCTAGATTGATAGGAAGGAAGATAATCATTGTAATACCTTGTGAGCAGAAGTGAGGACCAAGGAGGTTCTTGACACTGGAGAACAGGCCAAAAGACCAATAACGCAGTGTCCAGAGGGTTAATCAGTTTGCTGTTCAAAAGCAGGTTAATGGTCAAGGCAGGCAGCAAGCAGGGACGTCAGGCTGTGGGTAAAGAACCAGAGAAATTAGTAATGATGACCAATATGGAGCACACCCAGGAACTTTCAAAGAAAGATCAACTAAGAGGCAACTTGGGTCTTTGGCAGCAGAATATGCTAATGAACAAAGGTAAATTGCTAATTTCATGAATATCGATATGCCTGTAATAAGAAAGCCTGTTTTTATGCACTTTTAAAGGTGCACATTCTTCACTGGTCACATTCTTCACTGGTCACATTCTAGTGGACATCCAAAGAAGCCCCAAAACTGAACAGCACCAGTTATCACTTCTATACAACAGTCTTTGTTTGCAGTTAAGATAACTGGTACTGTTCAATCTTTCGAAATCATTTCAAATGCCTTTTCTTACACATATTAAGAAACCATTAATACCAAGAGTATATTCTAGGCAAACAGATAAAATCGATAAATGTATTAAATATCTTTTTTATTATCTTTTTCATGCGGCTGGCAGGTAATGAGGAAACAATTGCTGAGAGCTACAGCCTGATCCCAGAATTGATAACACAATGGTGCAAATGGCAGAAAAGTTGACAGTTGAATGTCGAAGTGCAGGACGTAACGTACAAGTCTTGATTTCACACTAAGCACATTGTCTTCAGGGCAACCCACAGACAAATTGTTTTGTAATTATCACAGGTTACAGAGATAATGTAATTCAAATACAGGGATAATGTAATTTTACGACAAAGTATTTCACTTGTACCTGAAAACATGCATATTACAGGTATGAGACCTTTTATCCAGAATATTCAGGACCTGGCGTTTTCTGGATAATGGATCTTACTGTTATTTGAATCTTCATGTAAAATCATAAAAATCATGTAAACATTAAATAAACCCAATAGGCTGGTTTTGCTTCCAGTAAGGATTATTAAATCTTAGTTGGGATCAATTAAAAGCTACTGTTTTATTATTACACAGAAAAATAATAATTGAAATTTAAAAATTAAATAATTTGGAGTATTTGGATAAAATGGAGTCTAGGGGAGACAGCCTTTCCGTAATTTGGAGATTTCCGGTTATCGGGTTTCCAGGTAACCGATCGAATACTTCTATTATATAATTCCTTTCTGTTGAGGTTTCTTTTCTGGCAAAAACAGCCATTTTGCTTTATGGTAGGGATTTTAGATATAATGTAGGTACCAGATGTCTCAGAGCGTTTACAGGTTACTTTATTTGAAAGGCATTCACTCCAAGGGGTAGATTTACTCGAGGGCGAAGTTGCTAATGCTAGCTAACCGGGTTCCCTCATACATTTCCTAACATATGGAACATTAACATTAACTATACACTGGGCTCATGTGTAGGGCATTATAACAACTATATTTTCTTTATTAAAGGGATCCTGTCATCGGAAAACATGTTTTTTTCAAAACGCATCAGTTAATAGTGCCGCTCCGGTAGAATTCTGCACTGAAATCCATTACTCAAAAGAGGAAACAGATTTTTTTATATTCAATTTTGAAATCTGACATGGGGCTAGACATTTTGTCAATTTCCCAGCTGCCCCTGGTCATGTGACTTGTGCCTGCACTTTAGGAGAGAAATGCTTTCTGGCAGGCTGCTGTTTTTCCTTCTCAATGTAACTGAATGTGTCTCAGTGGGACATGGGTTTTTACTATTGAGTGTTGTTCTTAGATCTACCAGGCAGCTGTTATCTTGTGTTAGGGAGCTGCTATCTGGTTACCTTCCCATTGTTCTGTTGTTTGGCTGCTGGGGGGGAAAAGTGAGGGGGTGATATCACTCCAACTTGCAGCACAGCAGTAAAGAGTGATTGAAGTTTATCAGAGCACAAGTCACATGACTTGGGACAGCTGGGAAATTGGCAATATGTCTAGCCCCATGTCAGATTTCAAAATTGAATATAAAAAAATCAGTTTGCTCTTTTGAGAAATGGATTTCAGTGCAGAATTCTGCTGGAGCAGCACTATTAACTGATTCATTTTGAAAAATTTTTTTTCCCCATGACAGTATCCCTTTAAGGTTCCCTGGACTTGTGTAATGTATTTACTACAACATACGTCCATTCAACTTTAAATTTCCCAATGTATGTAAATTAACCTGAGCGCAAGACCTTTCGCTTGGCAGAAATGAACACTAGCGCATCTTCGCTTTCAATTTCTCGCATTGCCAAAGTATTGCTTGCGAACGCCCACAACGAAACTCCACATTCCAGTGAATTAGCGTTGTCTAAACAAATTTTCACCTGCCAAATAGTGATGGGTGAATAAATTCGCCTTGCACGTATTCTCTGTGAATTTCCACATTTCGCCGGCGGCAAATAAATTCGCAACTGTCCTGCGAAAATTTGTCGGTGAAAATTCACCAGCGTCAATTTCCGATTTTCAAGATTCTTTTGTGAAAACATTTAAATTGCTTGATTTTTCTGTGAAAACTTTCTAATTGTTCGATTTTTTTGTGAAAACGGTCGAATTGCGCAATTTTTTGCGAAAACGTTCGATTTTCACGATTTATTCATGAAATCTTTCGAATTTCACGATTTTTTTGTGAACTTTTCAATTTCACTATTTTTTGCCATTTCGCAAATTTTGCGCCAAAGCAAAACGGGACAAATTCGCCCATCACTACTGACGAAGTGTAGCGATGGGTGCGAAGCAGTCGCTGGCAAATTTTCGCCCTCGAGTAAATCTGCCCCCAAATTTCATCCTAACTGACCTTGAAGATAGACTTTCAAGATGACATAAGGAGGCAACTGCCTTAAGACTGGGCCCCCAAGCCCGTAAAGCTCTACAATAAGGGAACCACTGTCTTCATTGTTCCACTACTACCTGCAAATCATTCCAGTGAATTAAGGAGCAGCAATTATATATTTCTTTATAATATGTCCCTACTATGAGTGCTATTGCCACATTCAAGACCACATTAAGTTCCATATTGGGTGAAGGAATGTAGATGTTTATCAGGACTCCCTTGCCCAACCCTACGGACTGTACCAAATCCCAACAACTACAATAAGCACCACCCGTTGTGTCTCCATAAATTATATAATCTCCTTTCCTGTCCACTTTCCTTAGAACAAATGCCCACGACATTTTAGGACTTACCTGGATTTTCTCAGGGGATCGCTGGAGCTGGAGACAATAGCAAACGCATAGGATCCTGCCCAAGGCTCTGAGTCCGGTCAACCATTTACTTTCAGAATGAAATAACCTTTCCTACCCAGTTCTGCATAACTTCAGACTTGTTGGGTCACATACCAGTAGGTTAAACAAGGATTTGCATATTTGCAGGGTATTATTTTAAGCTTAGGGAGGCTGTAACGTCTCTGATACAATCATACATACACTGTTAGATCATCAAATGCCAGATATCCATAAACAGTATTATGATAGTTGATTTACATCTAGGTTTTTGTTATTTTTAAGTGTAATTAAACATTACATTTAGTTTTTTTGGGGGGCTGGGCTACAGTCTTCCCTCTCTCCTCCTATTAGCTCCTCTTACTAGAGCATGAGGTGTTTCCTTATATTATTACTACAGGTATGGGACCTGTTATACAGAATGCTCGGTACCTGGAGTTTTCAGGATCTTACCTGAAGTCTACTAGAAAATCATATAAACATGAAATAAACCCAATAGGCTGGTTTTGCCTCCAATAAGGATTAATTATAACTCAGTTGGGATCAAGTACAAGTTACTGTTTTATTATTACACAGAAAGAGGAAATCATTTTTAAAAATGTGTTATATTTGGATAAAATGGAGTCCATGGGAGACGGCCTTTCCGTAATTCAGAGTTTTCCGGATAATGGGTTTCTGGATAATGGATCCCATACCTGTAGTATAGTATAGAATTCCCCTTGAGAAAGGCTTCACACTGAAACGTTGGGGTAATTCCCATTCTTTTTTGAGGGTGTGAGCTTCCTTGTATTTCTTGTTATTCTGGTTATGATAACAGTAAAACTGTGTATTTTGAACCACCTTATAGGGGTGGGTTGAGGCTTTTTGCACTTTGTTCAGACTCTTATCAAATAAGAGTGCCCTCCATTCATCTTTTGTTTCTATCATTAGTAGTATACACAAGGCTGGATTTCAAAATGCTGAGCCCCATGGGCCCATATCACCACTCACACCTCACCCCCCAATCACCACCCCATGCACCCCAACCCCTCATCTCCCATCCAGTCCCCAGTGATGGTGCGGCTAGCAGATAGCATGCCAATTGGGTTGCCACCTTCTGTCCCAGGAACTCCAGACAGGGGGCCGAGCTGAGGCATAATGGGTGGGTCTGTGATGTAGTGGGGGCGGAGTTATGACGTGGTGATCAGTGGTTGGCTGATTGCAACATCAATTATAGGAAATCCTGTGTGGTTTTCCTACTTTGGAAAACCGGGCAGGCAGTTTCGACCCAGACGGCCCTTCAAAAACCTGTCTGTCCAGGTCAAAACCAGACAGGTGGCAACCTTACATACTGTACTGACCCCCAATTTTTGCTACCTTCGGCCTGGGCCTTTTCGACCTGCAAACAAATCTGGCCCTGAAACTACCCCAATTTTAGCTGCAGCTGAAATATGCCCAACCCCATAAACTCTAAACCTGCATATTGACACATTTCAGTACATTAGTGTGACTAAAGGGACAATTATATTCTACAATTCTATATATATATATATATATATAGTATGGCAGCCAGTCCAGCAAACATTCCAGTAGTGTTTTCATGTTGCCCAGGGCATGAAGGGAGTGCCTGTAATTTGGCTACCTGCATTTAAAAGGACCGAGCCATTATGTAGGATAAGATGTTGTTTGTATTACTTGGCTAAACTTACTGCAGCACAGACTATAAAGGCAAGGTATATCTTTCCCAGAATGCTCTATGAGACAGAGGAAATGTAAGGAGAAAAACAGGGGCCGTGTTGACTGAAGCTGGAAAAGACATCACTTGTAGAAACGAGGATTTGATGTGAGTGAGCACTCTGCAGAAAAGAAAGGAACTAAGAGAAACGTGTGTATAGTTTGGGAGAGCAGAGGAAAGCCACCTGGGAAATAAGACTAAAACTTAAATGCTTTTTTTCTGTTTGGAGCTGCACCAATGGAGGCTGGGGTCGTGGAAAAACACATTTTTTAGATTTCCTGACAGCCAGTGGAATTGTCTCTCCTTGTTTGAGACAAATGAACTTTGATTCTGTCATGAGAAAAGATGCATCAGTTAATAACCATGCTCCAGCAGAATCCTGCCCCACAATCCATTTTTCAAAAGAGCACCCAAAATACATTACAGGGGTGGTTAATGTTTAGTACATTATATAATGGCCAATTCCAGGCAACTTTTCAATTGGTCTTTATCTTTTATAATTTTTTAATGATTTGCCTTCTTCTGCTGACTCTTTCCAGCTTTCAAATGGGGGGGCCACCAGGGCCAGAACTAGGGGTAGGCAGAAGAGACAGCTGCCTAGGGTGCAACAAAAGGGGGGTGCTGGGAAAGTACCTGTCTTCTGCCTACCCCTAGTCCATGTTCCATGTTTTCTCCTGCCTCCCTTGCCTCTGGCGCTCTCTCCCCTCCCCTCCTGCTCTCTCTCTCTTTCTCTCCTTCCCTCCTTCTCTCTCCCTTGCCGTGCTCTCTCCCCTCCCTTCCGCGATCTCTCTCCTCCCCTCCTGCTCTCTCCCTTCCCATGCTCTCTTCCCTCCCCTCTTGTGCTCTCTCCACTCCCCTCCTGCTCACTCTCCCCTCCTGCTCTCTCTCCCTCCCTTTCCCTCTGGCTCTCTCTCCCCTCCCATGCTCTCTCCCAGTCCCCTCTTGTGCTCTCTCCCCTCCTGCTATCTCTCTCTCTCTCTCTCTCTCTCTCTCTCTCTCTCTCTCTCTCTCTCTCTCCCCTACATTCCCTTCTGATGCTCTCTCCCCTCCTGCTCTCTCTCCCCTGCCTTCTGACGCTCTCTCTCCTCCCCTCCTGCTCTCTCTCCCCTCCCATGCTCTCTCCCAGTCCCCTCTTGTGCTCTCTCCCCTCCCCTCCTGCTCTCTCTCTCTCCCTTCCCCTCCCTTCCGACGCTCCCACCCACCTCCCCTCCTGCTCTCTCCCCCCTTCCATCCAACACTCTCTCTCCCTTCCCTTCTGGCACACCCTCCCGCAATCTGCGCATGCGTGTGAAGTCAGTCGAGGGGGAGTGCGGTGGCTGGCCAGGTCATCTAGGGCGCCTGGTCAAAACATACTGGCACCACAAATACATAAAACACATTGAGAGACCCATGAAAGGGAACCAAGTCACGTTTTGCTATTATGCAACTTGGGAAAGTACATTGAGTAAGAGAAACAGGGGTGTAACTACAGAGGAAGCAGACCCTGCGGCTTCAGGGGGCCCCAAGAGGTATAGGGGCCCCACAAGACCTTAATTCATATACAATTTCATTAAATATTGGTAAAACATGTCAACTTCTAGTCATTTTGGGGGGCTAAAAAATTATTTGCTGTGGGACCCAGTAATATCTAGTTACACCTCTGAAGAGAATACAAATGACACAATAGAAATCCCATTCATTTGTTGCATTTTGCTGCAAAGAATGAAAAACCAAGTGTGAATAAAACACAGGCACAAACCTGCTTGACGTTACTCCCGGTGTTTATTAGATTTTCCTGCCAGAGAAGTGTCACTGCATCCACTGTGTTAATTTAACTATGAGAAAAAAGGAAGGACAGACGGACATATGGGGGAGTAGCTGAAAAATGTCTCACTGCTAAATCACTGCATTTGCATACCTCCCAACATTTTGGAAATATAAAGAGCCCACACCCATTTTTGTGGCCACACCCCCTAATTACCATGTTCATTTTACAAAATTTGGCAGGTTATGAAAGTTTGAACATATTTCTGTGTTTTTTTTTTCCAGTTATTACAGTTTTGCTAATGAAGGTGAATTGCCCTTTAAGCTGTGAGTCTAACTTCTCCCAAGGGACCTGTTATCTTATATTTTTACAATTATTTATTTGCTTATCTCAAAATTGTTACAAAAGTATCTTATCTGCAGCTTTGGCTGTTCTGGGCTCTCTGCCAAAAGTCAATTAAGTTAGAAATATTGTTTCTTTTTCTGTCTGTTCAGTGCAGAGAAAAACGGGACTTTCCAGTACAAATGAGGGACTGCGGGTTGAGCTGTCAAAAGAGCGTCTGTCCCTCTAAAAACGGGACAGGTGGGAGGTATGCATTTAACACAATATTCACTTTCTTCCTACTTTCAAAAATCTTATTTTTTTAAAAAAAATATGTCTATACGGCTTCCTGGCCCAATCCATCATATATCATCTGAAGGATTATTAAATATAATTGTACAGCCACAGACCCGTTATCCGGAAACCCGTTATCCAGAAAATTACATAAGGCCGTCTCCCATGGACTCCATTTTAATCCAAAATTGTTAAAAAATTTACCATAAACCAAAATGGCTTTTTTTGCCAGAAAAGCAACCTCAACAGAAAGGAATTATATAATGGCGGTATTCGATTCGTTACCTGGAAACCCAATATCCAGAAATCTCCAAATTATGGAAAGGCCGTCTCCCATAGACTCCATTTATAATTAAATAAAGCAAAATGTCCTTTTTCTGTGTAATAATAAAACAGTCGCTTGTACTTGATCCCAACTAAGATATAATTAATCCTTATTGGAAGCAAAACCAGACTATTGGGTTTATTTAATGTTTACATGATTTTCTAGTAGACTTAAGGCATGAAGATCCAAACTACGGAAAGATCCATTATCTGGAAAACCCCAAATCCTTACCATTCTGGATAACAGGTCCCATACCTGTAGCGTCATCATTTCCCACAATGCTTTACACATTAAAGGGATATAAAAACAAGACCAAACCATTATCATATACAGACAAACATTTCTCCAAATATGATTCTGAGTTACAATTGGATATCGTTAGGAGACAACAGGGGGAGTGCTGCCTTTACTCACGAAAGCTTAAATCCTAAGATAAATCTTAAATGGGTGGTTCACCTTAAAATGAAACTTTAATATAACATAGATCTTGGTGTTCCCACTCAATTTACATTTAGACAATTGAAAGTGAAAATTTGGAGTAATTTCACCAAAAATGAAGATTCCCCTAAACACCACCAATTTACTTAAAGGAGAATACAACAAATTTTGAAGAATTAACTTTGCGGTGGAGAAAATTCTCTTTGCATTGGACTAAATTCTCTTCTCTCCAGGTGAACTTTCTCCAGAGAAATCTCTCCAGGTTCAGGCTGGTGAAATACAATTATAAAGATAAAGCAGCCGCTTTTAAATCTATTTAAATTTTCTCCATGGCTAGAGAATTTTCTCTAGAGAATTTCCCCCACTACAATTGTATGGGGAAAATATACTGGTCGAATTTTCACAGACAATTTACGCCAGGAGAACATTCAACCCATTTCTCTTGAAAAAGTGAACTTAGCATTTTTAGTAAATAAGAGATGTGTTATGAAAATACACCTGGTGAATTGAGGTAAAGTTAGATAAAGAGAAAATTAACAGGATAGTAAATTAGATGAAATTAAAACGATCCCGGAGTCTTACCGGACCTCTCAAAACAAGGACGTTGATGTCACTTGAAGACAATTAATTTGGAGGAAGGCTCTGCAACTCATAAGACCCTTGTCATAAACCCCTGGCCATTCTGTCTACTACAAAAACCCATTAAACATACGTCCCAACTGTTCCATTTTTCACTGGACAGTCACGATTTTGATAGCTCAACCCACAGTCCCAGATTGTTACTGAAATGTCCCGACTTTCACTTTGATCTCCTGCACTGAACAGCCAGAAAAAGATACAACGTTTCTAAAACTTAATTGGCTTTTTGCCTGGAGCTCAGAACATTCAGCACCTGCCCTTAGATACAACTGTAACTAATAAGATAAGCAAAGATACAATTGTAACTATTTAAGATAAGCAGGTCTCTTGGGAGAAATGAGACTTGCATCTTAAAGGGCAATTTCACCTTCATTAGCAAAACTGTAATAACATATACAACATTGCCCTAAAACCCCCAGAAATGTGTTCAAGCCTTCCATATCCTGCCAAATGTTGTAAAATGGACATGGTATTTAGGGGGTGTGGCCACAAAATGGGGTGTGGCCATAACATTTTTGTACCACACTAAATGCGGCAGAACTTTTTGTCCCTCATTCAATAGTCCTCTTACAGCTGTGTGATTACCCATTAACCAAGTTATTATATTTCAGGGTCAGCTCTCAACTTGCTAAAGATTTATAAAGGGACACAGTATGGGTAGGGGGTTGGGTAACCAATACGTGGCAGTTTGTGGTTGGCTGTATGGAAATGGACAACAGGTATCTGCCATGAGGGTGAAATACAGTACATAGTAACATAGTAAGTTAGGATGAAAAAAAGACACACATCAACCAAGTTCAACCTTTTAAGTCTATATATATAACTTGCCTAACTGCCAGTTGATTTTATATTTATGATGATATTATCTACAAGGACTCCAAGGTCCTTTTCCATTATGGATTTGCCTAGTGCAGTCCCATTAAGGGTATAAGTGGATATTTTTACATCCCAGGTGCAGGACTTTACATTTATCAACATTGAATCTCATTTGCCACTAGTGATGTAGCGAACTGCCGATTTGATGTTCGCGAACGCCGTTCGCGAACACCGGCAAAAAAGCGAACAGTTCGCGAACAGTTCGCGAACTTCGAACGCTCGATAAAATCGTTCGATCGAACGATCGAAGGATTTTATTCGTACGATCGAACGATTTTCGTTCGAATCGAACGATCGAAGCTATTCGATCGAATGATTTTAATTCAATCGAATGCTTATAATCGTTCGAACGAATGGAAATCGTTCGATTTTAGCGATCGAACGGTCGAATGGTCGAATGGTCGAACGAAATTTTACTTCGAATCGAACGCGAACACCAATTGGCGAACGTCGCGCGACGTTCGCGAACATTCGGCGGACGCGAACAGTCGAAGTTCGCGCGAACTAGTTCGCCGGCGAACAGTTTGCTACATCCCTATTTGCCACTTAGCTGCCCAAATTGGCAGTTTGTCAAGATCCTGTTGCAAGTGCCACATTCCTGGATGGAATTAATTGGGCTGGAAATACAATGCAATAAGCTTGTTCTCCTTGAAGCCATCATATCTACTCATACAGGATAGAGATAAAGGTTGTGTAGATTCAAATGAATACTTCTCATGGTTTTTGTGTTACTGGCTCTCTATTATGGAACATAAAGTCGAGTATTTACAGTATTATTACAATATCCCTGGGGTATAGGTAACATTTGACATTATTGGGTAATCCATAAAGCGGCCAACAACCAGTATGTATATGGCACAGCCGACCGGTGCTCTGTGTGGCGATGGCTTTGCATGACTATGATCCATCCATGTTGGTTGGGGACTTCTGGTGCCAGTTGCTGGGAGGGTCTGAAATCAGAACTTATTGAACCTGTTGCAGTATCTTTAGTGTTATATTTGATAGGTGTCCTGTGGATTTCTTAGTTTACATAGTTGTGATTCCAGCATCCACATCTAACCTTAATTTTACTTACTGTCTACATCTCCGTTGTGTTATCTTTCGGCATCAACTCATTGTCCTTCATCACACAGCCACATCTTACTCTATAAATCTCAGGAGTCTCTCTCTCTCTTTAGTCCTCATTGAATGCAATCTCTAGGCTGAATCTCCTTTTCAGTCATTAAGAAAGTAAGGAGGTTATTTACTAAAATCCAAATATTTACTAAAATAAAAAAGCTAGACCAAACTCCCATGCCCGATTTTGCCTTATGTATTAATAAAATAACTTGAACAAATCAGATCAGGAAAAGCCAGGTAAAATTGAGTGAAATCCCGAATCGTATGTTTTCTTCTGACTTTTTTCCCGAATCGCTTGATTTTTTTATGGGTTTTTGCCTAAAAACCCTGAATTTATTGGATTACGGGGCTGAACCCAGCGCAAACTTCGATAACTTCCAATTGGGATAGGTGCCTCTCCCATTGACTTATACATGACCTCAACAGGTCTGAGATGGCCAATTTTCGGATTCGGCTTTTTGCAGCATTGGGGTATAATAAATCTAAAAAAAAAAAATTTTTTTTTCCCCAAAAAGCCAGTTCAGATAAATTCATAGTTTAGTAAATGATCGCTAAAAGTCAGAAATTTTTCTGCAATCCGTGTTTTATTTACTTACAATGGAGAGTCATTTCCAGAATCCCAGTTTGGTTTTGGACTTGAAACTGAGAAATGTACATCCACGCTGGTTAATGGCACAAATGTTTCATTCATGTTTTTATAGTGTCCCTTCCAACTAGTAACTCAGTTCAGGTGTTTATTCCAAGGCTTGTGTCTGTGCAACTGCCAGCTTGATGTAACCGCCAGCTTGATGTAACCGCCAGCTTGATGTAACCGCCAGCTTGATGTAACTGCCAGCTTGATGCAACTGCCAGCTTGATGTAACCGCCAGCTTGATGTAACCGCCAGCTTGATGTAACTGCCAGCTTGATGCAACTGCCAGCTTGATGTAACCGCCAGCTTGATGTAACCGCCAGCTTGATGTAACTGCCAGCTTGATGCAACTGCCAGCTTGATGTAACCGCCAGCTTGATGCAAGGCAAAACTAACTTTTAACAGGAAGGGGCAGCATGAGTTATTTTACATTATATCCTACATTAAAAACTGCATCCTGAAAAATTACATATATGTATATCCCAAATATGTGATGTTTGCAAAGGCTTACACCACCTTCTCAAGCTATCCCTAGTCCATAATCATTTTGTGTGTCCTTCAGCTTCATTATATCAGATGTTCCTCAGCAGCGTATATTATTATGCCAATAATGAAAAACACAAAAATAATGACAACAATTATCAGTCCAATTTTGCCAGGGCCATTTACCTGAAACAAAGAAAACAGATTTAATGACCTTCTACTAGGCCTTCCCTGGATGTTTTCAAATAGTTTAAACAGGGCTCTATGTATTAATGTTTAGTATTCATAAAAAAATAAAATACTGGCCTTTCAGGGTTCACACTTTCTTTTCAGCTGCAAAACGATTTGTTATCCAAGTATTTAACCGCCACCCCTCACTTTACGATTTGTATCGAAGAATAACAATTCAAGTTAAAGATTTCACTGGCTCAACTTTTTTTCATTATTGCACTCCTGTTCCGGCCTCCAGCGCCGGCGCCATCTTGGTTGTCTAGGGCGCGCGCGGCGCGCCTGCGCGCCTCTTAAAGGTACAGGCGCACTGGTGCGATTACGCATTGGCGCACATTTTGTCGCAAAATTTGGAGGTATTTAAGGCCCATTCTTACTCCCAGCCAGTGCCCGTGATAGAATCTTGATTCTGGTGGTTCCTGAAGCCTTGTGCTGTCTGTTCCTGTGAAACTTGTATCTGTTATTCCGGTTTTGATCCCTGCCTGTTCCTGACTATTCTGATATCCGAATCCTGACCTTTGCCTGCATCTCGACTACTCTTTCTGCCTGACCCCATCTGTTTGATTACCCGGTTTTGACCCTTGCCTGCCTGACGATTCTTGATATCTGCCTGCCTCGACCCTGCCTGTCTGACGATTCTCTTGCCTGCTCCATTTGTACCGTGACCTTCGGCCCAAAAGACTTTCTACCTGCCGTGCCCCTCTGCTAGCCAGAACATCTCGCCTTGTACCCCTCGTTAAGTCCAGGTGGCACCCAAGTAAGCTGAGGGCTCCTCCTGAAGCCCAACGGTGGTCACACTACTGGTGAGGCCGAGCCGAGACCAGGGTACTTGGCACCTGTTCTGGTATTGGGTGCCGGCCGTGACACCAGCGATGCAGTGATCATCAGCAAAATTCAGATTAACCAATCCGGCCAATCTCTGTGCCCAAGGTCACCTTTACTTATGAAACACATTATACACAGTTTTGTTTGCTATTTCTTTTCCATAGTTTGTTAATTTAAGTAATAGTTATGAGAGCTGGGACTTACACTGCAATCCTTCCTGGTTTGATGATGATCTGTTAGAAGGAGAAGAATCTTAATTAGCAAAACGTGAAAATATTCATCTTCTGAGAATATATTTCCTCTGAATGTAAAGGGACAACACAACTGTGGCTACACCTGCACTCTAATTAAAACTGTTTAGCCCAATAAACGTGTCATTATGTTTTAATTTGGATACAGATGTAGGCACCGCTATCTATATTCTGATTCAGAATGGTGGACTGAGGAAAAAAATATACTCCATTTGTTTTACTGAATTCATATGCATTTGTAGCAAACACGTATTTCCCTGATATCCCTCATTCACCAAGAAAAACGTAAAAAAAAGTTTTGTATACCAAATATATGGCTCGTTTGTGAAACATCCCTAAAACGGATTGAACATTTCAGACTTATGATGAGACAATTTGGTATTTACCTTTTATTATTTTGACAAGATGTGCCACTTTGGGGTCAGGAATCACATTCTTCTGCGCATTACCTAGAGGGATCCTTTCTTTCTCTATGGTACTGAATAGGAACAAGTCCCTTGCCAATTTGCCTATACTTGGCTGCTGCTCCAGTATGTGGTACTTCTCAGCAGAACTGCTGTCGTTCAGGTCATCAATGACAACAATTACATTCTCTTTCCCTGCACACAAGGACAATCATTCAGTAGAACACAACAATTTATACTAGACATGTAAAGCGAGGAGATTGGAGAGCCCTCCGTGTTGTAACCTGTTTCCATACAGGCTTTCTAAGGAAGTCATTACCAGTGCACATTTATGGAAGGAGTGCATTGTTTTGGCACAAGTTACAGACAATTCTTGGCACACCACAATTCATCTTCATAGCTGTGTGCAGAAAACCTGTTCTTCTAGTGCTATATATTTGTTTAGAACAACTAATGGGAGCAGCTTCCTGTAAGCTTCAAGCAAATTCTAAATGAGGTGCAGCTATTCAGGGTCTCGGCCTTCTCGGACTTTGGTTATGGAGGAACATGGTGTTGCTGTTCCATAGTGCTGGAGTCCAGCTTTGCAAATCTGCTGGTGCTTATACACTCTCAATCTTTTTGGATTTTCTAAAAAAAAAAAAAACATGTTTGTGAAATGGCTCTAAAATATGAATGTGACAGTGGTAGTCATTTATCAACACTGGGCAAATTTGCCCATGGCAACCAATCAAATTGCTGCATTCGTTCTACTTGCGCCTGGCTTTAAAAAAAGCTAATCACTGATTGGTTGATATAGGTAACTGCCCATGGGCAAATTTGCCCACTGTTGATAAATGAGCCCCACTGACTTTCGACTGTATGCTCCACTGGATCAGGTTCTGCTGTGCTCATCAGGGACAAAGGAACCCCTATTAATAGTAGGGATGCCCCGAATCCAGGATTCGGTTCGGGATTCGGCCAGGATTCGGCCTTTTTCAACAGGATTCGGATTCGGCCGAATCCTTGTGCCTGGCCGAACCGAATCCGAATCCTAATTTGCATATGCAAATTAGGGGTGGAGAGGGAAATCGCGTGACTTTTTGTCACAAAACAAGGAAGTAAAAAAAAAATTCCCCTTCCCACCCCTAATTTGCATATGCAAATTAGGGTTCGGATTCGGTTCGGTATTCGGCCGAATCCTTTGCTTAGGATTCGGGGGTTCGGCCGAATCTAAAATAGTGGATTCAGTGCATCCCTAATTAATAGCCAACCACTAAGGCAGAAAAGCACCAAAGGACACGGTTTGTGAATAGCTGAGGGGTTCCTACATAAATAAACAATGGTGTGTGGCTCTGTTTTTTGTACAAAAAAGTCAAAATTAGAAAAGAAAAAAGTTATTTGGCAGTCTCTCCCGGGGAGAACCCCCAGTCCAAGGGCTGTCAGTCGTTTTGAAATATACCAAGAATTCAAGGTGAGAAGAGACCCACTGGAAGTAAAACAGTAGCCCAAGGCTATAGTTCATAGGCTCAGAGGAATATACAGTAAGTAAGTGCCCATTTAGGCACAAAATGTATTAGGCTTATGAATGTCCTAATAAAGTCTTTTTAACTTTATTAATACTTAGGCTACTGCTTTACTTCCAGTGGGTTTCTTCCCACCATGAATGTTTGGTTCCTACAGTCACTACAGTAACTTTGGTGACATCCGTGCCACCTCCTTCCCCAACTTAACTTTAGGATGTTCCTTATTATCCGAGTAGGAATTGTGTGCCAAATGGACCATTTTACACAAGAGGTCATTTACTTAGACCTAGACAGAAGAGCAAGAGCACTAAGGTGCCTTAGTGCTCAAAAGATCTCCTGTATGAGGTCTGTCCTTAACACCTGCCATAGAGCCACTGCACCCTTACTTGCACATCTGAATCAAAGGCAATTCATTCACCATGGAAGGCGGGGTGCAAAAAAAACCCCACACCTTACAGACCTGCTCCAAATTTTACACGTTATCCTTACCAAGGATGGTGCACAGAGAAACAAGTTGAACATCGTACAATGAGTCGATCACATCGGTGATGTTTATCCTCCCTCTGCTCCTTGCGTGATACAGAATGGCAAAGGTGCATTTGTGGACTGCTTCATGGAAGTTCTCATCGCTGTTATTGCCAATGTACACCGGTCTGATGTCTGGGACAGCAGAATATTTCAAAAGGCAGTTGATCAGCCACTCATAGTTGGACCGATCATCTCGGGAGAAGATTCCAAGCAATGGTTTCTTTATGTGCTCTCTAGGCATTCTCCTTTCTAATGAAAATAAAGTTACAATGTAAGCCATGCTGTTTGGATTGAGTCTCCATGGTCCTCTTTGGTACCATAAGACCATTAGTTTTCTTGCTCTTTAAAATGGTAAATAATTGATTTGAAATCAAATTGCAGTGTGGTCCCATTGATTCCTAAACATGGTCTAGGACCCCAGAGTAAATAATTAAAGGAGAAGGAAAGGCTAAAATTAAATAAGCTTTATTAGAAAGGTCTATATAAATACACCAGTAAACTCTCGAAGTATTGCTGCTCTGAGTCCTCTGTATCAGACTTCCTGTTTTCAGCTTAAACCTCCAGGGCACGGCCTTGAGCATGCTCAGTTTGCTCCATTCCCCCTCCCTGCTGTAATCTGAGCCCAGAGTTATGAGTGAGCAGGGAGAGACTCAGGCAGGATGTGATGTCACACCAAGCCAAAATGGCAGCTGCTATCCTAAACAAACAGAGACTTCAAGAGCTGTTTACTCAAGTATGGTAAAGCATTCTGCAGAATAAATGTACTGTTATAGCTTGTACTATTGCGGCTAATGTATTGGCAATAAACTGCTTCAGTAGCTTTCCTTCTCCTTTAAGAAACCCTGGCTTATGTTATGCGTCTTTCTCCTGGCACACACTCAACTCCATTATGGCTCTTAGTGCAAAATGAAGGTACATCTGTAGCAGGGAATTAAATATTGGAATAGGACTAACAGGGGTCAGTATATAGGGAGATCTTAAATGAGAAGGATCTAGGGGTCTTTGTAGATAACAAGTTGTCTAATTCTGGGCAGTGTCATTCTGTGGCTACTAAAGCAAATAAAGTTCTGTCTTGCATAAAAAAGGGCATTAACTCAAGGGATGAAAACATAATTATGCCTCTTTATAGGTCCCTGGTAAGGCCTCATCTAGAGTATGCAGTGCAGTTTTGGAATCCAGTCCTTAAGAGGGATATAAATGAGCTGGAGAGAGTGCAGAGACTAAGTGCAACTAAATTGGTTAGAGGGACGGAGTACTTAAATTATGAGGGTAGACTGTCAAGGTTGGGGTTGTTTTCTCTGGAAAAAAGGCGCTTGCGAGGGGACATGATTAGACTTTACAAGTACATTAGAGGACATTATAGACAAATAGCAGGGGACCTTTTTACCCATAAAGTGGATCACCGTACCAGAGACCTCCCCTTTAGACTAGAAGAAAAGAACTTTCATTTGAAGCAACGTAGGGGGTTCTTCACAGTCAGGACAGTGAGGTTGGGGAATGCACTGCCGGGTGATGTTGTGATGCTGATTCAGTTAATGACTATAAGAATGGCTTGGATGATTTTTTGGACAGACATAATATCAAAGGCTATTGTGATACTAAGCTCTATAGTTAGTATAGATATGGGTATATAGAATTTAATTAAAAGTAGAGAGGGGTATATGTATGGATGCTGGGTTTTCATTTGGAGGGGTTGAACTTGATGGACTTTGTCTTTTTTCAACCCAATTTAACTATGTAACTATGTAACTATGTAACACTTATATAAGGGGAGTCTTTGGTTGAACATTAGGGTTTGGAAGCTGGAGATAAAAGATCAGTAAATAGTGAAGGGGCTAATATGACCTGTTTCGCTTTCATCGAAATCCATGGAAGCCTATGGGCGGCAAGTTTTTTTTTTTTGACTGCAACAAATTTTTTTCACCCATTAAAGTCTACACGTGTCATTTTTGCAGCGAGACTTCATAAAATTTTTTTGGAAAACTTACATGACTCCATATCAATTATAATGTACAGTTGTCCTGCATTTATAAGAAATGTGTCTGGACTTCCAATGCCATTTATATATGCTGCCAGAAGAAGGAGCCATGCACTGTATTACTTAAACCCTAGCAACCTCATACCTTAAAGGGGTGGTTCATCTTTAAGTTAACTTTTAGTATTTTATAAGCAACCTTTCTGTTGGTCTTCATTTTTTCTTTTTTATCATTTATTGTTATTGCTACTTTTTCATACTCATCAACCCCTCTCCTATTCATATTCCAGTCTCTTATTCAACCCAATTCTTGGTTGCTAGGGTAATAAGGAGCCTAGCAACCAAATGGCAGAAACTGCAAACTGGAGATCTTCTGAATAAAATGCTAAATAAATCAAAAACCACAAATAATAAAAAAATGAAAACCAATTGCAAACTCTCTACATCCTACTAAAAGTTTATTAAAAGGTAAATAAACCCCTTAAGGGAATATTCCTACCAGAATTATTTATTTAAAGCTGCTAGCCAAGATTCAATCTGCTAAATCTCCACAGACAGGGCAAGGCAGTGCATTATTGGCTATTGGGCCCACCCAAAGGGGCAAATAAATTAAGCAAAATCCTGTACATACTAAGAATAAATTTAGTACTGGACTTTTAAAACATTAGAAAATAATAAGTCAAAGTCGGATATCGATTGTGCTTTTCACCAGGTGTGTGTAACAGATATCTCATCTTCTTCTTGTCTTCGATTCTATGAGACTCATGATTACAATTTGGGCGTTTACTGCCCATGTGACACTATCGTTATGCTGGTCACACTCACAGGCAGATCCAACAGCTGAAAGACTGAATTGTGGTGGGCCAGATCCACCAAGAACACACAAATGCTTTCGCAGATGACCTGATAACTGAATCACTCTGAACATCCCAAGACCAAATACATCAAACATCACTGGATGAAACAGTTTTTTTTAAAAAAAATACCAAGGATGGGGGTTCCCCTTATATTTTAATGTCCAGTTTATTTGGGCTTTCTATATAAAGTGGTTCATTCATGTCACCTTCAAGACTTATCTAGGGTTGGAATTGCCTTCAGGTCAGGTTCCTCTGCCACTGCCCCAAGCATATGTATCATAGGGAGCCAAATGCACTAGGGGACCAATGACTTCACTGGCCCAATAATACTTACACGTTGCCAATAATTCCAGAGTGTGAAATGTGGCTTTTAAATGGTGTAGCCAACATTGGTCACCTCCATTGCAGACCCCCTTGTTCATCCATGCTTTCCATACTAAGTTTTGACATCCAGATTTGTATCAGGACCCACTCCCTACGACAGGGGTCCCCAACCTTTTTAACCCTTGAGCCACATTCAAATGTAAAAAGAGTTGGGGAGTAACACAAGCTTGAAAAAAGTTCCTGGGTTGCCAAATAAAATATATGGTTGGATATTTGGTAGCCCTTGGTGGGCTGCCAGCCTACAGGAGGCTCTGTTTGGCCAAATGAAAACTTTCCTCCAAGCCAAAAAATAAGCACCTGCTTTGAGGCCATTGAGAGCAATATCCAAGGGGTTGGTGAACAACAGGTTGCTCACAAACCACTGGTTGGGGATCACTGCCCTATGATATAAGGACCCATTCTCTACCACCAACACAGGCTATACCAACTACAAGCAGGTTCCAGAAGAATGACAGAATGGAAATTGACACCAATATTCCCGAACCCCCTTCCTTATCTACTTACCCTGGAACAAGTGCCCACCTGGATTTGTTCATCAGATGATCCTGGTAGCTGGGAGCAATCGTTTGAGTTGCAAGGGGTATTATCCTTAGCAAATCCCATGCGCTGTGACACCTTTACTTTCACATTGCAAAATAATTTCTCTGCTTCTGCACCAGACTCGTTAGGTCACATTCCTGTATTACTCGTTTCTTGTGAACTTTGTAGCATCCGGGATGGGCGCCTTCTCTGCCATTGTCATGTGAGCAATGTAAGATACGACTATGTATAACATTACCAACAAAGGAGGGGTGTGTCAGTACACTGTACTGGGCACGGTTCTATAAGCAGCGCAATATCAATAGTGTTAAAGGAGAACTAAACCCTAAAACTGAATGTGGCTAAAAATGGCATATTTTATATAATAAACTTATTGCACAAGGCTAAAGTTTCAGCTTGTCAATAGCAGCAATGATCCAGGACTTCAAACTTGTCACAGGGGGTCACCATCTTGGAAAGTGTCTGTGACACTCACATGCTCAGTGGGCTCTGATTGGCTGTTGAGAAGCTAAGCTTAGGGCTCGTCACTAATTATCCAGCAGAAAATGAGCTTCCCTGGCTGTAATATAAGCTGATGCTACAGGTTTGCTGATTATTAAATGCTGATGCTAATTGCATTGGTTTCTGTGCTGTCATGTAGTAATTATCTGTATTAATTACTAATCAGCCTTATATTGTGACATTTCTATTCTATGTGTACTGTATATTGTGAGTGGCTCCCTAAGCTCAGTAAGTGACAGCAGCACAGAGCATGTGCAGTGAATCAGCAGAAAAGAAGATGGGGAGCTACTGGGGCATCTTTGGAGACACAGATCTTTACTGCTAAAGGGATGTGGTTGCCTTGGGCTGGTTCAGAAGCACAAAACATCATGTACAACATTTCTAGCTACTTCTTTAGTTAGACTTTAGTTCTCCTTTAAACTGGCCACATTTTTTTTTACATGGACGAGTAAGGGGGGCCCTGGCCACCAATGTTTTTATAACATGTGGGGGGGGCTGGCCACCATTTTTTTTACTGTGTGGGGTCCTAGCCACCAATATATTTTAATGGGGGCCCTGAACACAAATGTTTTTTTTTTTTTATGGGGACCCTGACCGCAAATATTACTTTTATGGGGGGGGCACTGACCAACAATGTTTTTTTTTATTAACAACATTAAGTCAATGGGCGTTTTTTATCAAGTTTTTTCTAACTTGAAATGCATTGAAGTGAACAGCTGTTTTTTCTTATGTTTTTCTCAGCAAATTCTTGTCTCCGCCAGTGGCAAAATTTCGCCTAGACTCCATGCATGGGGAAAAAAATTTGCTCATCACACAAATTCTTATGCAGGTATGAGATCCGTTATCCAGAAACCTGTTATCCAGAAAGCTCCAAATTACGGAAAGGCCATCTCCAGTAGACTCCATTTTATCCAAATAATCCAAATGTTTAAAAATAATTTTTGGTTTCTCTGTAATAATAAAACAGTAGCTTGTAGTTGATCCCAGCTAAGATATAATTAATTCTTATTGGAGGCGAAACCAGCCTATTGGGTTTATTTCATGTTTATATGATTTTCTAGTAGACTTAGAGGCACATTTATCAAGGGTCGAATTTCAAATACAAGTCAGTTTGTATTTTACTCGAAATTCGATTTGGGGGACATTTATTAAAAAGAAAAATCGAAAATGCCAAACTCTGACCAATTTAACCGAACCCAAAAACTCAAATCGAATTCAATTTGACCAAACTAAATTTGAGTTTTTCACTCAAATGTCCGAAAGGCTACAAACATATACATTAAGTTGGCAGGTTTTAGGTGGCAAATAGTCAAATTCAAATTCTTACAGGGCCACAGTATGATAAATCTCGAAAATCTAATTCGAATTTTTTAAAAAACTTGAATCGAGTTTGGACAATTCCCTAGTCGAATTTGACAGTTTTGACCATTAAAAAAAAAAATTTAAATTTGAATTTTCAATTCGACCCTTAATAAAGCTGCCCCTTAAAGTATGAAGACCCAAATTACAGAAAGATCCATTATCCGGAAAACCCCAGGTCCCAAACATTTTGGAGAACAGGTGCCATACCTGTATATTTCATTATCTAATTACTAAAGCAAATTGGAAAATTTATTTTAGTAAGTTTGGAAAAGTAATGGGGTCTATTTTAATTAGGGTTTCCATCATGGACATAATCCTCCTTGAAATTTGAATCTTTATATCATCATCATCATTTATTTATATAGCGCTGTCAAGATACGCAGTGCTTTATTATATGGTACTCCTTCTTCCCACAAGCAACACTGGTCACAGCACAAGACATGCCCCCAACACAAAGACAATTATAAACAAGTCAATAACGAGCCTCACATAAGTAAAGAGCGTCCCCTGTTGAAAATGCAGAGGGAAAAAAAGAAGATGAAGGTCCATGAAAACAGGAGGGAACAAGATATAAAGAGGAAAAGAAAGGACACAGGGAAATTAACAGAGAGGAAAGAATCAAGACAGGAAGGAAAAGAACAGAATTACATAAAATATAATAAGACTGAGATATCCCTTTGTGGCACCTCTTAGTAATTATATAAACCATTATTTCAATGGTCTCTTTCTCCCTTTTGGCCGCAAAATAGTTTTTTTTAAGAATATGTAAGAATCATTTGTATCTGTTTTATCAAAGGGGAACTATCATGAAATTAATAATTCTGGTTCGGTCCCGGGTTTCGGCACCAAAAAAGAAAAATAAAAAAAAAATAATAATTCTTCAAATGAATCATCAGGTCATGTTATTAAAGTTCCTAAATATAATGTATTAAAAATTGTATACAGCTTTTAAAATATTTCACTTTTTATAGAGAACCCACTGGAAGCTGCTTCTCTTCTACCCGTCTCTGGCCAACTCTAAGGTCGGGGTCGAGTTTGTTTGCTGCCCTGACTCTCATTGGCTGTCAGTACTGTCACTCAAGAACGGTTTACTGAACGCCCAAAAACTTTCCCCTTGCACCCATTAGTCAGCATTGGTAGTGCAGTGGCTATCCAAGGGGAGTGAAGGGGCAGATTGAGGCCATAGAAGAAAGAGATTTGGGTGGGGAAATGGATAAATGGATTTAGAATATCCAAGGAAGCAAAATAAAGACCTCTAATGTCCTAGACATGAGCCCACCCTAAAACAAATGTGACATGTCTCTCAAATGGTTAACACCATGTAAAAATAAAACTTTTTAATAGTTAGAACTTTTGAAGGGAATCCCGCTTTAAAATATGAAAAAACGCCAGGGTTTTTTTTTTAGAACTGGCATACAGGATATGATGTCACTGACATAGGATTGAGGAGGATGTAGCTTCATCTTATCAGTTTGCCAGGTCTAAGCTGGCCAGGGAAACTCTGGCGAAATAGGAAACATTCTGTAAAATTTGCACTTTAGTAACGATCGTCCACCTGAGCGAAAATATGCCTGGTAATAGGGCATCAAACTGCGCTAGTGACGGTCTCTTTAGCAAGAGAATTGTCCTCTACGCCAGTTGGTTGAATTGGCGATGTCCCTGCGGATGGGATTTCTGGTGAATTTTCGCTACCGACGGCCACTTTGCACTTTAGTAAATCTGACCATCTTTTTTATTTTGCCCACTTATGCGCATATTTACATGCATAGAAACAAAATCACACATATAGAAGTGTGCACACATACATACACAATATATACTTTTTTCATTTTATTTCATTTTTATCATTTTGTGTTTTTCTCCCCCTAAAGCCTCTTTATTTGGCAGCATGACCATTGGATCAAGTATTCTGACCACTAATCATGCAGTTGGGTCAGTTATTTTGTTTTATTATTCATCGCACAATTTATAATGAAATATACAGGTATGGCACCTGTTCTCCAAAATGTTTGGGACCTGGGGTTTTCTGGATAATGGATCTTTCTGTAATTTGGGTCTTCATACTTTAAGGGGCAAATTTATTAAGGGTCAAATTGAAAATTCAAATTTACATTTTTTTTAATGGTCAAAACTGTCAAATTCGACTAGGGAATTGTCCAAACTCGATTCAAGTTTTTTAAAAAATTTTAATTAGATTTTCGAGATTTATCATACTGTGGCCCTGTAAGAATTTGAATGTGACTATTTGCCACCTAAAACCTGCCAACTTAATGTATATGTTTGTAGCCTTTCGGATATTTGAGTGAAAAACTCAAATTTAGTTTGGTCAAATTGAATTCGATTTGAGTTTTTGGGTTCGGTTAAATTGGTCCGAGTTTGGCATTTTCGATTTTTCTTTTTAATAAATGTCCCCCAAATCGAATGACTTGTATTTGAAATTCGACCCTTGATAAATGTGCCTCTAAGTCTACTAGAAAATCATATAAACATTAAATAAACCCAATAGGCTGGTTTTGCTTCCAATAAGAATTAATTATATCTTAGTTGGGATCAAGTACAAGCTACTGTTTTATTATTACAGAAAAAAAGGAAATCATTTTTTAAAATTTGGATTATTCGGCTAAAATGGAGTCTAAGGAAGACGGAATTTCTGTAATTTGGCAGATATATTTATTAATATAATATGATTTAATCAACTGTGCCACCTGCTGGTCAGTTCTGCCACCCAGGCTGCAATGGGGAGAACATTAGAGAGCTAGAAGAGGACACTGTTTTGATGTTGCTCTGCTTACGTCAGATGACTTTTCTGTGGTCTTTCCTAAGCCAACCACCATCAGGAATGCTTCCACTCATGATTATAGCCCAATCAGATAAAATGACTGACAAAAAAAATTGTTAATATCTTGAAATCTAGAAAAAAAGTACAATGTATAATATTATAAAGTTCAAAAGTACTTAAACAATTTTATTTTCATACAAGATATTCATTTCAATTTCTTTTATAAGTTTCCATGATCAGTTCTGGAGCTCTATGAATAAATGTAGGGTACATAGAACATGAAAGAATCTGCTGATGGGGCTCCAGTGACTCTCTCTTGTAGGTTCTTGGACACTTTGACTTGTAAAGTCTGTGGAAATAAAGCTTAAGTTAGAAGGTCCATGAATCACATTAGGAACCAAAGGTTGGCTCCAGTTTTTCAAGTGCCAACCATACACTTTTAAAATGACCTACACATGAGTTCAAGGTTATTGACTCTCACATCAGTAACATACCTATTTACTAATGAAATTCCACAGTCTACATTTTAGGTTTCTTTTTGTAAATCTTTCTCCCAAGGAATATTGTTGCGACCAAACCAACAATCAGAAGAACTTTATGTGTCTGTAAAAAAAATAGGGAGAATTAAAGGCGACCAAAAAAAAAATATTCCAAGTACTATTTTCTGACATTGGTCAAGCAAAATAAACTTTAATTACACAATATAAATTATTTGAATCTTGTTTCATTCGGTCTGGGAAGCAGGCAGGCGCCATTTTGTGGACACTGTTATAAATTCAAGCCTTGCATCATCTCAAAATCTTGTTTATGCCTTTGAATGGGGGACCTGATGTCCATCCCATGCCCTGGTCACACAATTAAATGGTAAAGAGAGAGTGGGAATGTGGGGAGAGCAGTGATATCTAGGAAGTGCTGAATGGAAAGTGAAAGTAATTGCCTAAGGCATAGAGGAGGGGCAGGCAATATTAGATTGACAGCTGAGATTTTAAAATGCATTTACAACAGCTATGAATGCTTTAAAAAAGAAAAGAATATGGATTTCATGTTTAATTTGAAAAGGACTATAATTATTCCCCTTTTTATGTTTGGGTGACAGGTTCACTTTAAGGTTACAATAAATACAAAACTGACAGATTATACACCTAACTGTCCTTGAACTGTCCTTGATATGAACCAGACTGTATTAGAGCTTTCAAGCTGGAACAATAAGGGTTGTACAAGGCAAGGGCTAAAGTACAAGTGGCATTTTGGACGATAGTGTGGGGCAGGTCTGAGGGCAGTGAGAATGCCAATACTGGGAGAAGAGGATCAAATACGTTATTAATTCAAGCTGGTGGAGCTATACATACCCACTTAAATCGGGATTCTGGAGGTGTCTGCGTTGATTGTCTTTCTCTGTATGCTAAAGAAGAAGAGAAAAAAATGTGAAGACAAGAGACACATTCTACTTTTAGTGGATATAGTGGCATCTAGACATCAGGAAGTCTATGTTCATTCTAGAAACCGAAAATGATTCACCTGATTTCGAAGGATTTAGGGAGCTTGGCTAAAACAAGAATTTTATATAAAATTTTAGAATGTTTACAGTTGATTTATTAACCTTTACATTTAAATCTCTAATTGTGATTAAACTTTTTATGTGATCACAAAGGAAAGGGAATCATTTATATAATGATTTTCTTCAGTGAGGCTTAAAGCGCTTTTAGAGCAAGCAAGGAAGCCATTCTATGTGCTGGGACACCAGGGGGCCAATTCATTAACGTCGATTGAAGGAATAGAAGAAAAAAACTTCGAATTTCGAAGTGTTTTTTTGGCTACTTCGACTATCAGATGGGCTACTTCGACCTTCGACTACGACTTCGACTTCAAATTGAAGGATTCAAACTAAAAACCGTTCGACTATTCGATAGTCTAAGAACTGTCTCTTTAAGAAAAACTTCGATCCCCTAGTTCGCCGCCTAAAAGCTACCGAACCCAATGTTAGGGGAAGGTCCCCATAGGCTTGGCTAATTTTTTTTTGTCGAAGGATAATCCTTCGATCGTTGGATTAAAATCCTTCGAATCGTTCGATTCGAAGGATTTAATCGTTCGATCGAACAATTATTCCTTTGGTCGTTTGATCGCAGTATTTGCGCAAAATCCTTCGACTTCGATATTCGAAGTCGAAGGATTTTCATTCCCAGTCGAATATCGAGGGTTAATTAACCCTAGTTATTCGAACCCTTGATGAATTTGCCCCCAGGACTTGTCCAGGGTCACAAAGAGTTGCCACATGAAATTGAACAAGGGTCTCCAGCATGAGATCCCTCATCAAAGACTGGTTGCTAACATTCTAGGCCAACTCCTTCTCCAAATTGGTTACAATCACAAACATATTTACAAATAAACATATTTAAAATTAAGTTAAAGTTGGAAAAAAGTCATCCTTCTATCATTTTTTTTTATAATAACAATTGATTTCATAATTTTCACAACATCTCAAAGAAGTAGTAGAATATTCATTTTTTTATTCATAATTTTGACATTTTTGTTCATTTAATACCTCTTAAGTTTAAGAGATAAGATTTTTAGTCAAAATATTCTTAAATCTTGGAAAATCCTGAAAATTGCCCCATGGGGTTCTGCATTGGTGCAATAAAGTTTTAATTTTGTGCTGTAATCTCCTATATTGAGTTTATTATTTTTCCCATGGGGTAGGACATTGCCCCCTTCATATTGCTGCCACACAACAGAAGCCCATGTGAATGACATTATAAACATCAACAAAACTATCTAAAAAAATTATTATTGTTGTGATAGGAAACCCATAAAACCAATGTATTTGATACATGACTTTAGGGGGGTTATTTACTAAACTTTACATTTTTCTGGTCAGGCTTTTTGAGGCAAAAACTCTAATTTTTCATGAAATAAAAACTAGACTTTTCTAAATTTATTATACCCTGATGCTGCAAAAAGTGTGAATCTGAAAACCTGCCATCTCAGACCTGTCCGAGTCATGTATAAGTCAATGCAATTTGAAGATACCATGGTTAAGCTCAGTTTAGTCCGATAATCATAAAATTTGGGGTTTTCAGGCAAAAATCTGAAAAATCTAGTGATTCGGGAGAAAATTCACAAAAAATCGTACAATTCTTTTTTTCTCTCGGTTTTTTTTTCCGCATCCGATTTATTTGAGTTATTTTAAGAATAAATAAGGCAAAATCGGGGATGGGAGTTGGTTGAGCTTTTTTATTGAAACAATGAGATAAAATCTAATTTTAGTCAATAATTCTCTAGGTATTGGCCAGTCTTGACTTTGAACATACAGTACCTTCGGCTTTTTGGGGTTGACATTATTAGACAATGGAAGGGGCTAAGAACCAATTACAAACGTGTTCATGTTCATTACCAGATCTGAACGCGTCCAGTAGGATTTGTTGCTTGGCCAGCGGCATTGGGTCTTTCTCCTTGTCGCTGAAAAGAAGAAGTTCTTTGGCCCACCTTGAGATACTTGGTTGAGACTGCAAGATACGGTCTTTGTCTTCATCATCACTGTTTTTAAGGTCATCAATCACAACTATCACATTCTGGCGTCCTAAAAAATAGTAACTAATTATCAAAAAATAAGGTTATGGGGTTCAAATACTGTAGGTCGGAATTACTTTTTTGTCAGCTTTGAAAAATATACACCATTGATAAGCACTTATCATGAGTTTGATCATTCGCTGATACGTTTCAAATGTTCTTACCCAGCTGGTCAGAGAGGTACTGGAGCTCAGTATCATACAAGGAATCAGTCACGTCTGTGATGTTCAGTCGTCCGTGGTTCTGGGTATGATAGAGCAGTGCAAAGGAGGTTTTCTCTACCTCTGATCTCCATTCTTTCCCATTGCTGTTGTTTATGGGTAAGTAAGTGACCTTACCCAAAAGTCCATGGTATGGATGTGACCGCAGGTTATTGAGAATCCAAAGAACATTGTCCTCGGCAGCCCTGGTGGTAACTGATACATTCAGCTTCTCATCTTGGGTCACCTTCATGTTCAAGAAAGAGCTCCGCTATGGATACTTAGTTTCAAAGAAATGTTCTGGACGTAGAAAAAGATTGAATTAGACCACAGGCACATCCAATATCAAATATATATGGACATTTACAGGCATTAGGCAATTTCCAGGTGGTTGGATGGCACAGAATATGTTTGGTAAATATTAATTGCCCGCTAGCCAACCAATGAACACTTGTTTATTCCTTTACTAGTCACTAAAAAGCTGTGTTAGTGAATGGTGGCAGCATTCTACTCACTTTAAATGGATTCTGTCAGGGGAAACATGCTTTTTTCAAGTTAATAGTGCTGCTCCAGCAGAATTCTGCACTGAAATATATTTTTCAAAAGAGCAAACAGATTTTTTTATATTTATTATTTATATTTTGAAATCTGACATGGGGCTAGTCATATTGTCAGTTTCCCAGGTGTCCCCAGTCATGTGACATGTGCTCTGATAAACTTCAGTCACTCTTTACTGCTGTACTGCAAGTTGGAGTGATATCACCCCTTTTCTCCCCCCCCCCAGCATCCTAACAATATAACAATGGGAAAGTAAACTGATAATAGCTCCCTGACACAACATAAGGCTCGCTAGCAGATACGAGAGTAGCACTCAAAAAAAATCCAAGTCTCGCTGTGACTCCTCCAGTTACACTGAATAGGACAAACAACAGCAGAAAGTAGTTCCATCCTAAAGGGCTGACTCTTTCTGAAAGCACATGACCAGGCAAAATAACCTGAGATGCACCTACACACCAATATTACAACTAAATACACTAGTTGGTTCAGGAATAACATTTTATACGGTTGAATGAACTATTTGAAGTGTAAATACTGTAATTTAGAAATAAAAACTGCACCATAAAAATCATAACAGTATCCCTTTAATAAATCTTCCCCTCGCATGATCACCTGCCAACTGATGGAGATGATTATGTTTGGAGCCCAATGAATGCCACCTATGGCTCAGCTGGTAAATGATCTTCTATGGATCGGATGGTTCTAAACAACATCATTTGAGTGGGAGAACGTGGAACATGGACCATATGTGCATGACCCTCAACTTAGGGGCAGTTTTATCAAGGATTGACTTTCGAGTTCATGGGAGTTATTTAAAACTCCCATAAACTCCCATGAATTTGAAATCAGACCAATTGCAATTTATTACAAATTCGAATTTTTGGAACTCGGGTGAATACGATCGACCTGCAAACTCAAATCGAATTGGAATCGAATTGGAATCAAATTCTATTTGAGTTTTAAAACTCGATTGTCAGGAAGGCAGCAAACAACTCTAAATTGATCCCAGGACGTCCCCCATAGACTAAAACAGCAATTTGGCAGGTTTTAGGTGGCGAATAGTTGAATTTGAATTCTTAAAGGGCCAGGACCATTTTTTTTAAAAAAAACTCGAATCAAATTTTGACTAATGCATAGTCAGTTTACCAAAAAAAATTTGAATTCGAAATTTGAATTTTTACTTCAATCCTTGATAAATCTGCCCCTTGGTGTCAACTACAAGGGACCATCACTGTGGCATACTACAGCCATTAGGAAGATGAGAACCTTGTCTAAGGTGACTCTTGAGTTTAACCTTCAATATCAGCTGCTGATACTATGGCAAAGTACAAAGTTAGGCAGTAAAAAATGTTGTAATTTACCCAGCCCCTTGAATGTCCTGACCAGTCACTACTTGGGGCAACTAGGCATTTGCATTGTTCTGACTGTATATACAACTGACAAAATGTAGCAGTCGTCAGCTTCCCTCCAGCCAAGACTCCAGTTTCCACAATTTCTTGCATGTTCTATGATTAATAGACCTGTAATGCAGGGACATCATAAATGTATCCAAGACATTGTGGGCTGGAGGAGCTGCTACAAGACTTTGAGGAGCTGATTTACAGACCAGTCATTAGAAGTGTGGCTGTCCCTCCTGAAGAGCAGTGGTTCTGTGGAGAGGGACATTACACCCAATGAATTATTGGGGGAAAGTAGCTGCAACTGAATCTATAACAATGTATCCCACAGGCCACAGCTGCTAGTTTGCAAAACCACACACAGTCATAGACACATGACTTCAACTCTACTGAGGTCTATTAAGAAATCTGAAGATATAATGTAAGCTGAGATCTCCCAGACGTATGAACACGAGTAGAGTACAAGAAGTATGAGTTGAGTAGGGAAGATAAAAAGAGCCAGAAATGGACAGGAGGGTATAAAGTGGCAATACTTGAGGGTTTACTTACTAAGCAGGAAGTTCAGAGAAGTACAGAGAAGAGTACATGTAATGCAGAGATATAGTAAGTTTCTCGGTTCCCCGAATGAGAGATTCCCTGAATGAGAGATTGTGAGATGTTGATGGACAGTGAATTCTGCCACAGGACCTGAGGTTTGGGGGATGATGGGGGCAGTTACTCACCAAGTGCCAGGCAGCCGAGCAGTTAGGGATCACGGAGACAGTCAGAGATTTGTAAAATAGAAAGTGAAAGCAGCACAGTGTGTCCTTCAGATAAAGTCGCTGCATTAATCATGCACAAAGTCTACACAACGAGAAACCTTGCAGAACCTTATATACAGGCACATGACAAAGAGTAATACATTAGTAGTGTAAATAATCACACATGGGATCAATATAGTAGGCTGTGTATACATGCACATGGTTCTGTGTTACTCTGTGTTAATACTGTGTCTCTCTGTATTACACACATTGCTGGATACTCTGTGCCTGAGTTAGTACTGTCTCTGTGCATTATACTCTGAGGGATACTCTGTCCCTGAGTTACTACTTCTCTGTGTATTACACTCTACTGAGTACTCTGTTCCTGAGTTAGTACTGTCTCTGTGTATTACACTCTGCTGAATATTCTGTGCCTGAGTTAGTAATGTCTCTTTGTATTACACTCTGCTGAGTACTCTGTGCCTGAGTTAGTGGTGTCTCTGTGTATTACACTCTGCTGAATACTCTGTGCCTGAGTTAGTACTGTCTCTGTGCATTATACTCTGAGGGATACTCTGTCCCTGAGTAACTACTTCTCTGTGTATTAGACTCTGCTGAGTACTCTGTTCCTGAGTTAGTACTGTCTCTGTGTATTACACTCTGCAGGATACTCTGTGCCTCAGTTAGTACTGTCTCTGTGTATTACACTCTGCGGGATACTCTGTTCCTGAGTTAGTACTGTTTCTATGTATTACACTCTGCTGGATACTCTGTGCCTGAGTTAGTACTGTCTCTGTGTATTACACTCTGCTGAGTATTCTGTGCCTGAGTTAGTAATGTCTCTTTGTATTACACTCTGCTGAGTACTCTGTGCCTGAGTTAGTACTGTCTCTGTGTATTAGACTCTGAGGGATACTCTGTGCCTGAGTTAGTACTTCTCTGTGTATTACACTCTGCTGGATACTCTGTGCCTGAGTTAGTACTGTGTCTGTGTATTACACTCTGCTGAGTATTCTGTGCCTGAGTTAGTAATGTCTCTGTGTATTACACTCTGCTGAGTATTCTGTGCCTGAGTTAGTAATGTCTCTGTGTATTACACTCTGCTGAGTACTCTGTGACTGAGTTAGTACTGTCTCTGTGTATTGGACTCTGAGGGATACTCTGTTCCTGAGTTAGTACTTCTCTGTATATTACACTCTGCTGAGTATTCTGTGCCAGAGTTAGTAATGTCTCTGTGTATTAGACTCTGAGGGATACTCTGTCCCTGAGTTAGTACTTCTCTGTGTATTACACTCTGCTAAGTACTCTGTGCCTGAATTAGTAGTGTCTCTGTTTATTACACTCTGCTGAATATTCTGTGCCCGAGTTAGTACTGTCTCTGTGTATTAGACTCTGAGGGATACTCTGACCCTGAGTTAGTACTTCTCTGTGTATTAGACTCTGCTGAGTACTCTGTTTCTGAGTTAGTACTTATCTGTGTATTACACTCTGCTGGATACTCTGTGCCTGAGTTAGAACTGTCTCTGTGTACATTACTCAAGGGTTAATTAATGCTCAGTTCTGTAACAGGAGAGGTCTGAGTAAATATGAAAGTGAAAGGAAAGAGAGAGAGAGAGAGAGAGAGACACCAGGGCAGGGGCTGGTTTATAAGGAGAGAATAAACAGACACATGCAGGGAAATAGCAGAACTGTATGGGAGGAGTGATACGCTCACATTTACACACACACACTGTATAGAGAGAGACACGGCACATGGAGCTGGTGTGTACGAGTGACACGAGTGTGACAGACATGTGGAGGAGGAGTAGGAGGGGGAGGAACACATATTAAGAACAGGGAAGGCGGGAGAAAGAAGCAGGTTTGTCCGTAAAGGTGAACTGAAAATATAACTCTCCCACAAGGAACAACTGCAGTTGAGATTCGGACCCTAGAACCAGTGGAAATGTATGGACACAAACAGGAAAGGTGAGATTCCCTTTTCCCCAGGACTGTGAGAATGAACAGACACTTGTGCACTTTAAGCCCAGGCACTTGTGCACTTTAACCCCAGGAACTTGTGCACTTTAACCCCAGGAACTTGTGCACTTTGTGCACTTTAAGCCCAGTAACTTGTGCACTTTAACCCCAGGCACTTGTGCACTTTAAACCCAGGAACTTGTGCACTTTAAACTCAGGCACTTGTGCACTTTAAGCCCAGGCACCTCTGCACTTTAACCCCAGGAACTTGTGCACTTTAACCCCAGGCACTTGTGCACTTTAACCCCAGGAACTTGTGCACTTTAACCTCAGGCACTTGTGCACTTTAAGCCCAGGCACTTGTGCACTTTAAACCCAGGAACTTGTGCACTTTAAACTCAGGCACTTGTGCACTTTAAGCCCAGGCACCTCTGCACTTTAACCCCAGGAACTTGTGCACTTTAACCCCAGGCACTTGTGCACTTTAACCCCAGGAACTTGTGCACTTTAACCTCAGGCACTTGTGCACTTTAACCCCAGGCACTTGTGCACTTTAAACCCAGGAACTTGTGCACTTTAAACTCAGGCACTTGTGCACTTTAAGCCCAGGCACCTCTGCACTTTAACCCCAGGAACTTGTGCACTTTAACCCCAGTCACTTGTGCACTTTAACCCCAGGAACTTGTGCACTTTAACCTCAGGCACTTGTGCACTTTAAGCCCAGGCACTTGTGCACTTTAATACCAGGAACTTGTGCAATTTAACCCCAGACACGTGTTCACTTTAACCCCAGGAACTTGTGTGCTTTAACCCCAGGAGCAGAACCAGCACTTGAATGGGAGCTATATTGGTGCCATTTCTTTCCTTTAAAAGACATGATAAAGTTGAAATGGAGCTGTACTGTATAATGTCAGTGTCTGGGGGAAGATAATAGGAAAGCACTAAAATATTTAGCCCATTCTTGTCTGTACTCTGTGGGGCTCATATATAATAATAAATACTGGGCAAATTTGCACCTGGCCAGTAACCCATCTCAACCAGATGATCAGATGTTTGCTTTTTTTTTTTTTTTTGTTCAACCTGCATCTTGCTGAAAAAAATCTCTAATTGATTAGTTGCTATGGGTTACTGCCCAGGTGAAGAGTTGCCCAGTGTTTCTAGATGAGTCCCACTGTACCTCGCTGTAACATGTACAGAATGAGCAGGTGGGAGCGCAGAGTGAAAACAGCCAAAACCTTGACATGAATGAAACTTTCCTAAAAGGTTTAGAGCCTGAGAATCTATTTGCAAAGCTATAGCTGAGCATAAAGGTACTTTTTTCTAATGTTCCCTGTAATATTGTTATTTTTTATTTACCTGCTATGGGATTGGAATATTTACAAGAAACGGAGTGCTTATTGGAGCAATACTTATCCCCTATAGTGACATGCACATGCGTTGCCCTGGAAGAAAGGGATTGGTGCATTGTAGGAAATTAAAATGGTCATCTTGCACTAGCTTTTTTATACTTTGCACCTTGTCTGCCCTTAGTAAATATGCCAGAATTTTGTCTTTTATTCCAACGATAGGGGTCAATGGAAGTAGGTGTGCCCCCTAGCAATCATTACTGTTTGAGGACACAGGGCAGAAAAAATTAGCTTACAGCCCTTATATCTTGGGACCATGTTTAATTAGTGATGACACCAGGGGCGAAAGAGGTATTGCAGCAATGCCAACTTACAAGGAGCCAAATTAGGGAGATACATGGCCCTGCCCATGACATGCCAACATAGTACCTGATTATGCCCTGACCACTCCCAGTTACACCCTGACCACCCCTCACTTCAAATAGACCATGGCCATTGCTCCACCCCAGTGCTGTATAATATGGACTACTTGAAAATTTGTGAAGGTCAGGCATAATTGTAAGGCGTTTCTCCACAGACAGAGAATCTGCTGACCTGCTCTGCTTCTGCTCCTGGTCTACCTGCACCTGGAAGCTTTGTTTCTGCTTAGGTGCAATGAGTTGTGGTGGAATTTAGCATTCAAAAGCAACATTTTGCATTTCGTGCTGAAATCCTAGGCAACCCAGCTGGTTATGTCACCTTTTATAGTAGGAAAGAATGTCTCCCTAGCGTCTAAGGTTTGGGCCAGATGATATATTACATTGCAAATACTCCACAGGCAGAGAATCCACTGAACTAGGGGCTGGGAACTAAGGGTAGGCAGAAGAGGCACATGCCTAGAGCACAAAAGGTGGAGCCTGGATGGGCTCCAGGAATGTACCTCTTCTGCTGCCGTAACCTTGTTTCCCCCCACATTGGCAGCTGTTCACATATACTTTGCAATTGTTGGTGTGCACATGTGCTCTTCCATGTATGTGCATGTTCGATCAGACGCGTGCACATAAGAGGGGGGAGGTGACATAAAAAGCCGGTTTGCTTAGGATTTCAGCAAGAAATGCGAAATGTCGATTTTCAGTGGCAAAGTCCACCGCATCTGACTGCGTCTGAGCAGTTAGACCAGGAGCAGAAGCGGAGCATGTCAGCGGATCCTCTATCTGTGGAGAAACGCAGATGTAGATCCGCCATCGTCTGGCCCTGGCCTAACCATTCAGTTATTATATAACCCTAGTCACTTGCATAGTTACCCATTGCTTGCACTATGCACTCTGCCAACCAACCGCTATGTATGGTTTGAGGCAGTGCTTCTGAACCTAGGGCCCTCTGGAAAACAATATTTAGCATCAATATATTCTGGGGAATCTTAGGAGTTCAAATTCAGGAATTATTTGGCTGCTTTAGTTGTGAAACACAGCTCTAAGTCAATGCTAAGAACGGAACAGTGGTTAAACATGTGATACCAAAGCACTAAGCAATCGCTACTATCTAAGCGGATTGTCACTCATTGCCCTTCTATACTCACCCATGTTCGTTTTTATACTATTCAGCCCAAAACACGTTGTGGGGGTCACATCCAGGTGCCCAGTGACTTACCTGAAATGGCTGACGGACTTGCTGAAAAGACTATATTCTGACCTTGTGATAGCAGTGAAATATCTGCCCATCTCCGATGGCAACTCGAGGCAGTGGAATACAGAAGTGAAGGCATGTTCTATTGTGATCCTGTATCACAGCACCAAAGAGGGGAGCATCAACATTACTGGCACCAGAGGGACCACATACAAGAAGGAGCTGATCTACTTGACTCATCATCTAGGTGGGAATCAGCCTACTAGTTTAAATCTACTGTACCCTTGCAGTCATTATAATAAATGAGTGAAGCTTAGTAAAGGAAACTGATTTAGCCTCTTCATGGTAGGTGTGTGCCAGAAGGCCCAGGATGTAAAGCTTTGGCACAGGCAATTTACCAAATGTACCCCTTCATCTCTGCTAAGGACACAGAGTGCAATAGGAAGCCCTGAGCTATAACCTAACCATAAGCCAGGTCAGGTATTCCACAAGAAAAACACACGTGCTCCACTTGTGAAATCAAGGCCTACCATGTCTTCTACCAATGCAACACAAAGTCATGCGTTCCACCCAGGGAACAGAGAGTCAGTTGTTCCATCCATGAAACAGAATCTCAGGTTTTCATAGAATAGAAATACACATACTCCACTCATGGAACGGAGAGTTAAGTGTGAAGCCCATAGAGCAGACGGTCAGTCTAAGGTGTTCCGTCCAAGGAACAAAGAATCCATGGAATGGCACCACTTACAGCCATACGTTGTGGCAATTTGCCTTGTTCCTTCTTAGTCTGTTTGCTTTACCCAATTTGCTAATAGCCTTATCATGGTAGTGCCCAGCCCTGATCCTATGTTGCTGTGTCACAGGCCAAGAAAAAGTTATGGTAGTCTTGGACGACGTGAAACCAATCAGTGGAGCTGAAAAGGAGAGAACCCTGAAAAGTCTGAACAGCCTTCAACAATATTGCGGCCTGATTCTCTTCATTCCCGAAAACAGTAAAAATAGTGCATTGCAGAGGAAAGATCAAGATATAAGGAAATTCCTTATGGGAGGTACATTTTATTTTATATACCATATTATTATTAATAACATATACTTATAAGGTGCCAACATATTCCACAGTGCGGTACAATAGAAAAGTGTTTATATCACACACACCATAAACTGATTTATGGACAGATGGACAAAAGTTAATGGCTCAATGATTGCTGTGAATAATTGGAATAGGGGGAAAGTAGTTCATGTTAAAACATAACCCCTGCTCATATTATTCCTCTAAAAAAAAGGCAAAAAAAATTTCCTTGTTAATGTCATTCATGATGCCCATTGGTGTACCGTAACTGATTCAATTCCCATGCTAAAATGGGTGTACAGGCAATAGTGTTTGTTTTCACACATTGGTTGCAATTGCAGAGGGCACAACTCACAATGGCCCTGGTATTTTGGGCAAAAAACTTTGCATTATGAGAAAAATATGGTGGTTTTAAGTTGAATATTGCACTTTGCTGATGCCCTATGCTACTAGTCCCAAACCAGTGGCTCTGGAGCAACATGTTGCTCAACAACCCCTTTAACTGGATATTGCTCCCAGTCGCCATAAAGCAGGTACTTTTTTTGAATTTCTGGCTTTGAGGCAAGTTTTTCGTGCATAAAAAACAGGTGTATTGCCAAACAGAGACTCCTGTAGGCTGCCAGTCCATATAGGGGCTACCAAATAGCCAATCACAGATGTTATTTGGCACTACCAGGATATATTTCCTTCTTTTGTTGCTCTCCAACTCTTTTTGCCTTTGAATGTGGCTTACAGGTAAATACAAGATTGGGGACCTCTCACCCTACACACAAAAATGAGGATTTTATTGTCATTCCCTAAAATTTCATCTTTAAACCAGTGCCATAACATGACGGTCTGACATTTTAATGGCCACCACTGAGATCAGGGAACATAAAGATTCATAATGATATAATTCTGCCAGATTCAGTTCAACCTGTCTTTATCTATTCTCCTTGTAGCACATTGTATGAAGAGATCCACCTCTCCACCAACCAGCTCTAGGTCTGCAAAGAACTTACATCAAACATATCAGCCAAACCCTAAGCCTGGAAGAAACATGGCACATCAATCAGATATTAGATCCAGAGAGCACTTACACCAAGTAGGTTCTTCTAAACTTTTTTTATGGGTGATTTAAATATAATGGACGGTAAGAAGGTCACTAAACCTAACATGCAAGTTGGCCTAGAATAAATATTCTTAAAAGGTTACCTATATTTAGGTATGACACAGACAGTGGGATATTTTGCAAAAACATGCAAATCATTTATTGTAACTTCAAGATCTTGATAACATAGGCTTTTTGCATGTTTTTGGACACACCAGAGTGACCATTTCATCCAAAAATCATCAAAAAATCAGCAGCACTAAATAATGATGGGAATAGTGTGATGGAAAGATGACAGTATCCCTTTAATACTAACTATTATACCATAATACTATTTTATAAGGATTGGGCATGTTTATGGTAAAACACTAATTATTTTCTATTTTTATTTCTCAGTCATCTAATCACAATCTAGGACCAAGGCTAAATCAGCCCTTGTCTCGGACCAAATTCCATAAAGTCTGCATTTTCTCTCGAGCTGCAGGGAGTCATTACCAGTGGCTGATGAATCAACTGAAAGCAGCTTTTGTGAATGACATGGCAGTTAGCTTCCATTCTGTGCCCATTTCTAATAATTATTCGGACTTTACTTCGGAGCTGACTAAATGCACCTTCGCCATTCTGTACCACACTTGGAATTCTGGGCGCTTGAATGTCACTGATGTGCGTGACTCACTGTACGACAGAGAGCTGGAGGATTTATCTCTGCACCTAGGTATATACATATTAAAGGCCTTCGTACTTAGTACAGGGGAATATTCATGCTGACATAGTTTCTATGGAATCTCACTATAAGCCTATGAGCTAAAGTAGCTAAAAACCCACCACTATTCATTGTGTAGGCTCCCCAGCTTTGATTACTGAGAAACAGCATGAGCGCTGGAAGCCAGTCTAGTCCTGGCTTCCAATGGGTATGCGCCTCGTTGGCAGTCAGTGCCAGGGAACCTGCTTAGATATGGAGGCCACCAACCCTGATGTGTTATTGGGCTTTCTATGGACAGATATAGGACAAGGTCCAGCATATGAGAAAGAACTTGGCATTGTTGGGGAAAGGACGCAAGGGGGCACTTTTAAAAAATCGATATGGGCTGGTTTAATTCCATTTTAAGAAAAAGGCTCTCCCAAAAACAATAAAATATCTCATCTGAAACTTTCTGTTGAATAACAGACTGTTCTTGCCATGGATCTTTACTGATGTTGTTCATGTAACATTCACAATTTTCTTTGAACTTTCTGCTCTGTTTTGTGGGACTTTAGGAAAGAATAATGTCATTGTGGTACTTGATGATCTGACGGACAGTGGTTTAGAAGAGAAGAAGAAGATCCTTCAAAACCAGCCCAGCATTAATAGACTGGCACAGGCGCTGTTCCTCTTCAGTGAGAAAGAAAAAAAGTCCGGAGGGGGCAGTTACTATTATGCTAGTACGTCAGAATCACAGAATCTAAAGATAAAGTTGCAGAAAATCATAAACGTTATCAAAGACAATGGTGAGTACTTATGAATGAGAGCATTATGTAGATATATAAATGACATTAGTAAGTACATATATAAGTGAGAAGTTATGAAAAGATGAGTTATGATATAGAATCGTATGAAAGGCTGAGCAGAAGACATCTCAATCACAGTTTGTTTTGAGGAAGTCAATTGTTATGTCCATCTATTTTGCCTCCCGTACCTATTTGTTGAAGATCTGTTAGCTCATTTACTAAAGGGGCAAGAAGCAAATGCAACATTTTGTGTCCAGCTTTGTCTGGTATCTGGCAGGGGAGTAACTACTTGGGGTGCGATTGCTCCCAGGCCCGCACCCACTTGAGGCCAACCGGAGTCACAATAAGCCATATAGTGGGAGGCAGGACAGAGGGAAATTGCAAGTTGGGAGTGTACTTATACTGAATTTTATGTTTGTGTGGGGGTAGGGGGATATGTGGCTAGTTACACCATTGGAATTTGGTTTCCTCTTTATAAAGACCAAGAAAGCAAGTTTTGAATTATTTGGTTGTCTTGCCCCCTAGTGCTGAATTATCTTCCTCACATCCAAGCTCACTAGTTGAGCCTCCCCAATAAAACATCACTTTCTGGTGCACTCTCTGTTTGTTTAACTCTATTCTCTTCATAGAACCAAAGTCTCCTGGATTTGCAGCTATGAAAGAAGGATTGAAACAAAGAGAAATTCAGAGACCCACCTCGCGGCCTCCCCAAGCAAATACATCCGGGAGTCCGACCAACTTACGTCAAGGACATCAGTCAGAGAGTCAACCAAGCTATAAACCTGGAAAGTACTCGGTATACACATCAGATATTGCATCCAACTCTTCCCCTAATGAGATCCCATGCCAAATATGTTCTTAGTTCTCTTAATCCTTAAAACTAACATTTGGTATAATGTAAGCACTGGTTTACTATGACAATTTGCAAGGGGAATATTTTTTTTCCTATAGAAAAGAGCAAAGAACAAGGAACAAGAGGCCGTCAATTTAGACTTGAGAAACTGGACTTAGACTTAATGCAGCAAAATGGATCTACACGATGAGGCTGGGGCAGATTCTATTAATGCCTTTAATAGTGGTTGTCTACTTAGACAGGTGTTAACACCAGGGCTATAGTAACCTAGTAACCTCTTTTTAAGTAATTGTGTGTGTGTGTTTAGGGGCCCATTTGTATACAAAGTGCATGTAAAATTATACATTGTTTCTTAAAGTCTGTGTAAACAATTATTGGACATGTAGCAGATTGGGAATGTTAAGGGAAATTTTGTGGAAAATATATTAATTTATTTAATTTGTTTCCTTTTTTTTGTATATCTCAGTCATCTGATCATGTGCCTCAAAGTCACAGGCCTTGGCAAAAGCCTCCTTCACCTCCAACAAGATTCCATAAAGTCGGCATTTTCTCACGGGCTGCAGGGAGTCATTATCAGTGGCTGGTAACCCAACTGAAAACCATCTTCGTGAATGACACAGCGGTTACCTTCCATTCTGCGCCCATTTCCAATAATTATTTAGACTTCTCTACAGAGTTGACTAAATGCACCTTCGCCATTCTGTACCACACATATAATTCTGGGCGCTTGAACATCACTGATGTATCTGACTCACTGTACGACAGAGAACTGGCGGATTTATCTCTGCACCTAGGTATGTAAGAAAATAAATAGAATATATCATAGAGGACAAAAACAGATGTTTCAAAGCAGAACTATTGTTTAGGAAAGTAGCAGGTGAGAAATATTCTTGGCTGCTGTTAGGACAACCTAAGTGATCTGTATGTCTAAAGATGCCCCAGTAGCTCCCCATCTTCTCTTCTGCTGATTCACTGCACATGCTCTGTGCTGCTGTCACTTACTGAGCTTAGGGACTGCCATGTATATATATATATATATATATATATATATATATATATATATATATATATATATATATATATATATATATACATGGCAGTCCCTAAGCTCAGTAAGTATATATAGTATATATACTGTATATATATATATATATATATATATATATATATATATATATATATATATATATATATATATTAATAAATAGAAACTATATAAATATATGAAATAAACTTGATTGTGTTTCCCTCGAGCATTCATTTTCAGGCATATTAAATCACAAAATTTAAAAAAAACTCAAATTATTAAATAGCTTGGGATTTCTACTGATAAATTTAAAAAATCTTACTCACAACCTAAGTGATCTGTATGTCTAAAGATGCCCCAGTAGCTCCCCATGTTCTCTTCTGCTGATTCACTGCACATGCTCTGTGCTGCTGTCACTTACTGAGCTTAGGGACTGCCATGTATATATATATATATATATATATATATATATATATATATATATATATATATATATATATATATATATATATATATATATATATTAATAAATAGAAACTATATAAATATATGAAATAAACTTGATCAAGTGTTTCCCTCGAGCATTCATTTTCAGGCATATTAAATCTCAAAATTTAAAAAAAAACTCAAATTATTAAATAGCTTGGGATTTCTACTGATAAATTTAAAAAATCTGAAATTAGAAAACTCAAATGAAGAAATTTACAAATTTGACATTTATTGACAGAATTGTCTTAATTTGAAACAAAGCCTAAACCTTTTTACATTACCAGGTAAAACCTATTTGTATGAATGGCTAGTTAAGCCTCTGCTTTTTGGCCCAGTAGTTTAAAGGTATCCATATCCAAGCAACATCTACAGATTCTCACAAATTCCCATGTAGTAAGGCTTTCATTGATGCAGTAGGGAATTATTTGTAGTCTTGTCTTCCTGTTTTTATGAGAATGTAATTTTTCTTGTTTCCTTGTTCGTTCACATTAATGGTTAAGCCTAGGAATCAAATAAAATCACTATAAGTGATTGTGTGTAGGGATGGGTAAAATAGCCACCCCTAGTATTATTGTTAGGCAGTCCCTCCATGTTATGGACACCTAATTGGGTCCTAAAATATAGTTGGGAGGGGTACTGTTGACTCTTGTTATTTCTCACAGTGACCAGCAGATGGCACTGTGCTAGAGTATAAAAGGCTCTGAAGCCATACTTTCAGTGTCCATCTTGTGCTGGCTCTAGCCTGTGCAGGAGGCAGAGCTCGAGTGGAACCTAGACAGGTCAGGTCTAGTAAGAACAGGCTACTCACCTTTATAGATCACTCTAGGAGTGATAGTCAGTCAGATTATTTAGCTGAGCATCTTGAGGCTCCTACGAGGATTGTAGTGGGATTAAGATCCCAGGGTACTCATTGCCCAGAAGTAGGGACTAAGTGTACAGACCTAGGGTAGAAAGATTCCCCTCAGGTTCCACTTAGGGAAAAGGCTGAAAGCTGGGTGTACCTCCTCAAAGCTGCATGTATTGTTCCTATCTCTGAGGAGAATCATACTGACCAAAGGTGTAGTGAGTATTGTCTATGCACAATGTACTGTATGAACCTGCAATATTCTGATCTATGTACACTCCACTGAGGATTGTATACTGTGCTCAATAAATCTGTTATTTGGTTAAGTTATAAGAACCACTGGCGCCCAATTCTTTGCACCCTGATTACAGTTACAGTTGCACTACACCCTGCTTCCACCTCGCTGCGAAGGCTCACTCCCTAAGAATTAAGGTCTCATCCGGAGCATATGTACTAGGAGTGAAGCTTATAGTAGAGTAAGGTGCACTCAATTTACTATAGCGCTACAAGTGTATTTTAAATTTAATGAATATTCATTTAATGCAAAACTGCAATAGTTTTTACTTACATCCTACTTAAACCAATAATATATCATCAGTGTAATAAATTATATTTTTTATACTTTGTGTGTACAAATCACTAAAGATAACTTGTACCTCCCAATGTTCAATGTATACAGTAATTTTCTTCAATTCTCTTCCTGTTGAATTGAGTCTAATACAGAGGAATACTCATGCTAGCATATTTTTAAGGTGTCTCTCTACCCTCTAAACTTTCTACTACCTCATAATTAGGTATTTCTTATTTGGATATTTTTTATGACAAATATGAGGGGAAAGAGTAAATGTATTATTCTCCTCTATATATTTATTTAGAAAATACAGTGTTGTATGGCCTTGAAATGTATAAGAAATAATGAATCCTGCTTTGTGGAACTTTAGGAAAAAATAATGTTATTGTGGTACTTGATGATCTGATGGACAGTAGTCCAGCAGAGAAGAAAAAGATCCTGCAGAACCAACCTAGTATTAAAAGACTGGCGCATGAGCTGTTCCTCTTCAGTGAGAAAGAAAAAGGTTCCAGACGGGGCAGTTACACTTTTGATAATGCGTTGGAATCCACGACTTTAAGGTTGAAACTGGAGCAAATCATGCAAATTATTAACGATAACAGTAAGTATATTCATAAAATGAATTGAAGGAAAATAAGGTCCACTTTAAAGGGATTTTTTGTAGTTGTAAAAATTTTCGAATAGGTTACATTTTTTTATTTTTAAAATATTTTTTAAAACTAGTTTTCCTAAAATTTATAGTATATAGTATTTGCTAAAGTATTCATTACTAAAACTTAAAATTCATGTTTACAAAAGTTACAATCTTCTCAAATCAACTGAAAAACAAAGTTAAACTTATGGCCAAAAGTTACTAGCTAGCTAAGAAATAACTAATTTTGATGCCCCAAAAAATGGTTTTGAGCACAGAATTCATTTGTATTGAAAATGTTTTAGAATTGAGAAATATTTTTTTTTTTTGTTCATAGAGTTAGCTTGATTTAGGATTAGGTGTAGTGAAAAAAACATGGATAGACGTGGTATTTTTCCAAGGGGGAATTTAGTCTTATTACGGATCTTTTAATAATAAAAAAAATGATAGGCCTACTTATCCTATGTACAGCATGAAACATGGCAATTGTTATACGTTTTCAAAAATTTTTTGTTGTTTTTATAAGCTGGGTTTTTAGTGTGTTCTCTTATTCGTTTATTTTTGCTGTGGCCATAAACATTACATTCTATCTCCTCAAAGTAAATATTGACAACATGCAATTAATTTTTAGTTTATTAAATGTAATTGAAAAATAATTGTAAGAACAATTTAATTTTTTTCTCAAGCAGGGAAGGCAGCATCAAAGATAATGGATCGCAGACAAAATGATTTATTTGAAACTGACTATAAGAGTCAGTTTACTGCGACCCAACAGAAGGACGATCTTGAAGCTTCTCTTAGTCCATCAAAGAGTGACAAGGGAAAACCAACTTTGGATAGGGTTTCTAGCACATGGGAGACAAAGGAGAACATTTCTTATGATGATTTTACTGATAGGGCTTCCAAAATAGAATTAGATAATTCCCACAGCAAAGGCCCAACTCTACCTAGAAGTGAGGAACACGTGAAAAAGATGTACAAAGACTCTGGAATCACAGGTTCTCCCACAAGCTCAAGGGCCAGGACTCCACAAAGTTCTTTTTTAAGAAGCCATATGGACACATCCAAAACACCACCTTCAGCTTCATACGCCAAGAGTTCCAAAGCAACTGATCATGATCAAGAGAGACCTTTGTCATCTTTGTCTACAAAGAATCATGACTCCTTTCTCAAAACTGAAGGGTCATCATCTCCACGTTTACTCAGTCAAATGCAAAGCACCCACTTTGTGAATCTAATGGACAATATGTTCCAACAACAACGTGATTTGATTTTAAATCATTATAAGTCACAGTTGCTGATGAATGAGAAGATCATAAAGGCTTGGCATGATAGCCTTCAATACATGAAAGACATGGAGAACAAACTATCTGAATATCAGCACATCATCCATAAACAGGAACTGACAATATGTAAACAGGAAAATATGATACGACAGCTGAGGGACACCCACCCAGTATATCGACAGAATTATAAATAAAACCACATAAGGGCTGAGATTATAGTCGTGGTTTAGATTTGGCATCTCAAACTGAGAAGATACACCTCGATTTAGATACTCAGTTACTTAACTATTTTCAGTCTCCAGCATGGATCATTCCGAATTACTAACACGAAACAGGAGTGCTGCTTTCTCTAAGCCACTGATATTGTTAGACTTTTTACAATTAAATGATATAATGCTACAGAAAAATATATACCTATATAGACTATGCATGCAACAGTCTGTTTTGTTATATTAAAAAGAAATGTACTGTAAAAAGATAGAGCTATATTTAGATTTTTTTTTATTTTAAGGTTGGTTATAAGACCTAGAAACTCTGAGCACCGCTGCCATTAAATTGTTCTTTAAACAATTTACTCAATGGTTTACTCCTTGGTGCAGGAACTGTAGTTCTCCTTGGTGTTGTGTTGTGTTGGTCGCCCGGAAATCAATATGCAACCAATGTTCTCAATGAGTAGCCACTCTGTATACTGATCAGTTCCAGATTTTTGGGGCTTTGATGAAAGGTGTTGCAAGGAGCCACCGATCGATCACAGGAATGATAAATTGGTCAATTGGAAAGGATCTTCCACAAAAAACAAAACTCAAAATCTTTCCATTCCCTAAGTAAATGTATCAACAAAAGGAAGCACTGGCACTTCACTTATTATTATGATTATAATATTGAATTATATAGTGCTTACACATTCATACTAGTTCATTATGGGGTGGTATCACATACACACTTTGATTTATTCACTCACCCCTCCTGTGTCTCATGTGTGGGGAAGAAGTAGGTTTTCCAAACTAATTGTCTAAAAATGACCTCTTTTAGGGAGAGTGTTAAATGCTGGTTGGAGCAGCTGGTTTTTACAGTTGCTGATAGGGAGGCACCAGTTCCTTCAACAAAAAGCAAAAAAATTGAATTTTCAAATTTGTAGGATGGATCACCTTATGACTTGGGCCGACATCAGGAATCATACTACGAAGTTAGCAGGACCGTTCGCCCTAAGAGGACTTCAATTATTAATCCATTTGTCACCTGGGTCCCTGGGTAGCCCTGCCAACATGTAGAATGGGGCCCTAATGAAAAATAAAATGGATGCATGATCATGCCCCTGCTCCACACTAGTCAGGGGCAACAAACCCAGCCCACAAGCCACCCACATCCATCCCCTAACATGTTCCACCTTCTTCTTAACCTGTAAATCACACTTTTTTATCTTTAGGGGTCCCCTGCCATGGACCCCCTAATTGCAGTACCCCACCGATGGCTGTCCTGCTTTATGGTATTTGAAGGAAAACTATACCCCCAAAATGAACACTTAAGCAACAGATAGTTCATATCATATTAAGTGGCATATTAAAGAATCTTACCAAACTGGAATATATATTTAAGTAAATATTGCCCTTTTACATCTCTTGCCTTGAGCCACCATTTCGTGATGGTCTGTGTGCTGCCTCAGAGATCACCTGACCAGAAATACTGCAGCTCTAACTGTAACAGGAAGAGATCACCTGACCAGAAATACTGCAGCTCTAACTGTAACAGGAAGAAGTGAGGAAGCAAAAGACACAACTCTGTCTGTTAATTGGCTCATGTGACCTGACATGTATGGTTTGTTGGTATGTTTGTGAGCACAGTGAATCCTACGATCCCAGGGGGCGGCCCTTATTTTTTAAAATGGCAATTTTCTATTTATGATTACCCAATGGCACATACTACTAGAAAAGTATATTATTATGAAAATGGTTTATTTACATGAAGCAGGATTTTACATATGAGCTGTTTTATGCAATATCTTTTTATAGAGACCTACATTGTTTGGGGGGTATAGTTTTCCTTTAAACTGGATATGCCTGAAAGTTTTAATAAAGTTTTAAATATCAACAACATCCTAGAATTAGACCAGGGGCCCACTCTTAGTATTCTTCCTCTCCTCACTCAATCTCTATTCTCCTAGTCTCTTTTCTTTACATACTATAATCTATTATTCCATCTATTTAGTCTCTTTGTTCTCATACAAATAGGGAATGACCATGAAATAGGCCAAATGTTTAGCAGCATGAGGGTCCACTGATACCTGGGCCCACCGAGAGTTTTCCTGGTGTCCCGGTGGGCCGGTCCAACACACATTGCTCCAAATGCCAGTACTTTGCACTTTAGCAATAAATGGCACCATTTTGTGTTGGGGGAAAAATAAATGATCCCCTTTATTGTTCGTTATTGGCTTAATGAGTAGTGATGGACGAATAAATTCGGCTGGCGCAAATTCGCTGTGAATTTCCAAATTTCATTGGCGCCTAATAAATTCCCGAAAACTTGTCAGCGTCAAAATCACAACGCGTCAACACTATTCGGACACCATTCACTTTAACGCCGGCGTCAATTTTCGAGTTTCACAAATTTTTTGCTCATTTTCACAAATTTTTCAGCGTTTCGCGAATTTCGTGGGAAATTCGCAAATTTTTACGGTGAAGCTAAATGGGAGAAATTTGCCGATTGCTAATGAGTACACAAAGGGTCTCATTTAACAACATGATTTGCTAGATTACACAAGTACCGTTGCCAATAGCAACCAGTCAGTGCAGGTCTATTACAGGTATGGGACCTCTTATCCAGAACACTCGAGACCTGGGGTTTTCTGGATAACAGATCTTTCTGTAATTTTGGATCTTCATACGTTAAGTCCACTAGAAAATCATGTAAACATTAAATAGGCTGGTTTTGCCTCCAATAAGGATTAATTATATCTTAGTTTGGATCAAATACAAGCTACTGTTTTATTATTACACAGAAAAAGGAAATTATTTTTAAACTGTAACAGGGTTTTTGGGGCTATTTAAGCACAAATGGGTTAATGTCCAGCTATAGGCATAGGGAATGTGGTTCATTGGACTCTAACACACCAGGATGGGCCTTTGCTATGTGGAAGTAGTGAAGTAAGGGTGTAGAGCAACTACAACTCCCATAGGCTGCTGTGCATGAAAAACAAAATACAAGGGCACCAGGAGGTTCTTGCAACAAAAATAGAACAGTTTGTTTGTCATTGGAACCAGGGATGGGCGAATTTGACCCCTTTCGTTTCGCCAAAAATTTGCTGCCGGCGAAATGACGCAGACGCCCATTAAAGTCTATGGGCGTCAAAAAAAATTTGTCGCACGGCAAAATTATTTTGTAGCGCGTCTTTTTTTTTGACGCACGTCTCCATACAAGTCTATGGGCGTCATTTTTTCGGCGAAACAAGGCGAAAAAATTCGCCCATCCCTAATTGGAACTCCCTGAGGCAATAGCGTCACACCAGCATAGATTCACCCTCATGATCTCAGCACAATGACCTGGATCCCACACGTTGGATCAGGGAACTTACTAGCCCTAATTCCCTATTAGGCTACCTCCTTGTTATCCCTCCTAGTTGGAGCCAAGCTGCTCTTGCTACTTAACCTGCCTGTCTTACTCTCCTAGAGACTCTATAACAGATAGTAATCCTGCCACTGGTGCCTTGTTGTACCCAGACTCCAGATAGGTCAGACACCAGGAGCCAAAGAGGAAGCTCCACCCCCTTCTCACTCACTATACCAGAGTGTGACAGGAAGTGGTCATAACACCTCTTGGCCAATAGCACAACTATGCAAATTACAACTAGCTACATGGGCATCTGCCCAGCAACTAGGGAGATCAGGAAGTGTAGGGATTTAAAGCCAATAGGAGCACATTAACCTTATGGGTCCCTACAAAACATTTGGATTATTTGGATAAAATGGAGTCTATGGGAGACGACCTTTCCATAAGTCAGAGCTGTCTGGATAATGGATTTCTGGATAACGGATCCCATACCACTTTACTTTTTAAATCCCATCCTATTGTATTGAGCATAAACGAAGAGTTCCAATGGGAGACAAGTTTTTGGATAGCACCAGATGTATCTTATTATTCCTGGCACTAGACCTACTAGCACTTTTACGTTACACCCCGTTGTATAGAGACAACACACACCCCTGGGCACACGCTGGAATTGAGACAAATGAACATTCCAAGCAAGAGATTGTTACACAAGCACAGGGGAAGTACATTCAGCCCAACCCAATATGAAAGAGAATGAAAGTGAAAGTTGAAGAAAAGATTCCCGGCAGCTCAGCCTCATACTGACACAATGAGACGGAAGGACAGACGAGAGGAAGAGTAATACAGACATACAGAGGAACCTGGATACAAACAATGAGTGGGAACACAAGGTAAGATTATTGTGCTGTAAATATTACCTGCCCAGAAGATTAACTACTGTTACTACTGTTACTACTGTTACTACTGTTACTACTGTTACTACTGTTATTATTATAGGCCCCAGGACTGAGCTGCCTTATGATTCAGTTCTGTTTTATTACAGGCCCCACAGCTGAAACTGTCCTTAAAGGGCCCAGGATCTCTGTGTGTGAAATTCCTAAGCACCTATGTATATTATTATTACAGGTATGAGACCTGTTGTCCAGAATGTCCAGGACCTTGGGTTTTCCGGATAACAGATCTGTACATAATTTGGATCTTCATACACTAGAAAATCATGTAAACATTAAATAAACCCAATGGTTTTGCTTCCAATAAGGATTAATTATGTCTTAGTTGGGATCAAGTGCAGGTATTGGATCCATTATACAGAAACCCATTATCCAGAAAGCTCCAAATTACAGAATCGCTGTCTCCCATAGACTTCATTTTATCCAAATAATCCAAATTTATAAAAATGATTTCCTTTTTCTGTGTAATAATAAAACAGTAGCTTGTACTTGATCCCAACTAAGAAATAATTAATCCTTATTGGAGGCAAAAACCAGCCTATTGGGTTTATTTCATGTTTACATGATTTTCTAGTAGACTTAAGGTATGAAGATCCAAATTACAGAAAGATCCATTATCCAGAAAAACAATTTATCCTGACCATTCTGGATAACAGGTCCCATACCTGTACAAGCTACTGTTTTATTATTACAGAGAAAGAGGAAATTATTTGGATAAAATGGTGTCTATGGGAGACGGCCTTTCCATAATTCAGAGCTTTCTGGATGACAGGTTTCCAGATAATGGGTCCCATACCTGTATACTGTATCTTATAACTTTCTCTGTCTGTATGTGTAAATTATAACTGTCTTTTACCCAAAATCTGCTTTCGTCTATTGAATGTAATTGTAATTCTAAGCATCTTTCCTAAATATACAGCAAAAACTCATTTTCACTGGTTTGAATGTTAAGGTACATATAATGGCAGATGAAAGCATTATCTGTCTATCCTTTCCTGTTCTCTGGTTCTGGTTCTGTTAAAACATTGCTACAAAACTCAGTCACCCTACAGGTTGGTTAGCCCACTGGCTTCCATAAAATGTAGGGCGTATTTACATCCCCTGAGAGTAAAGTACAGTTTGGAGTGCAATCGTCATGTTTTTTCCCTATAATTCACCATTTTTCCCCAACAATTCTGGTATCATATTAGATGTGAATGGGCACTTTGCTTGACACAATTGTGTCTGTTTCACCAAAATTAACGCAACTATGTGTGCAATTCATCACAAAGCCGGCGCAAAGCTGGAGTCGTTGTAATTTCTAGTGGTGTCAACTTTGGAGTTGGGCATGCAACTGTCATATGCTTTTGGCACAACTGTGCTGCGTTGCTTGACACAGAGCGCTAGAGCAACCCTGGAGCAGGCCCGGACTGGCAATCTGTGGGTTCTGGCAAATGCCAGAGGGGCTGCTATAATGCCCTATAGAAAGTCACTATTTAGCGGGCTGGTTGGGGCTGTTTGGGCCTCTATTTGGGCTGATTGGGCCTCTGTGTACCTGAAATTCCAGGGCCTATTTTAATTCTCAGTCCGGACCTGCCCTGGAGGATTTACTAAAGGGCAAATTATCGGCAGCCACCACTTCACACACATCGCACCACTTCACCAGGTGCAAATTCGTTACCACTACGCTAATTCACTAAAATGTGAAGTTGCGTCCTGGGCGCCAACGATGACGACTTTTTGCTAGTGATACTTTTTCAGTGTGGGCATTTCATAGCAAAGATTCTCTGGTGTTTGTGCCTAGCGACAATTTCCTAGTGATCTTACGCTTAGGTCATTTTGCATAGGGCGGGTAATTAAAGTTGTATGGTCGTCTTTATTATAAACATTGGTGCAAATGCTTGAAGTTACCACTTTTTATTACAAATGTTAAATGTTAATAAAGATAAAAGAGATCCAGGCCCGGATTTATGGAAAGGCCACCAAGGGCGGCAGGATTTTAGGGGGCTGCATGAAGCCCAACCACACCCACATTGGTTCGGAAGTTCTGGAGCTGATCGTGTTCAGTCATAGTTTTTTAAAATTATCCGCAGTGCTCCTGATATGATGATGAACATTTGTGCATGTGCACAAATGAAGGGGAGGGGACAGGGGTGATGAGCGGTAGCGGCCTAGGGGCACCCTTTATGTAAATCCGGCCCTGAAGAGAACATATTATGCCCTACACATGAGCCCACTGTAAAAATGAATGTTCCATGGCCCTCAAATATCTGAGGAAACATGTTAACCCAAAAAAGTTCAAGCTAGGACTTATGCAGGCAATCCCGCTTAAAAAATGGAAAAGTCACCAGAGTTTTTTCAACTTTAATGCATTTCCGGCAGACAGGATATGATGTAAGTGGCAGAAGATTGAGGAAGATCTAGGTTCACTTTAGCACTACGCCTGGTCTAACGTGGCGAAGTCAACTCTGGTGAAAGAAGTAACGTTCAGTAAAATCCGCACTTTACTGAATTTGCAGAGCAACGACCATTCGCCTGGAGTGCGAACTGTGCTCATATGAGTATGCGTGGGATCACACGAAACGCGTTAGGGAAAATGTCTGGTCAATAAGTCTGGTTTACTTCACCGCTGTCTACTGATCTGTCGAGTGCATGCTGCAAGGATATTGTATCAGTCAATAAAAATTGCACATACAAGTAACATTAATTCCACTGCAAAATTTTAAATAAATATATAACGAAAAGTTGTTTTGAATGGCATTTTTCGTAATCCATGGGAGGTGATCCTCTTGATGGCGTAGCAGTAGTAGATATTCAGCCTTTTCTAATGATTTCTTCCTTATAGTCGACAGAAAACTGTGGGAATCACATCCCGGTGCTCTAAAACGGATCTAGCATGGCTAATGGACCTGCTCATCCCTAATGTCTCCAATGTGAGATATATTCCAGTCGACAATGAGGACTTGTGGAAGGAGGAGGTGGACAAATGTTCATTAGTGATCTTACATCACAGCACTAAACATGGGCGGCTTAACATCACTGATACACAAGGCTCCCTCTATAATGAAGAACTCCTCTACTTAAGCAAAAATCTTGGTAAGAGCCATTTTACACTTATTGCCCAAAACCTCTGTTACTGTATCTAACATTGTATAACTTTGTTTTCTTATTACCGGTTTATCAGTTGTAATTTATAGAGCAGGTATTACCCACAATCATGAAAGAGCTGTTATATCTGTCAACTCACAAGTAGAATTGACTGATCTTTTGTCATAAAGCAAATATCTAATTAGTTGCTATGGGTTACAAGACCTGCCTCAGCACTTGCCCCTTTGCATCTGTTATTACTTTATCCCTTTGGAATGAAAATTTTAAGACCATGTGATCTTGGTCCTCTAATCCTCTCATTTTATTTAACAAACCTTTGTTTGTTAAATTCTCTGCTTGTTAAAATATGATTTAAAGGGATTAATTGATCCATGACATTAAAGGGATACTTTCATGGGAAAACATGTTTTTTTTTCAGCAGACTTTTTCACTGAAATCTGTTTTTCAAAAGAGCAAACAGATTTTTTTATATTTGAATTTGAAATCTAACTTGGGATAGACATATTGTCAGTTTCCCAGCTGCCCCCAGTCATGTGACTTGTGCTCTGATAAACTTCAGTCACACTTTACTGCTGTACTGCAAGTTGGAGTGATATCACCCCCTCCCTTCCCCCCCCCAGCAGCCTAACAAAAGAACAATGGGAAGGTAACCAGATAACAGCTCACTAACGCAAGAACAGCTGCCTGGTAGATATAAGAACAACACTCAATAGTAAAATCCAGGTCCCATTGAGACACATTCAGTTACATTGAGTAGGAGAAACAACAGCCTTCCAGAAAGCAGTTCCATCCTAAAGTGCTGGCTCTTTCTGAAAGCACATGACCAGACACAATTACCTGAGATGCACCTACACACCAATATTACAACAAAAAAAATACACTTGCTGGTTCAGGAATTACATTTTATATTGTAGAGTGTAAACAGTGTCATTTAGAAATAAAACTACATCATACAAATCATGAAAGAATCCCTTTAACACATTTGTTTTTCGCAAACATTCAAAAAAACATATTCAGAGCTGGGCCAAGTTGTAGGCAATACTACTCAGCATCAAACTGGGGTGTCCAGGCCAACATTAGGGCCCCTCACCCCTGTCATGGATCTCATGCCCCAGTCAAAGCCCTTTTCACCCCAGTTGCAAGCTCCTCCAACTCCCCACCTTATAACTTTTTACCTTTTGTGGCCATGGGGGGAAGGGAATTTTCCAGTAGGGAATCAGGTCTGGGTCAGCAGGGCCCTTGAGAGTGGGGGACAATATGTTTTTTCTCTGTGTCCTACCAGCCAAGTCCTACCCTGATACTAGTTAATGTAAAAAAGGGAGCAACATAAGCCTGAAAAAAATCCCTGGGGGTTCCAAATAAGGACAGTGATTGGCTATTCAGTAGCACCCATGTGGGCTGGCAGCCTACAGGAGGTTCTGTTTGGAGTACATCTGTTTTTTATACAACCAAAACTTGCCTCCAAGCCTGGAATTCAAAAATAATCACCTGCTTTGAGGACACTGGAAGCAACATCCAAGGGGTTGGAGAGCAACATGTTGAGCCACTAGTTGGGGATCCCTGCACTATACATTACTGAGGAAATTCAGCTTTGCCTTGACATTGCAATCTGAAGGGATCATTTAAAAAGTGTGCAATGTACACTTTTTATGCACTTTGCACATTGCCTTGTTTAAAGAATTGCAGCTCTGGAGTCCTGTATGCACCTTCATGAATATAATGATGCTTCTGATCAGCAGTGCTGTTTCAATAAGGGTGGTGGAGTGATGGAGTGATGGGAGACACATAGGTGGAATGTAGGTAGAGATCAGCAGAGACTCTGTCCTTACTACGTTCCCACGGCTGGTTTGCACCGACAGATGCTTTGGTCTACATCTTCATCATCATCATCATCATCATCATCATCATCATTTATTTATATAGCGCTGTCAAGATATGCAGTGCTTTACTGCAGTTATAGCAAACAGGGAATAAATGGTAGATAACAGACAAGGATTACAGAATACAATAGGGTTTACAAAAAAGGTTAGGGTACAATTGAGACATTAGGATTGTATAAACAATTTGTCATTTTTGATACAGCAATGATTAATTAAGGTACATCGAATAGGCCTCTTTAAACAGATGGGTCTTTAAGGAGCGCTTGAAAGTTTGGAAGGAAGGGGAAAGTCTGACAGCTTGTGGCAGAGAGTTCCAGAGAAAAGCAGAAGCCTGAGAGAAGTCTTGTAGACGAGAATGGGCAGAAGTGACCAGAGGAGAAGTGAGGCGAAGATCAGAAGCAGAGCGTAGGTTTCGTGAAGGAGAGTATTTGGAAATTAGAGATGAAATATAGGGAGGGGTTTCATTATTAAGGGCCTTGAATGTGAGTGTAAGCAATTTGAATTTGATTCTAGAAGAGATTGGGAGCCAGTGAAGGGACATACATATGGGAGCAGCTGATGTTGAGCGGCGAGCTGGATAAATGAGTCTAGCGGCCGCGTTTAGAACAGATTGGAGTTGTGAAAGGTGACTTGTTGGAATACCTGTGAGGAGTAAGTTGCAGTAATCAAGGTGGGAGATGATGAGAGACTGAATCAGTGTTTTAGTTGATTCTGAACTGAGATAGGGTCGTATTCGAGCAATGTTGCGCAGTTGAATACGGCAAGATTTTGCAAGTGTTTGAATGTGTGGTGAAAAACACAGATGAGAGTCTAAGATGACTCCTAGGCAGCCTGTGTGGTGGAATGAAAGGTGGTGTTGTTTATGGTGAGTGATATCTGAGGGACAGGGGAAGATCTTGGAGGAAATATGATGAGTTCTGTTTTAGAAAGGTTCAGTTTCAGGTGGCGCTGTGACATCCAGGAGGAGACAGCAGAGAGACAGTCTGTGACTTGGGAAAGGACAGAATTAGAAAGATCAGGAGTAGACAAGTAGAGTTGGGTGTCGTCAGCATAAAGGTGATACTGAAGTCCAAATGACTGAATGAGTTTTCCTAGTGAAGTTGTATAGAGTGAGAACAGCAGGGGGCCAAGAACAGAGCCTTGAGGAACTCCAACAGAGAGTGGGAAAGTAGTAGAAGTAGAGTTAGAGAAGGAAACTTTAAAGGAACGGTCAGACAGATAAGATGTAAACCATGAAAGAGCAGTGTTCTGAATGCCAGATGAGTGTAGAATGTCAAGGAGAAGTGTGTGGTCAACTGTATCAAAGGCTGCAGAGAGATCTAGAAGGATTAGAATAATGACCTTTAGACTTTGCCAATAGAAGATCATTGGTTACTTTGGTGAGTGCAGTTTCAGTCAAGTGTGATGGGCGGAAGCCAGATTGCAAGGGGTCGAGGAGGGAGTTGTGAGTAAGATGATGGATCAGGTGTTTGTAAACAAGCCTTTCTAGTAATTTGGATGCGAATGGAAGAAGGGAGACCGGTCGATAGTTAGTGGGAGAGCTGGGATCAAGGGAAGGTTTTTTGAGGATAGGAGTGATTATTGCTTGTTTGTATAATTATGGAAAGGTACCAGTAGAGAGTGAAAGATTGAATAGGTGGGTAAGTGCAGGAGAGAGTGTATCAGAGATTGGGTGGAGAAGGTGAGAGGGTATGGGGTCAAGGGAGCAGGTGGTGGGTTTTGAGCTGGCTAGAAGTTTGCTAACTTCATCTAGAGTTGCAGGGGTGAAGGAGTGCAAAGTAGATGTGAGTGGACTGCACGTTGGTCTGAGATTGTTGTCGGACGGTATGCTCAGCCTAATCGATTTTTTCATTAAAGAAATGAACAAGGTCTTGGGCGGTAACATTAATAGGTGGAGGTGGTGGAGGGGGGCATAGGAGTGAGTTAAATGTGGAAAACAGCTGCTGTGGTTTGGAGGACATAGTAGATATTAGATAAGAGAAGTATTGTTCTTTGGCTAATGATAGAACTTGGTTATAGCAGGAGAGCATGAATTTGAAGTGGATGAAGTCAGGATCAGTTCGTGACTTTCTCCACCGTCGCTCAGCTGATCTACTACATCTTCTGAGGTACCGTGTCACACTAGTGTGCCAGGGTTGGGGTTTAGCTGGCCGGCTGTGACGGGTGGTAGAAGGTGCAAGGGAGTCAAGTGCTGTTGAAAGGGCATCGTTGTAGAGAGAAGCTGCTGTATTGGGACAGGAGAGAGTATTAATATGAGATATGGATTGTGCTGATACTGTTGATAATTGTTGTGGTTCAAAGGCATTAAGGTTTCTGTACGTGTGGGTAGAGAGAGATGGTTGTGAAGGTGCAGGTGAAAGCAGTATCTGAAAGGAGAGTAGATGATAGTCAGACAGAGGGTAGGGAGAGTTAATTAAGTTGGATGGGCAGCATGAGTGGCAGAATATAAGGTCAAGAGCATGACCCTCGATGTGGGTAGGTGAGTCAGTCCACTGAGAGAGACCAAAAGCAGCTGTTAGAGAGAGAAGTTTAGAGGTGGCAGCAGAAGCAGAGTTGTCAATGGGGATGTTGAAGTCCCCTAAATGAGAGCAGGTGTCTCACTGGAGAGAAAGTATGGAGGCCAGGCAGCAAAGTGATCCAAGAAGGTGGAGTAGGGACCTGGGTGGCGATATATGACAGCAACACGCAGAGAGATTGGAGAAAACAAACGTATGCTGTGGATTTCAAAACATCTTGCTCTGGAATTTTTATCCAACATGAGGTGCAGAGCACAGCCCAACCGAGGTCATTATAACTGAGCCCTTTTGTATTCTTTATTAAAGGAGAAGGAAAGGCTGGCAGCACTTGGGGTGTTAGGCACCCCCAAGTGATTGTAGTTACTTACCTGAAACCCTGGGCCGGTGCTCCTTTCAGCAGAAAACCGCACTAGGTTATACCAGTGAGCACCTCGGAGCACTTTCCGGCTGCTTCTTTCTTCAAATTTCCCGGGGCAGACGCATGTGCAGTAGAATGAAATAGGCGACTTTTTAGTTAAAGTTCAACTTTTCACTCTAATGGACAGCCATGAGAAGGAGGAAGAGAAGTGCTCCGTGGTGCTCATTGGTATAACCCCAAGCCGGTGCAGTTTTCTGCTGATAGGAGCACCAGTCCTGGGTTTCAGGGAAGTCAATACATTCACTTGGGGGTGCCTAACATTTGGCACCCCCAAGTGCACCAAGCCTTTCCTTCTCCTTTAAATTGAATTCCAGTTATCTGCCACTGGCTTTTAAATCTCATTTTCAATGACATTAGTAATACAGTCATTATTTCTTTTTTTATATTATATGTTCCACAGGCCCCAGCCGAGTTCTGGTTGTACTGGATGATGTGGAGTTTACTGGTGAAGATGAAAAGAAGTTCATTCTGCGATCCCAGCCCCAAATTGCACTCTGTTCCTCTCAGCTTCTCCTGATTCCAAAGAATGACAAGGAGACTGCGTATTTTATCAACATTGATGAAATATTTGAGTTTCTGAAAGGGGGTAACATATTTTAATCTCCTCATAGATGATTTAACTGTGGCCAATAATATACTTATTCAGCATGGTAAATAAATTTTGCCTTAACAATGTGACCAAATTCACTTGGTTCGTTGGTCCCTTCGTGTTACCCACACCTGCAGAACTAAATCAAACTAAATGTTGCCGCTACAGAGTTCAAATTAACATTACCTCTTTGGGGAGATATTATTTGCTGTCTGTTATGGCAGACATAAGACAGATTTCTTTTTAGTTTTCTTACATTGTAATTATTTTCTAAAAAGTATGTTTTGACCCTTTCATACTTCCGAGTAGCAGCTCAATATGCCGAGTCGTTGACCTTCCTAAATATAAAATATCTTTAAATATCGATGCATCTCTCTCCGTTGTCAATACTCTGGCCACTTGCACCTCAAAACAAAAAATCCAGCACAGGGGGTTAAAGGGGAAGTTCAGCTACAGGTTAACTTTTATTATGTTATAGATTGGCCTTTTCCTAGCAGCCTCTCAGTTCATCTCAATCAGAGCCAGATTAAGACTAAACAGGGCCCTAGTAAAGGTAGTGCTTCTGGACCCCCCACACCTCGAACCACCTATAGTTACAGTTGTAAAAGAAGTACTGCTATGCTAGTGCATACCTTCCAACATTTTGGAAATAGAAAGAAGGATAAAAAAAGTTGCCGCGCAGCGACGTTTTAGAGCACGCCCATTTTGTGGCCACGCCCCCTAATTACCATGTACATTTTACAAAATTTGGCAGGTTATGAAAGTTTCAACCTATTTCTGTGTTTTTTTTTCAGTTATTACAGTTCTGCACAGTTCCACTCCCAGAGACCCTTTACAAATTATTTTGCCCCAAATAATGTTATTGTAGTTTTTTTTTTGTAGTTTGTTTTCTCAGTTGTGTCTGCCCCCCTCCCTGCAACAGTTCAACAGTCCCACACACAGCCCCAGCAGCCCCACAGATCATTTTCAAATGGTGCCCCCAAATAATCTTTTGTCGTTTTTTTTGTTGTTTTTTTTTGTAGTTTTTTGAAACTTTTTTTTCTCAGTTCTGTCTGCCCCCTCCCTGCAACAGTTAAACAGTCCGACTCCCACACAAGCTCCCCCTCACAAGCCAGTCAGACAGTCCCACTCTTCAAAAATATACTAAAACAATTTAAAAAAAAATTCAGCCTGCAGCAGGCACTGCCACAGTGGCTGCACAGACTGACTAGAACAATCATCATCATCATCATCATTTATTTATATAGCACAATAAATAGGCTGCAAGGCAAACACAGATTTAGAGACAGAGATGAACTCCTAACACAATGAAGTTTAGGTGCCAACTGTAGTGCTCTCTGCGCACACCCAGCCTTTTATTACCTTTGGCAATCCTCCCCCAGTGATGCAATGGTGTCATGAGCACGTGACGTCAGCACGCAACATGCACAACGTTCTCACGCCATGGCGTCACTACGCCATAACGTCGCTGCGCTATTAGGAGGGCCCGGAACATTTCATAGTTGTTATCCAGGCCCGGGCCCCTAGAGCTAAGGTGGCCCTAGGCAGGTCTTGGGCGCCTAGCGGGTAATCCAACCCTGATCTCAATTTTTTTATTTTGTATAGTTTTTGTATTTTGCATTCCTCTTCTGACTTTTTTTTGCAACTCTCAAATGGGGGTCACTGACCCCAGCAGCCAAAGAACTATTTCTGTGTAAGGCTACAAATGTGTTGTTGTTGTAATCTCTCTATTCCGACCTCTCCGATGAGTAAAAATTTTCACCAAGTTTCTCTGCAAAAATGACTCCCATAGACTAATGGGTGAAAAAATTAGTTGTCCATAGACTTCAATGCATTTTGCCAAATGTTCGTCGTTTCACAAATTTTTGGCAAAATTGGTCAGATCTGCCCATCACTAGTCCTCTCCCATTCATATTCCAGTCTCTTATTCAATCCATTGACTAGTTATTAAGTTAAATTGGACCCTAGCAATCAGATGCAAATGCAAAAATTCCAAACTAGAAAACTGCTGCACAAAAAGCTAAATATATATATATATATATATAAAAAAAAAAAAAACACACTCACAAATAATAAAAAATTAAAACCAATTACAAATAGTCTCAGAATATCATTCTCTACTAAAAGTTAAAGGGGTTGTTCACCTTTATGTTAACTTTTTGTATGACAAAAACATTGATTGTTTTTAGACAATTTGCTAAATATTTTTTTCTGGTTTTTGAGTATTTTAGCATTTTATTCAGCAGCTCTCCTGTTTGCAATTTCAGCAATCTGATGGCTAGGATCCAAATTCCCCTAGCAACCATGCACTGATTTAAATAAGAGACTGGAATAAGAATAGGAGAGGCCTGAAAAGAATGATGAGTAATAACAATACATTTGTAGCCTTACAGAGCATTTGTTTTTTAGATGGGGTCACTGACCCCCACGTGAAAGCTGGAAAGAGTCAGAAGAAAAAGGCAAATAATTAAAAAAACAATATAAAAATAAATAATGAAGACCAATAGAAAATTTGCTTTGAATTGACCATAACACAGTGAACTGTTTCCCTTTTAATTGCCAACATTGGCCAATATCAAACGTGTTTCTGACTTTGCAAATAAGCCACACCCCAAGTAATGTTTTTCAATGGAGAGTGAATGTTTCATACAGTAAAATTATTATTATTATATCTGCTAATAAGAAATACCATCCTCCCGCTAAATATAATTCTAATCACATTTCTCTCTCATTGCTCCTTTTGATTTTGTGAAATAAAATCAGGGGAGAAAGTATCAGAAGAAATATCAGAAGACAAAGCAAAAGTACCTTCCAACTTACCTTCCAACAGCACACAGCCGGTAAGTGACCCTTGTGGTTTGGTAGTTGGCCCAGAGGAAGATAACTGCTGTTTTTTCACTGTACTGATACTCAGAATTTTCAATCATAAGGGTCTCATATTGTTATTGTGATACTGACACTTGTTGGAAATGTCCAAGATCTATTCCTTATTAATAATAAACTACAGTTGTGTTATCATCTTGGTTCAAAATGTATGACAAATGAGGTTCATTTACCATTTCCCAAAGGACAGGGGAGCAAAATTGCACTATAGTGGCCAATGCACTTACCAGCTGAGCCTGGGGCAGTGGTTTCTGCAATTTGTAGTCAGCAAGCTGGTTAATCGTCTCCCAGAATGGAACAATTGTGTGTAAGAAGTGAATATTACTCACAAGGGTGAATAGAGATATCTGGGTAATTACACACATGTTTTGGGCTTGATAATAATGTCCTCTACCTAGATAGATAGATAGTTGGGTTAATTTGTTAAATGGGGAAAAAGTACTTGCATGGAGACATTTTTTTTTTGCCAACATTGAACCTGGTTCTCTGTAATTGCACCCATTTTCGTCCCTTCCTTAAGGCCATGCCATTCCAAAACCCAACACAGCACTGGAACCCCTGAACACTTGCCGACTCCTTTGTGTCACACACACAGACTGCTACTTCCACTCAATGAGTGTTCTAAAAATACTCTTTCTTTTATCATTATTACTCACACCCAGGGGCACATTTACCTCAATATTCGACCGTCAAAGTAAAATCCTTCGACTTCGAATATCGAAGTCAAAGGATTTTGCTCTATTCCTACGATCGAAGGAATAATCATTCGATCGAACGATTAAATCCTTCGAATTGAACATTGGCCTCGGTAGGTTTTAGGTGGCGAACTAGGGGGTCGAAGAAATTTTTAAAGAGACAGTACTTCGACTATCGAATGGTCGAATAGTCAAAAGATTTTTAGTTTGAATCGTTCATTCAAAGTCAAAGGCCGTAGTCGAAGGTCGAAGTAGCCCATTCGATGGTCGAAGTAGCCATATTCGACCATTCAAACTATTTTTCCTCTATTCCTTCACTCGAACTAAGTAAATGGGGCCCCCAGTGTCGGATTGGGATGCCTGGGGCCCACAAGAAAACCTATGGCTGCAGGCCCACTCCCCAAACTATTTTTCCTTCTTTGTCATTCACTTTCTTTATTCTTTTAATCACTTCTCCTCAAATATTATCATCAGTCTCCACTTCCATTTCTCCTCTTTATTCTTATATAGAAATGGGGCAATTACTGTTGTATAGGCATACAAGGCAAATAGTTGGCTGAGCAGAAGAGCCCACAGACACTTGGGCCCACCGGGAGTTTTCCTGGAATCCCTGTGGGCCAGTCCGACACTGCTCACACCAGATTTATCATCAATCTTTCAGTATTTTCCCCAGTAGTCTGAATATATGAGCTCCTTAGTCAAGTCACACTTAGGGGCAGATTTATTAAGGTTCAAATTGTAAATCTGAATTCAAATTCAAATTTTCAAGTTGGATTTTTAGTGAAAATTCACAAATTTGAGTTGGGAATATTTCAAACTCGAATTTGAATTTGAGATTCAGCATACATTAACCCTGGGAACACCTCAAATTCGATCTTACAGCACCTAACACTTGGCAAGTTCATGTAGAAGTCAATAGCAGAGATCCAGTGACCCATTCGAAGATGTTAATAGCCTTCGTGCCATTTGAGCTTTTTTCTGAGAAAAAACCTGAATCGTGTTTAGTCTAATTTAATTTGAATTCAGGTTTTTGGGTCTGTAATATAATATAATGTAATATTTTAGATATTCGAGTTTTTTCTTAAATAAGTTACTATTCGAGATTCAAGACCTTCAAGTTCATTCAAGGTAAAAAAAACCTCTATAACTCAACCTTTGATAAATTTGCCCCTTATTGTGACTCACCCTTTGCAGATTTACAAGATTTTCTTGAGTACAATTGTAGCCTTTAGTAAAACTAAAGTATAGTTAATTTAAGTTTATTAAATATACAGAGACATTGACCTGATTCTGATCTCAGAAATGTGGTTTGCCATATAACCGCTCTTATATATGACCAGAACAAATAATCCATGTTCTAATAAAATTAATTACCAGATAATATGAGATACTAGAGACTTTTTTTGCAAACCCAGCCCCAAGGGCTGTAGTAATTGTGTAAAAACCCATCATACTGTACATACGCCCAAGTTGTAGTGAATGTGTATAATTCTTTTCCACAAATACACTGAAATTGTATTTCATTTTGTTTGTTTTTTTGTTAATTAGTGTTATTTTTCAAGCTCACGCTTTTTCCTGCTGCAAGCAACCCAGCCTTGCTGTGTCTCTGTATTGTATTGCAAATTGATGACTCATGCTCATGACTCATCAGCCAGTTAGAGGACGGGAAATTAGTCAGTGACTCAAAGGCAAAGACAAAAAAGTTAGGTTGCAAGAAAGCATCTCTGATTTCTCAAATGATCCGGTAACAGTAGTCTAAATACTTCATATTTCAGGTAACTGGCAGTGTGGCTGAACCATCCAACAGGAAAAGTTCAAAGCAGAGCATTCGATGTTCTCAAAAGCATTCGGTCAGTATCTTCTCCAGAGCTGCAAAGAGTACTTACACTTGGCTCATGGATCTACTGCAAAGTGAAGACTTTGGAAGCCTAGTCAAGGAGGTCCATTCCGTGGAAATATCCAATAATTATTCACAGTTTTTATCTACCATAAATAACTGCACGTTTGCCATTCTCTATCATACTCTCAAATTTGGGAGGATAAATATCACCGATGTTCCAGATTCCATATACGACAAAGAGCTGAAAGATTTATTTAATAGCTTTGGTAAGTGTCTGTTCGTTGTTTCCACCATCAAAGCCTCCCATATATCCAGAATATAGTACTGAATATGTTGCATTTGTCTTATTACTTTAATATGTGATCTGTCATGCCCAGCCCTTTGTTTAATATTGTGTGCAGTTCTGGGGTCATTTAAATGTTGGGTGTGTGCCTCTAAAAAATATTGTAGAACCTGAGCAGTAATCTTAGGGGCAAATTTAGTAAAATTTGAATCTGAGTTTTTTCAAAACTTGGTTAAGAGTTTTTCACAATGGCATGTTTTTTTTCTCGATCGACAACACATTTACATAAAAACTAGAATCAGAAAAACTAGGGTAAAGTTGTGGGGAAAAGAAACTTGATTTCTATAAATATCACATCATTCTACTAACTTTCAATGAACCAATAAAACTCAAAAAAATGTTGAAAATACACCTCTCAGTTTCTATAGAAGCTCAACAGGTTTTAGATTTTTTTTCTACTGATTCATCTTGAAGTTCAAGTTTGAAATTCTATTCTTGATTTAATGCCAAGATTTTCTTAAATTTGAATACATTTGACTCGGGAAGTCCAGTTTATCAACATTCTTATTATAGTGGGTTTAGAGATTTTTGAAACCATGGAAAAAATAATTTTCTCTAAAACCATATAATTTATTAAAAGATCAGAATATAAGACGCTTGAACAAAATAACACAGAATCTGAATAAGGCAATGAAAAACCTATACAGAATGGTACAATTGGATAAGGATAGCTCCAAGATAGCTCCAATTTACTTCTAAATGACCTTGACAGCTTTTAGATAGTAAACTTTTGTATAAGAGTTTTACTTGTTTTTAACGCTTAATTGGTAAAATGAAAAATATGTACATTAGTGTTTTGCAGTAGTAATGTAACCTGTTTTTAAACAGTCACCCACACTAAAAGCCCTGTCACACACTGTTGGCCTTATTTATCAAAGTCTGCATTTTTCTTATTGGACTAGAATCCACGATTGGACCTTATTTGTTAATAAAAAAAATCACAATTTAATCGGATCGGGACAAACACGAAAAAATTTAGCAAAAATCAGATTTGTAAGTTTTTTCCAGAAAAAAAATTTGGATTTTTGCCAGAAAAGTCCGAAATAGTCAGATTTTCAGGCTAATTCCAGTGCAGACCAAAGAAACTTCCAAATAGGATAGGGACCTCTCCCATTGACTTATATAAAATCTCGTTAGGTTGGAGATGCCAGATTTTTGGATTCAGACTTGTTGCAGCATTGGGCTTTAATAAATCCCAAAAAAATCAAGTGTTTAATTTATAGTCAAAAAAACTCGACTTATTTAATTTAGACTATTATAAATTACCCCCTGTCAGTAATTTGCACGAGCAGGGGGTCGAGTGGGGGTAGACAAAACAGAGATGGAGCCAGGGGCAGGTGGAGCCACAATGTAACCAGAGAACGTAGGTTACAGGTTGGCATCTCTGCTGTTCATTGCAATATTATACAACTTTTTTATCTGTATTTGTATTGCTTTGTAGGCCAGGAGAGGATCATTGTGGTCATTGACGATTTGCTGGAAAGCAATCTAGAGAAGACAAAGAGTACAATCCATCAAAATCAGCCAAGCATTGGACAGTATTCCCAGGAAGCCTTCTTCTTCAGTGAAAGAGAAAAGAAGTTTGGAATAAACAAATCTAAGTCCATGCAGGATAAAATTACAGAAATCAAACAAACCTTAGAGAATAGCAGTAAGTTAATATACAGAGAACTTTTCCATTTTATAGTATCAATTCTCAACAGACACTGGGAAGGTATTAATGATTCAGATCTGTATCATGCAGTAGACTATGACATTGCCTTCCTTTCATTATGAATTAACTTTCCCTAATATTACTGTATGTGCCCTGTCGTGGAAAAGAGAACTCTGGATCATGACAGTTTAGCAATCTAACCAGTTTTATACAAACTTTGCATTCTAAATAATTATATTTACTAAAGTGTGTTTGTTCTTTATCCAACTCCACCAATATTGCCATCAACATGTCAATTTTTTTCATGATGACAATACACGTTTACTTAAAACTGTGCTTGTGCCAAAATTTTACAGGTGTAAATTATTGACATAAATTCCCCAATGCATTTTCCACATTTAGTTTTAGTGGGAAACAGTTGCTAGAGAACTTACCTAACACAGAAATGATGAGGAATATAAGAAGGGAGAAGATGGCATACATAGTAAGATACAAAAATACCATTTTATATTGGTGGATAGCCAGACTGAGTCTGGTAAAACTCATGGTAATAAAATGTCTTCGAGCTTTTGAGAAATTGGCAAATTTTATAAGCTTAGCACTGATATAATTTTCCTGGTGAAAAGATGTTAATGTGTGCCAATGTGAAGTTAATTTGCCAAAACTTGCTGTACGTTCTCTTTTAAGTAAATTGACGATGTTATGGCAAATTTTCATTTTTGGTGAAAAATACTCCAATTTTACCTCTTGTCTTTTAAAATTTTTAAAAATACCCCTTTGTGCGGCATAATTTCAAATTCTGCTTTTACCTTTTACAGTCAAAAGACATTCCCTTTCATCATCAACCAGCCAGAATTCTTCAGATACAGAAGCATTGCCCTTGAGTAAGTTTAGTAGAATCTAATTATAACAAACAACTTCCGATGAATGTTACAATGTCTTTTAAGCTTCAAAGTACTGTACACAAGGAACGTTTTTGGACAAATGGCTTGAGGGAGGGAATACTGGTTTATTGTTAGAGAATCAGTGAGTATCCCATCTACCTTGCAGTGCTGGGGTCCTGAGATCAGTTGAAGCTTGGGCAATATCTGTAAGAAGTCGGTGTGTTCTTCTTGTGGCTGTATTGGTTTCTTCCCACCTAATAATAATAATATGCAGGCAGTTTAATTGGGATCACAAGCTCTGCTAGGGGAGGGACTGATGTTTGGCCCTATGTAAATACCAGCAACAAATAATTAACATAACTAATGCTGCTCAGACATGAGATGATATATTCTGATAATTCTGGTAACTTGTTGACAGTTGACCCATGTATGATGCTTTCCTGATGGCTAGATATATATTGAGCAGGTTAAAACATTCTGCTGACCACCCAGACCATTTCAGTTCGTTGATACAGTTCTCTACCGAAACATCTCTGTAGGCCCCCATTTTGAACCTGGGGCCAAGCAATTAGGTCAGATTCATTTAGCCCAGTGCATGGTTGGACAAAATTTTGGTATTCCTTTATTCATCAACTTTATGCATGAAAAAAGAAGAAGGTAAATTGCTGAGTTGTTTCTGCAGGAACTGATGATCAGACCCCCACACGGAGACAACAGGAAAGTCACATCAGAAGCAAAGAACTTCAACCAGGAACAAGAGAGCGGGTGAGTAACACTGAAAGGACTGACTGATTTGCTGAGACTCATGTGAGTGTAACTAAAGTGACTCTTTATTCCTCTAGACCAAATCAGAGGATGAAATAGAGGAAAAGCAGAGCAGAGGTGGTGGCCCTCAGACTAAAGAAGGTGAGTAACAAACAGCAGGACTGAAAGTGTTCAAGCAGTGAGTGGGGAAAGTGGGGAATACAAGTGGACAATGATTACGTTCTACAGACAGAAGCATAAAGGCAAGTCACTTTGGTTTCTTTTATGAGGCAATTTTTGAGGTCAAATTTGTTAGATTTTGATAATCTAAACATCCGTTAATAGAATTATATGGGCGAGGCAAGGAATAGAGAATCTAATGTAGTTCCATGTGAAGCAGACAGACAGGATTGTGATTGGTTAACTTCCATGCAGGCTTAATAGTGAATAGGCAGTGACTAGAGTCAGCAGGTAGAATTTGAAACTTCATAACACAGACATTTGAACACATTATTATGTAAAATGTTATCTTGTACCTAAAATTGTGAATAAAATTGTCTTTATTGGCATCTTTAAATACTAATTTCTTAATTGTTACTGCGCAAATACTGTCTTGTATTAATCACAGGCTGTTACCCCTGTATGCAATGAAAGGCACTACATTTTACCAGGTTCAGTGCCCCACAGCAACCAAATAAGGATGTTTGCTTTTAAACAGGTGTTGTTGCTATGGGTTACTGCACCTGAACAAACTTGGTGTTACCTAACCCCATAACTATTTTAGCAGCAATATTTAGTTTTCCTCTTTCTCTGTCTATTTGATCCCATTGGCATTCCCCTTCTCTTACACAGGGCCAAACATGGGTGGCAGTTGCAGTGCTAAACCAGCTGAAGGAAGCAGGACAGAGGCAGAACAAATAATTATCGTTGCTCAGGGTAAGTTCTACTCATCCATCCTGTCATGGCCATGCTCTGTTCTCCCATCTGATGTGAGCTGCTGATCATACATTGAGGTTCAAGGCTGAGGGAGATCTGCACCCAAGAGCCATGCAGGCCTAGGGCAGAGACTCTAACCAATCTGTTTGTGATTCTCAGGTGCTGGGTCAGTGCATGCTGGCAGTGCAAGGACACAATGTTAAGGCAACATTTCCCTAATTCCAGTGGTTCTCTTTGGCACTCTGCAAAAAAGGACAATGTTCCCCATAACCATTGTGTTAGAACAGGGACAGTCCATGTTATTTGAGGACAGATGCTGACTTCAAACTTCAGCTTGGGTGCAGTACTGTGTTTCACCCAATATTACACCTTTTCTGTTATTTCCCCTGCCCTGCAAATAAAAGTAAAAGTGAAATAAATGACCCTCTTATGTGTTTCAATTACTTAAAGTTCCCATTAACTGCCAAGTACTTCTTTGATTTCCTTCTCAGCAACTTTATTCCAGAAATGGATTGGGCAGCCATAATGCTTAAAACAACACATAGTAGGGCTCTCTTCTTAGCGTTACTTTAAATTAACCACAAATACAGATCGTTTCTGTGTAAACTGATTTTCTCATTTTAAAAAGATGTTTGGGGAAAAGGTGGAACAGTTTAGGCAAATGTCTGAACAGTCAGTCTCAAAACATAACTTGAACACCTTTAGAAGAGGATAAACCGCAGTCTTGTTGTTTTTGCTGGAAATGCAGATCCAGAGGCAGAACAGAGACAACAGGACTTTCACAACAGGAAAGAACTTCAACCAGGAACAGGAGAGCAGGTGAGTATCATTGGAAGGACTGACTGATTTGCTGAGACTCATGTGAGTGTAACTAAAGTGACTTTCTATTCCTCTAGAGCAAATCAGAGGTCAGAAGAAAGGAGATGCAGAACAGAGATGGTGGCCCTCAGACTGCAGAAGGTGAGTAACAAAAGCAGCACTGAAAGTGCTCAAGAACTAAGTGAAGAAAGTGGGGAATACAAATGGGAAATGATTATGTGCTACAGACAAGTGTAAAGGCAAGTCAATCTGGGTTCTTCCATTGAGCGATTTTTCAATTAATGCAGAGGTCAAATCTGGTAGATTTTTACACAAAAAATTGAACTGCACTGGAACTGCAGATCCAGAGGTAGAACAGAGACAACAGGACTTTCACAACAGGAAAGAACTTCAACCAGGAACAGGAGAGCAGGTGAGTATCATTGGAAGGACTGACTGATTTGCTGAGACTCATGTGAGTGTAACTAAAATGGCTCTCTATTCCTCTAGAGCAAATCAGAGGATGAAATAGAGGAAACGCAGAGCAGAGGTGGTGACCTTCAGACTACAGAATGTGAGTAACAAACAGTAGGGCTGAAAGTGCTCAAGCAGTCGGGAAGTGGGGAATACAAATGAACAATGCTTATGTTCTACAGACTGAAGCACAAAGGCAAGTTACTCTGGTCCAAGAGCCATGCAGGGTTGGGGCAGAGACTCTAACCAATCTATCTGTATGTGACTCTCAGGTGCTGGGTCAGTGCATGCTGGCAGTGCAAGGACACAAAGTTAAGGCACAATTTCCCTAATTCCAGTGGTTCTCTTTGGCACTCTGCAAAAAAGGACAAAGTCCCCGTCAACCATTGTTATAGAACAGGAAGAGTCCATGTTATTTGAGGACAGATGCTGAATTCAAACTTCAACTTGTGTACTTATTTGAGTACTGTGCTGCACCCAAGATTGCACCTTTTTTGTAATTTTCCCCTTCCCTAAAATAAAAGTAAAAGTGAAATAAATGACCCATTATGTCTTTCAATTACTCTAAGTTCCCATTAACTGCTTAGTACTTCTTTGATTTTCTACTCAGCAACTTTATTCCGGAAATTGATTTGGCAGCCATAATACTTAAAGTAATAGATAGTAGTGCTCCCTTCTTAGCGTGACTTCATATTAAATAAAGATAGTTTCTGAGTAAACTGATTTTCTAATTTTAAAAAGACATTTGAGGGAAAACTTGGAACAGTTTAGGCAAATGTCTGAACAGTCAGTCTCAAAACATAACTTGAACACCTTCAGAAGAGGGATTAACTGCAGTTGTTTTTGCTGGAACTGCAGATCCGGCCTTGACAGAGGCAGAACAGACACAACAGGAAAGTCACAAAAGAAGGAAAGAACTTCAACCAGGAACAGGAGAGCAGGTGAGTAACATTGGAAGGACTGACTGATCTTCTGAGACTCATGTGAGCGTAACTAAAGTGACTATTCCTCTAGAGCAAATCAGAGGTCAGAAGAAAGGAGATGCAGAACAGTGGCCCTCAGACTACAGAAGGTGAGTAACAAAAGCAGCACTGAAAGTGCTCAAGAACTAAGTGAAGAAAGTGGGGAATAAAAATGAGAAATGAGGTGCTACAGACAAGTGTAAAGGCAAGTCACTCTGGGTTCTTCCATTGAGCGATTTTTCAATTAATGCAGAGGTCAAATCTGGTAGATTTTTAGACAAAAAAATCGAAATATTCATCAACAGAATAATATGGGTGAGCACAGCGAATCTATTTCTTACCTGTCTGAAATACGTGGTCACACTTTGATTGCACCAAGGTGGGGAAAAAGACTCACAGTTACTTGTGGCCCACACAAGGGATTTGAACAGTTAGCAATGAGCAGAGGACTAAAGCTTCATAACAGGACTGTAGTTTCATAGGAAGTAGACAAACAGGATTGTGATTGGATAGCCTGTATTTACGCTTAATAGTGATTAGGCAGAGGTCTGAATCTTTGATACAAATGTACAAACTTTGTGCAAATTAGTACATTTTCAGAAAAACTAGAATATGATTTTACAAATTGTTTGTATTGCCGTCATTACTTAGTGTTTGTGCAAATACTGTAGCATCGTTTTTTTCTCCTAATTTTCCTCCTTCTGCTCCTATATGATCCTACTGGCATTCCCCTTCTCGTACAAGGGGCCAAACATGGGCAGCAGCCACACCGCTAAACCAGCTGAAGGAAGCAGGGCAGAGGCAGACCAAATAAATAACTCATTTATGACCACAGAGTGCTTTGGCAGCCATGCAAAATTTCATTGCACAAATATGCGCAATTTGGTCTAAAGCTGCTCCTTGCCTTTCTGCGTTTGCCCTCAAGCACAGGCTACTTGGAGTGCTTTTGTTGGAGTGCTATCACAAGAGTAAAATAATTCAGTGTCAAGTGCCTGCACGAAGGCCCAACATGACAAAGGTCAAGTTTAGAGGCAAGTTTTGGTTGCATAAAAATCATGGGTACTGTCAAACAGAAGTTTTTATAGGTTGCCAGTCTACAAAGGGGCTACCAAATGCCAATCATATGCTTTATTGAGAACTCCTGCTCTAAGGGCAGGTTTTTTTTGGAGCAACTTCTTCAGATTTCTCATAACCTGTTGTAAGTGATTCCATAAATGAATTCCAACAAATAGGTGGGGCAGAATTTAATAAACACAATTCTGCTGGATAGAAAATGTAGCCTTTTGACATCTTTTGCAACAGAGAGTATAGGCAGTAACTCGCCTGAGCTTAGAAAATGTCAATATATTGTTTCTACGAATGTTTTATAACTGCTAATTATCTGTAAATTATTTATTTTAAGTTATAATTTTCCAATATCTTTTTAGGAAACACACCGCGGGTTGTAGATAAATCAACAGAAAACCAACAGTCTGGAATTGTTTTGCATTATTTGAAAGTATGTTGCTTAAGCTTTTGTGTTCTCAGAGGTATCCAGAAACATTTTAGTTGGAGCTAATGTACATAGAGTTTAAGTGACTCGCCCAATGCCAGTTAAGTTAATTCCTTCCCACTGAGCCATCTCCGTCCATGTGCCTCACCTATTCTTGGTGGCTCAGTTGGTTGCAATTTATATGGCATTACAATTATACATGCTTCTGATTTGGCTTCAAGCCTTGGGCAAATATTATACCTTAATGATAATGTGGCTGGTATTAAAAAAATAATGTAAAATGGCAGGTCCATACCCAGATATGCATGTAGCCTTTTAAGTTATTGGATGCTATTCAAAGGGGAAATAATGTTTTGACTCTCAACACCCTTTAACGACCTTTAACTGTCTAAGTGGCCTACTAACTTGCAATAATTAGAGTTATCACAAAAATTCCTGAATCACATTTGTATTTAATCATTTCATTATGTGTCAAAGTAGTTAGGAATGAATTGAAAAAAGCAGAGAATGTTAGTTTATAAAATGAGGAAATGAAAGTAGGGATGCACCGACCCCACTATTTTAGGTTCCAGCCGAATCCTGAAAGATTTGGCCAAATACCGAACGGAATACGAACCCTAATTAGCATATGTAAATTAATGAAAGGGGGGAAGAGAACCTCACGCTCTGTGCGTGATTAAAACATTTTTGGCTTCCTTGTTTGTGTGAAGAAAACTCATGTGAATCTGTCTTAAAGAGGCTGAATATTGGTTGAATCCCAAACCGAATCCTGGATTCGTTGCATCCCTAAAATAAAAAGCATAATTTTGGCCCTTCATGAGCATCTGTTAGGATTATTATTGTTGACTTGTGTTGAATCAGCGTCATTATAAATAAACCTTGCTTATTTATATTTTTTTCAGGGGGTTTTGGAAGGGTTAACACGAAAGGTAATTTCTTTTTCTCTTGCAAGTCGTCATGCTTTATTTTAAAATAGCGCCGGGTCCAAGTGATAGGGGGCACAAAATTGAGCAGGTCTGGGGCATTGCTGCGGTTTACACCTGGCAAGAGATTATGATACATAGGTCAGGGCAGTCATTTCCAAGTAATGGCTCGTGAGCAACGTGTTTCTTGCCTCTGCCTTTGATGTTGCTCACAGTAGCCTCAAAGAAGTTTCACATTTTTAAATTCCTGACTTGAAGGCAAGTTTCAGAAGCATAAAGACGCAGGTTTTCTCCAAATAGAGCTTCTGCAGTCTAGCAGTTCACATGGGGCTACCCGTTAGACCAGTGATCCCCAACCAGTAGCTCGTGAGCAACATGTTGCTCTCCAACCCCTTGGATGTTGGTCTCAGTGTCCTCAAAGCAGGTGATTATTTTTGAATTCCAGGCTTGGAGGCAAGTTTTAACTGCATAAAAACTAAGTATAGTGCCAAGTAGAGCCTCATAGAGGCCAGTACACATAGGGGCTACCAAATAGCCAATCATAGCCCTTATTTGGCACCCCAAGGGACTTTTACATACTTGTGTTGCTCCCCAACTCTTTTTACTGCATGTGGCTCATGGGTAAAAAAGGTTGGGGACCCCTGCGTTAGACTATCACAGCCCTTATTTGGCTGCATCGAGGAACATTTCTCATGCTTGTGTAGTCCCCTACATTTGAATATGGCTCTTAGGTAAAAAAGGTTTTCATTGGTAAGGAGCAGCTCTTTTCACTTTATTGTGGAGTACAAATATACAGAAGGGAACAAAACTTGGAAGCTTGCACTTGTTTTTTGCACTTTGTCTACAGCCACACTGTTTGTAAATGATCCATACTGTCTTTTTTTTGATACTGCATTCAAACATTGTTAAAACATTTTCTTTTTATTTTAGACAGAAACTCCTCATCTTTCTATCCCCGCGGAAATGAAAACGTCTCATACAAATCCTAAAGTCATCTTTTTCTCAAGGTCTTCAAAGAAAAACTACCTCTGGCTGGTGACCCACCTAGAAGAAAGACTCTTTTTAGACCAAATGAAGAGTATTTGTAGTGTGAACATTTCTAAAAATTACTCGCCGCTCACTTCAGAGCTGGCTGATTCCACTTTTGCCATTCTGTACCACAACCAAAAGGATGGACCCTTAAACATCACTGATGCTACTGACTCCCTGTATGACAAGGAACTGAAGGAATTATCTTTAAAGCTTGGTGGGCTTATTATTTTGACCTAAACATTTCAACATTTAAATAATTTAATAAGGGAAATACTTCAGGGGCGTAAGGGACAAAACTATTCTCATAAGGAAAATAAATATAGGGTTAAGGATCATGGGTAGATATTGGAAGGGATTTAGAGGAAACTAGTGGAAATGGGGGGCATGGTTGTCTGTTGGAGGGTTTTGCTTTGTACATATTACTCTTGTTTTTGAAAACTGTTTCATGCAATACTCTCATTCTCTGTTTTTGGAATTTCAGGAAAGGACAACATCATTGTCATAGCTGATGATATGGATAAATCTCACTCTGGGAAGGAGAGGGAAATTCTGAAATTACAGCCCAGCATTGTGAGACTGGCGTGTGACCTGATTTTATTCACTAAGGAAGAAAAGAAGTTTAGTTACAATTCTGAAACTCTACAGATCAAATTGGAGAGAATAAAAACACTTATAATGAAGAGTGGTATGTATAATAGAATTATATGAAAAAAGAATAGACAAGCAAAGCACATGCTTAGAGGATGATTTACTAATTTTCACATTTGAGTATTTTCCAAAATTTGATTGGGGAAAAAAAATCTCAAATAAACTTGACAATTTTTTTTTCACAATCCATTTTTCTTTTAATTGACTAAAAGCATAAATACTAAAACTAGGGTAACTCAATCGCTTATTTCATGACAAATCCTCATGATCACCCTGAAAACTACATTATTCCATTTACAGGTATGGGACCTGTTAACCAGAATGCTTGAGGCCTGGGGCTTTCTGGATAACGGATCTTTCTGTTCCGATCTTTTGAATCTTCATACATTGAGTCTACTTCAATAAGGATTAATTATATCTTAGTTTGGATCATATACAAAACACTGTTTTGAGAAAACGGAAATCATTTTTTAAAATTTGGATTATTTGGATAAAATGGAGTCTTTGGGACACAGTCTTTCTGTAATTCTTTCTGGATAACTGGTTTCCAGATAATTGATCCTATATACAGTATTTGACTTTTTTGTTAAAAAAAAGCAATTACAAATAGCCTGAATGTCGAAAATGCATATACCATTCTGTTATATTTTTTCAATTGATAAATCTCAAAAATGTGATTGAAATTTTAAAATATTCAAGATCATGGGGTTTTTTTTGCCTTTATTTGCTTTATTTCAAGAAAATTGTCCCTTAGTGGGAGGTGTATGAGCTTTGGTCTAACGGGAATGCATTATTATGCCTTTTAGCAGGTACCTTGCTCTAATTTTACTCAGAGGAAAAAGTGAACCCGCCTCCTCCATCCCCTGGAGTGGCGTTATTGGGGGTGGGGCAAAGTCCCAATATGCTGGAATACAAAACTGATGGAATAGCTTTAGGGTTAACCAATATTATTATAGGGCTTTTGTACCCCTAAGGTATCAGCAACCATGCAACCAGCCAACTGGCTTTGCACTATTAGTACATTATTGTCTCTGCCTGACACACTCTGATCCCCAAGGAATAAAACTACTGGTATTCAAAGTAAAAATATTACTTTTTGCATCAATGGCAAGTAATGCCACATTATAAATATTTCAAGGGTTGAAAACTGATTTTTTTTAACTGATATCTTTAAGTACACATTTTGACAATGTTTTCTTGTCTTTTCTCAGCAGGAAAATTAGGCACTGAGTCATCAAATGATACACTCAAAAGACAGATAAAAGAAACAAGTGCGGGTCAAAGTCTTAATGGCCTGGAAAGCAATCACAAATCAACAATAAAAAAGATAAAAGTCAATGAAACAAATATTGAAAAGGAAATGCAGGAAGGTTCTTCAACTACATCCAATAATTTGATTCACACTGAATTAAGAGTTAGTGAAAACTCTGGTAATGAAAAATTACCTAAACCTCTTCAAAACCATGGAGGTCAACTTCAACTTGAAAATAAAATAAGTCACTATGAAGGTACGGAGAGAGACTTTGAATGTGTCAAAAACATGGGAGATTCCTTGGCAGAGCAGCAAAAGGAAATGGTGAAGGCCTTCAAGTTATATTCTGAAATTCAAGAAAAAATTGTGAAGGAATCCCAGCAAATTCAAGATGTCATAAATGACTTGCAGAATACAATAGTAAAGCAGGGTCAGGAAATCAAACTGAAAGATGAGAAAATAAAGCAGCAAACTCAGAAAATAGAAGAACAGGATCAGAAAATAGAAAAATTGGATCGAAAAATAAAAGAGCAGGATCAGAAAATAGTAAAATTGGATCAAAAAATAAAAGAGCAGAAAATAGAAGAACAAGCACAGATTAAATTAGAACAAGATAGATTAAAAAATCAAGATGAAAAAATGAAGGAGCAAGCTAAAAAAACTAGAAAAGAAAGATGATAAAATGGAAGAACAGGGCCCTAAAGTGAAACAAACTGGTACAGTACACATACTTTAATGAAGAAGATAATTTAATACTGAATACCCCCCTTCAGATAGGTTGCTGTAGGGTAACAGACCCAGTGACAACTTTTTATTTGTTATTGCCACAGGGAAAATTGTTCAGTTTGCATATTTGCCAATTTTTGTGCCTACATGTCTATAAAACATCATCTTGGACAAGAACGTTTTACTTCAAGCATTTTTTAGAACTTATCTATGGGTACAAGAAGAAGTTATTTTTGGCAGCAGAATCCAACCGCCATTTTCTTACTTATCCATACTTTTTCCAGTTACCAAGTTGTTCAAATGATAACCCTTTGTTTTAACAAGAACCTGCTTTATGTGTTTCCTGTAATATTAAAAAATGGAAAAAATAAATAAACAAAATTTATTGTAGTTTTCTTTTATAATGTGTTTAAGTCTTTAAGTAAAATATGCAGCACCATTACTCCAACTAGAAGCTTTACCCCAATAGTTGCTCCAGATGAGACCTACATTATTATTCTCATGGAGTGAGCCCTCGCCATTGTGCAGAGGCAGGGTGTTATGTAACTACAATTGTATGCAGTACACACTTATTTGATACCAGTGGTTTTTATAACTTAATCATAGAACTTATTTGTTAAAGAACACAATCCACTTAGGAGTTTATCAATACAAAGCAGGAACAAATAACATTAGTAGATAGGCACATACTCACGGCAGCAATGGTCAGTATAAATCCCTGCAGGGTAAGAGAGGGAGAGAATACACAGTGTAGACAGAGGCACTCCCAGCTTTCAACCTTTACCCTAAGCGGAACTCTTGGGTATCTCCCTAAATCCTGTTTCAACAATAAGTCCCTACTTCTGGCCAATTAGTAACTGGGATCTTGGTCCAACTCAACACTCCTTGGTGGAGCCTCATCTGCTTGAATGAATAGCCCTAACTGTCTATCACTGCTAGAGTGATCTATGCAAGTGAGTAGCCTATCACTTACTAGACCTGACTGTGTCTAGGTTCCACTGGAAACTTTTCATGCCTGCACAGGCAAGGGATCAGACAAAATGGATCCTGATCATGTGTGCTCAGCTTATATATTATTGAACACTGCCATCTAGTGGTCAAACCTGGGAAAGCTAGGGGTCATGTTTTTACCCAGGAAGAAGAGAAAAACTCTTGTATAAATAAGGGGCCCTTCTATGGCCAAACCTTATGGAACAGCACTACAAATGGGGAATACGTGTATCAGTCCTCTACATGTGTAAAAAAGAAAAATATTTTGTCCGAAAGAAAAAATGTTTACACATAGATATTTGTACAGAATTGTACACAGTTTATAGGAGCTCATGTTTTTGAGGCATAGACATAAGTTTACTTTTAAACAGATCCTCCTGCAGGCTTGAAGTTCACATGGGCTGCCAAATAGACAATGCCAGACTTTATTTGACTTCCTACAGGAGCTTTTCTTATTTTTGTGTCTCTCCAACACTTTCCACATTTTTATGTGGCTCACAGCTAAAAAAAGGTTTGGGTCTCCTACACTATGTCATAGTTTGTCTACAGGGTCTCTAGGGAGAATGGATTTACCAGCATATAAAACTGGAATCAACATAATTCCAATACGTTTCTGATTACAAATGTTTTTTTTTTGGCCTTAAATACACATAGAGATGTAAAGCAACGTTATCTTTTTTTTACAGGTGTGTTGCAGCTCCCCCATCTAAAAACTTTCAAGTGCACTTTTTAAAGTTGACAGTATGCAGAGCATTTCATAGAACGTTGTCATTATTTTGAGTACTATAGGTCTTAAAAATTGCTATGTCCGATAAAAATCCACAATATACTGCACAGTAAGGGGAAGATTTATCAAGGGTCAAATTTCGAATTTAAAAAACTTTGAAATTCGAATTAAAAAATACCAATCGAAATGTATCTAAAAAAAACTTTGATTTTTCAAAGTCCACCAATTGACTCCAAGTAACTTGATTATTTTAGAAACAGTACAGCATTTTTAATTGACTATATTTAGAAAGTATCTTATTTCAGTAAGATAAAGCTTATATAAATGTTTCATTTTTGCAATAGATCTCTGTCACGGTCGGCACCCAACACCAGAACAAACACCAGGCACCCTGGTCTCGGCTCGTGCTTCACCAGTAGTGTGACCGCCTTTGGGCCTCGGGAGGAACCCTCGGCTTACTTGGATGCCACCTGGACTTAAACGAGAGGTGCAAGGTGAGGGTTCTGGATAGGCAGAGGGGCACGACTGTAGAGCAAACTCTTTGGACGGAAGGTCGTAGTAATAGGCGTTCAGCAAGAGAGTAGTCAGATCAGGCCGGGTCGGGGCAGGCAGAGAACAAACGTAGTCAGGCAGGTAAGGGTCAAACCAGGTAGTCAATCAAAGGGTTAAGCAAGATCAGAGTCGGATAACAGGCAAGGAGTCAGGATACAGAGCGTAGAATAGTCAAAAGCCAGGCAGGGGTCAAAACAGGTAATCAGGAACAATAATCAAACAAAATAGCAAAGCTAATAGCACCAGGAACAAATCCTATAACGGGCCAGGTCCAGTAATGAAAATGGGCTATTTAAACTTTTGAATTTGGCACCAATTGCGCGCTGACGTCACCACGCTAGCGCGCCTGCGCCTTCAAGAGCCGTCGAGGTGCGCACACGCGCCCTAAGTGACAAGCGCCAGCGTGAGGAGAACAGGAGCAGCGCAGCGGGCGTCCACGCCAAGGACGCGGTGTGGACCCCGCTGCCTACTAGACCACCAGGGTAGGTTTCTTACAATCTCCTTTAATTGCATATTCACTTGTTATTGCTATTAGTTTAATTAGATCACATAGTAATCTTAAGGATAGGACCAGAGTTATATACACAGAGTGCTTATGCATAATGCACAGGGGTTGGAGTATTTATACACAAAAATGCCCCTGAAGCTTCCCAATTTGTTGAATAGGAATTGCCTGAAAGGCTTCTAACCTATTTATTAGTGCCACTGATGTTATCTTGCAGAAAGTTACATAGTTACATAGTTAAATTAGGTTGAAAAAAGACAAAGTCCATCAGGTTATTATTAACATGTATTTATATAGCGCCAACATATTGCGTAGCACTGTAGAGTAAATGTGATTATACAACTACATCACATGAATTACATACATAGAATATATGGAGTAACAAACATCACAATAAATACAGGTACAAAAAGGTGAGGAAGGCCCTATGCATAGGCATACAGTCTAAAGGGAAGGGAGTAATACACAAGGTGTGGGAGTGGGCAAGATCGAATTAAGTGGGTGACAAATGTGGTACTGTATGTGGTGTTGCGTTTGGTAGTTAAGCAGAGTGAGGGTAGGCTTCTCGAAAGAAGTGCGTTTTCAGAGATTTTTTGGAAGCAGAAAGGTTGGGAGAAAGTCGGACAGAGCGTGGGAGAGCGTTCCAGAGGAGGGGTGCAGCCCTTGAAAAGTCGTGAATGCGAGCATGTGAGGAGGTAATGAGAGAAGAGTTGAGTAGTAGGTCAGTAGAGGAGCGTAGTAAGCGAGTGGGTGAGTATATAGAGATGAGTTCAGAAATGTAGTGTGGGGCAGAGTTATGAAGTGCTTTGAAAGTCAGTGTCATTAATTTGAATTTGATTCTGAACGGTAATGGAAGTCAGTGCAGGGATTGACAGAATGGCGAGGCAGAGGAGGAGCGGCTACTGAGGTGTATGAGCCTCGCAGCAGTGTTCATTATGGACTGGAGAGGTGACAGTCTCTGGAGGGGGAGGCCAATTAAAAGAGAGTTACAGTAGTCTAGACGCGATATGATGAGAGAGTGAATAAGAATTTTGGCAGCGTCTTGGGTGATAAATGATCGTATTTTAGATATGTTCCTTAGGTGGAAGTGACATGATTTAATAAGTGACTGGATATGAGGAGTGGATGACAGGGCAGAATCTAGGATAACCCCAAGGCACCGGGCCTGGGGAGAGAGGGTGATAGTGGAATTGACAACTATGATGGATACTTCGGGGATGCTACTGGTGTTAGTTGGAGGAAAGAGAACCATTTCAGTTTTAGAGAGGTTTAATTTAAAGTTCAACCCCTCCAAATGAAAACCCAGCATCCATACATACCCCTCCCTACTTTTAATTAAATTCTATATACCCATACCTATACTAACTATACAGCTTAGTATCACAATAGTCTTTGATATTATGTATGTCCAAAAAATCATCCAAGCCATTCTTAAAGGCATTAACTGAATCAGCATCACAACATCACCCGGCAGTGCATTCCACAACCTCACTGTCCTGACTGTGAAGAACCCCCTACGTTGCTTCAAATGAAAGTTCTTTTCTTCTAGTCTAAAGGGGAGGCCTCTGGTACGTTGATCCACTTTATGGGTAAAAAGGTCCCCTGCCATTTGTCTATAATGTCCTCTAATGTACTTGTAAAGTGTAATCAACCAACCTCATAATTTAAGTCTTCCATCCCTCTAACCAATTTAGTTGCACTTAGTCTCTGCACTCTCTCTCCAGCTCATTTATATCCCTCTTTATGACTGGAGTCCAAAACTGCACTGCATAATCCAGATGAGGCCTTACCAGGGACCTATAAAGAGGCATAATTATGTTTTCATCCCTTGAGTTAATGCCCTTTTTTATGCAAGACAGAACTTTATTTGCTTTAGTAGCTACAGAATGACACTGCCCAGAATTAGACAACTTGTTATCTACAAAAACCCCTAGATCCTTCTCATTTAAGGAAACTCCCAACACACTGCCATTTAGTGTATAACTTGCATTTATATTATTTTTGCCAAACTGCATAACCTGCATTTATCAACATTGAACCTAATTTTCCAGTTTGCTGCCAATTTTTCCAACTTAGACAAATCACTCTGCAAAGTGGCAGCATCCTGCATGGAACCTATAGTTCTGCACAATTTAGTATCATTTGCAAAAATAGAAACAGTACTTTCAATGGCCACCTCCAGGTCATTAATAAACAAGTTGAAAAGCAAGGGACCAGTACAGAGCCCTGCGGTACTCCACTAATAACACTGGTCCAATTAGAAAATGTTCCATTTACCACCACTCTTTGTAGTCTATCTTTTAGCCAGTTCTCTATCCAGGTACAAATAATATGCTCCAGGCCAACATTCCTTAATTTAACCAGTAACCTTTTGTGTGGCACTGTATCAAATGCTTTAGCAAAGTCTAAGTAAATCACATCCACTGACATCCCAGAATCAATTTCAAAAATCAAATTAAGTTAGTCTGGCAAGATCTATTACGCATAAAACCATGCTGGCACAAACTCATAGTATTATGATTTGCTATGAAGTCCAGTATCTTATCCTTTATTAACCCTTCAAAAAGCTTTCCTACCACTGACGTCAGACTAACTGGCCTATAGTTTTGAGGCTGAGAACGGGATCCTTTTTTGAATAGAGGCACCACATTAGCAATTCACCAGTCTCTCTGCACTATGCCAGATCTCAATGAATCCTGAAAAATTAAGTAAAGAGGTTTTGCAATCACAGAGCTAAGTTTGCTAAGTACCCTGGGATGAATACCATCTGGCCCCCGGACCTTTGTTAATCTGTGTTCTACTCTCTTTTGAATTTCATCATGTGTGAACCATGCATCACTAGTTTTACTAGAATTGGGACTATTAAGAAGGAAAACCTTCACTTACTGGTCCCTCATTTGTGTAGACAGATGAAAAATATGAGTTCAGAATCTGCGCTTTTATTTTGTTTTCATCAGCCATCTGACCCCCCTCTGATAGTAAGGGTCCCACCCCTTCCTGCTTTATTATTTTACTATTAACATATTTAAAAAATAATTTTGGATTTCTTTTACTGCTTGCTGCAATATCCTTTTCTATATCGATTTTAGCTTTTTTGTATGATTTATTGGCCTCCTTGGACCTTATAAATGATTCAGCTGTCCCAGCTAACTTGAAAGCCTTAAAGGCTTAGCTACCAAAGTGGCTTAGAGAATAAGAAAGGGTTTATTCAGGCCAATATCTTACTGTGTGTCAGCCTTTAAAAGTGTGTTCTTTGGACTGTTGATAACATACTCAGTGTTTGGGAGCAAGAAGTTAAAGTTTAGCAACATCCTATTGACTCTAGAGTAACCACTCCCATGTAAAACAAACACTGGCTGCCTCTCAAATCAGATCCTATTCAGGGGTATTTCTCAGATCTTACGGTTACAGTCAGTATTTGCCTCTAAGTATTTTCCTATGAATAGCATAAGGAGCAGTGATTACTTTCCCATATAACAGTGATAGATCTGCTAGTTAAATACCCACCCAGTTCAGCCATGTAGATCAAAATACACAGAATAGTGTGAGAGCAGAAATATACTGCACAAATAAATTTACTTGTATTTGCCTATAGTACAGCCTATGGGCAAACATAGGGTTCTGTTCCTGCTCCTTACATATCCTTATTGCCTTGTATTTAATATAGTAATAATGTTTAAAAAAAAAAAAAAAAAAACCTGTAAACAACACACCCATTCTGGCAATAAATTTCTGTTATTTCCTGAACAGAAGTGAAAGTATTCTATGTAGTCTCAAAAGCCCAGCCAGAGAAAAGAAACAGGTGCACTAAGCGAAGAGGAAAAGAAAAATAAAGAAAGAGAATCGATTGAGATATTAACAAACTAAGGAATTCACAACTTGAATCATCTAAACCTTAGGCAGTCGGCAGGATAAGTATGAAAAGAACCATGGAGAGGTAAGAAAGGTTTTTGTTCTCTATTTTTCACCACAAAAGTTAACTCCAGTAATGGGCCCTATCTACAGTATCTCCTGATTTCAGCAGACAGAGAAGTATTTGTGGGCTTTGTGATAGTAAATCAAACATCAGGGGAATAGTTAAGTTTGTGAGGACACTATGTATGGGAGTAGTCAGGCAATTTGAAGGACAGGAAATAAGGTGTGTTTGTTGGAAAGTCTTGGAAGATTCTATCATAACGTGAGGCCGTGGGGGTTGGTCATTTATTGTATAGTACTAATCTAAACATGAAACTGGGAAGAGAGCCAAGTTGGTCCATAATTGCCAGAGTGGTGAGCGCAGGGGAGCTCTATAATGAGACAAGATGAGTATCTCAACTGATTTAGCAGGAAATAAAATCTAAAATATTTATTACAACATTCCATTGGACTTTTCCAACCTTATAATGTCTAAAGTAGGTTTTTTTTTATATAATTGTGGTGGTCAAGCCCCATATTAAAATTCTCTAACTGAATCATTTATTTTCATGCAGTTCAAGGCAGATAGTAGGTATCAGCTCCCGATGCCCACAGGATCAGTTTCAGTGGATGATAGATATGCTTACTTCAGATTTATATGAGCTTGTGACAGAGGTGAAGTATTATCCAATCACTAATGAGAACTCAGATGAGTGGAAGAAAGAAGTGAAGGGATATTCTATTGGGATCTTATACCACAGTCTGAAACATGGACGGATCAACATTACTGATGTGGAAGGATCACTGTATGACAAGGAACTTTCCTATATGTCCCAATGTCTAGGTGGGATCATATTTCCTTACAATAATACTACTGTACATAGATCAAAAGGAAAACAAACTTGCTATCTTTGCATTTTTTCTTCTATAAAATCCAGCTAAGAATTATGCAAGTTGTTTTCCATGGATCCAGTAACATTTTTATGGTTCACTAGCGGCTCTTTAGTGTCATCCCATCCATAGCCCATTTTTTATTATTGTGTATTCAAGGTGTAATCACAGGAAATGAAATGCGGAGCAGTGAACACAGTGTAACGAAGGCAACCACACTGCAAGTTTGTGTAGATTAAACTACTAATCACAGAAGAAGAAAAAGAAGAAGTGAGTGTTTATGGACTAATAGTGTTTTGATTTCACTTCTTCTTTTTCTTCTTCTGTGTATTCAAGGTGCCAAGCTATTAACATTATTTTCCTGGTTACTTCTGACATTTTGCTGTGATCTCTAGTCCTGGCCATAATATTGGACCTTCCTATTGCCTTTCCGGTTGCTAACAACATCAGGCAAACATCTTGAGGACCTGAGGCTCTTGATGTATATCAACTTGATTCAACTTGATTTCACATGAGCTCAGTCCAGACCACCCTCTTTCTGTGTGTACTAACTTCAGGGGAAATTCTGAAATTAAATGGTACAGGAGGTACTGGAAGAGGCCCAGGTGCACTGCCCTGAGCCTTCAGCTAGGTTAGTGAATCTAATCATATTAGTGTAAACCAGGCACTTAAAGAACAATGTTAACAACAGACGTTTGAAATCCAAAAATACTTTATTTAGGTACACATAGAGGTAACCTTATGTGTTTCATGTTCTAAAAATATTGCTATGAAGTAAGTTATTTACTAAAACTCAAATTTATCTAATTTTTTTATGAAACCAAGCTTGACAAAACACCCATACATGATTTTATTTATCAATAAAATAATGTGAAAAACTTGGTTTGGGAAAAGACTTGATAAGATAGAGTGAAAACTCGAATCAAATTAATTTTTCGGATATGATGCCTGAATCGCTCGATTTTTTTTCAGATTATTGACAGAAAACCGTGAATTAAAGGACGAAACCCAGTGCAGATCACAATATCTTCAAATTGTAAAAGGGAGATCTGCCATTGACTTCTAGATGACCTCAAAGGGTTTGAAATGGCGGATTTTCGTATTCAGAATTTTACCATCTTCAGGGTATAATAAATCTGGAAAAATTCAAGGTTTTTTTTCCTCTAAAAATTTTAGGTTTTGCCCAATAAACTTTGACCAGAAAAAAAACTAGATTTAGTAAATAATCCCCCTCTTTCAGTGCCTGCTCTACACCAATTCCGTTTGGTCAGGGGAAATTATGTTCTTACCAGACTCACACTGCCAACATGTTAAATTCATCAAAATTAATTTAGAAACATTTTATGTATTACTCTTCATTAAACAGGTTTTGCAAATATGATTTTCAAAAACCTCCTTGAATGTGGGTATCGCCACAGGAGAAATGCAATACAGGTATGGGATGGGTTATTTGTAAATCTAGAAATCTCCAAATGACGGGAAGGCTACCATAGATTCAATTTTAATTACGATTCCCTTTTTTCTGTAATAATAAAACAGTAGCTTGTACTAGAACCCAACTAAAATATAATTAATCCTTATTGGAGATAAAACAATCTTATTGGGTTTAATTAATTTATAAATAATTTTTTCCTTAAGTAGACTTAAGGCATATCTATCCAAATTACAGAAAGATCTGAAAAGTCCCAGTTCCAGAGCATTCTGGATAACAGGTCCTGTACCTGTGATTCTGTCCCATTTTACTGATCTCAAAATCTTCCATTCATGGTGTTTTTTAACTAAATGTAAATGTGTGATGATAAAATTTGGCCATGAACCACAAGAAACCTAACCTGCATGTAGAACTGGGACTCGTAGACTCCACTGAGATTAAAGGATGCTTAATTTAGCAGGCATGTTTTAGGTGAACACTTAAGCGTAAGCATAAACTTTTCAAAGCAATATCACCATCAACAAAAAAATGAATTACCCATAGTAACATAGCAAGTTAAAGGGATACTGTCATGGGGAAATGAATCAGTTAATATTGCTGCTCCAGCAGAATTCTGCACTGAAATCCATTTCTCAAAAGAGCAAACAGATTTTTTTATATTAAATTTTGAAATCACACATGGGGCTAGACATATTGTCAATTTCCCAGCTGCCCCAAGTCATGTGACTTGTGCTCTGATAAACTTCAATCACTCTTTACTGCTGTACTGCAAGTTGGAGTGATATCACCCACCTACCTTCCCCCCCCCAGCAGCCAAACAAAAGAACAATGGGAAGGTAACCAGATAGCTCCCTAACACAAGATAACAGCTGCCCGGTAGATCTAAGAACAACCCTCAATAGTAAAACCATGTCCCACCAGATTACCAGTTTGTCAAGATCATGTTGCAAGGATGTCACATCCTGGATGGAATTTATTGGGCTGGATAGTTTTTTGTCATCTGCAAACACTGATACATTACTTACAATACCCTCCCCAAAGTCAATAACGAATAAGTTAAATATTTGTGTGACATGACCCATCCTTCAAAAAAACATGCTGATTGCAGCTGATAATGCCATTCATTAAGACAAAATTTTCAATGTGATCCCTTAACAAGCCTTCAAATAATTTGCCCACCACAGATGTTAAATTTACTGGCCTATAATTTCCAGGCTGAGATCGTAAACCCTTTTTAAATATAGAAATGACATCAGCTTTCCTTCAATCCATAGGCACCATACCAAAAGAAATTGAGTCTGAGAAAATCAGAAATAGAGTCCAGTCCAAAACTGAACTAAGCTCTCTTAGAACCCGAGGGTGTATTCCATCTTGCCCTGGCACCTCGTTCCCATTAATTTTTATTAAAGCTTTATGAATCATATCCTGAGTCAGCCACTGACTAGATTGAGCTGAGCCATTAGTGCAGTTATTAAGTGAGCCTGGGAACTCAGACTCCTCTATTGTATACACTGAAGAAAAGAACTGATTTAGCACACTTGCCTTTTCTGTATCTGTTACAACCATACTGGTACCATTATTTAAACGACCAACACTCTCAACGCGCATCTTTTTACTATTAATATACTTTAAAAAATTTTTTGAAGTTAGTCTTAATTGTGCTGTTTTATTATAGTGTTTATATTCATTAAATGCAGCTTTTGTCTCCACAGATTTGTAGTTTTTAAATGCCTTTCTCTTCTTTCCTATTAACTTCTTACTTCTATATTAAGCCAAGGGTGGTTCTTGGTGCTTCTAAATTTACTTCTTACAGGAATACATTGAGAATAGTAATGATTTAATATCATTAAATGACAACCATTTCTGTTTTTAGCAGAAAACATAATGCCCCAATCAATGCTCTCAAGGGCAGCCATTAAGGCGCTAACATTAGCTTTTCTGAAATTCAGGGTTTTTGTTGTCCCAGTGTATATTTGTTTTTTGCAACAGACATTACATGAGATCAAATTATGGTCACTATTACCCAGGGGTTCAATCAATTGCATATTTGCTATACGTTCTGTGTCATTAGAGATCACTAGATCCAGTATAGCATTTTTTCTGTGCCTGTGCCATAAAATTATAAACTTGTTCCCATTAATTGTCTTGGCAGTTATGTTGCTCCAATTAATTAATTATAGCTGCTGATATTAACTGCCCAGTCATGAGGCTCATTCAGCCATGTTTTGGCAACACCATTGACATCATATTTTCCCTCCAGCATCTCCAGCTCTCCCATTTTACCAGACTCCTTGAATTTGCAAACATATATTTAATACTGGAAACAGTATGTGCATTTTGTAAATACATCATGTGGTCCTCCCTGTCCTTAACAGTTCCAATGTCCTTCCTTTTTTTCCTTTCCTATGCCCACTACCTCATCTAACCTGTCTTCCACAGAATCCTTTACTGCACCCTCCCTCCCACACCTTGTTTGAAATCTCCTCCAATGCTCTAGCCATCTTCTCTCCCAATCATTGAGGCGCAGCCCATCCCTAGCAAAGAACCTGAGAAATCAGCCCAGTTCTCCAAAAAACCAAAACCCTCCTCCCTACACCAATCTCTCAGCCATGCATTAATCCCCCTAAACTCCCGCTGTCTTCTTAATGTTGCTAATGGTACAGGTAATTAAAATTACGTTGGAAGTCCTCGCCCTAAACTTTATAACTAGTTTTTTTTAAAATCATTCTTGATGACTACCCCCCTCCTCTAACATTGTCATTGGTATGTGTACCAAGACTGCTGGGTCTTCCCAAGCCCCACCCAATAATCTGTCTACCCATTCCGACACATGCCAACCCTAGCAACAGGCAAGCAGCAGACTGTTGGGCATGAAGGGTCCTTGTGTCTGATTACTCTATGTTTGCCACCTCCCTCAGTGCTGCAAGTTCCCCCCTTAGAGTGTGCAGTTCAGATTCCAAGATGAAAACCCACCTGCATCTCTCACACGTAAATACTGCATGGAACATCTTCAAGACCACATACACCTGACAAGAAACACACTGAGTAATACCGTCAAACTCTTTCTTCAGTTTTTTTGCATGTTTACTAACCTGTAGGCTCCACCAAAACCCCAACACAAAGCAACAATCCAAAGCATGGCTTCGATCCTATGTACAATGGGGAAAAAGGTGGTTCCTTGGGACGTGTTTAAAAATACCATCTATTTCTCCTTTTTAACATGTCTGTTTTACTAATTGCATTAACCTTGAGCCACTCATGGTCTGTTCTTTGTCTGGTGTAATTTACCCCACTTTCCTTATTTCTCTCCTATGCTCACTGTAAGTTTGGGTGGGCATGAAAATTATTCAGCAACCCTTGAATTATAGCTTAAAACAGCTATCTATATGTTGTGTCATGGATTTAATTCAGTTTTCATTTCTTACTGTATTCTCACACCTGCTTAAATGTGCATTGCACTCATCATCATTTGTATCACCAAGTCAAAGGGTAGTTTCTATTTGCTGCATGAATTGCCTTAATTTTTTCCTCTTTCCAGTATTGCACGTATGCGCTTTTTGTTCCACAGAAATACCCACATTTTAATGTATGATCTTTACTGTTTTGTGTTGCACAGACAATGAGAATGTTATGGTTGTGTTGGATGATCTAGAACAAAACACAGAGGAAGAAACTAAGAGAATCCTAAAAAACCAGCCCAGCATCAACAACTATTCATCTCTTCTCCTTCTAATTGCAAATAAGGATAAACAAAGTGGCTTTCTATCCCAGATTGATGCCATTTCTCAGTTTCTTAACAGAGGTAACACAGGGGTTGATTTTTTTAAAAACAAAACACAATTAACTTTCTGATGAAACATTAAATACATTAAGGGGCCGATTCACTAAATTTGAGTGAAGGATTCGAAGTAAAAAAACTTCGAATTTCGAAGTGTTTTTTGGGCTACTTCGACCATCGAATGGGCTACTTCGACCTTCGACTATGACTACGACTACGAATCGAAGGATTCGAACTAAAAATCGTTCGACTATTCGTCCATTCGATAGTTGAAGTACTGTCTCTTTAAAAAAAACTTTGACCCCCTAGTTCGGCAGATAAAAGCTACCGAAGTCAATGTTAGCCTATGGGGAAGTTTTTTTGATCGAAGGATATTCCTTTGATCGTTGGATTAAAATCCTTCGAATCGTTCGATTCGAAGGATTTAATCGTTCGATCGAATGAATAATCCTTCGATCGTTCGATCGAATTTTCTGCGCTAAATCCTTCGACTTCGATATTCGAAGTTGAAGGATTTCAATTCCTAGTCGAATATCGAGGGTTAATTAACCCTCGATATTCGACCCTTGGTAAATCTGCCCCTAAGAGACACGACATGTTTGTAGTCATTCCACATGGATTCCATTGACTTTATAGAGAGGTTATTCACAACAACTGTTTAATCTACAACATAACATTTCAATGCAAAACACTTTAATAAACAATGTTGCTGGGTTTTTGGAAGCTACTAATGTGCAATGAACCCAAGAGATATCATTTATACTGTATATATATTTGAATTAATTGAAACAGTCTATAGAAGGCAAGTTGCAGTGATCCAGGGTTATCTCATCCAGCCTAACTGTGATGTTCAAGCATCACCCTGAGAAAGTATTAATATCAATATTAATATCATACATACAGCCAAGTAAAATTGATGCTTCTGCCACTAATTTATATGTATTCTGCTGTTTTTTCTCCAAAAGGGAAACATCAAAGCTCAATGGGGAATCATTTAGGTAAAATCCCTGCCTCTTTGGCAAGCAGCACTCCTGACCACTCCAAACAAACTCACTCGGTAAGTATAGTTATACATTTTGGTACGTGATAGATTTGAAGGACACATGATACTAACATGTTTGAGGAAATAAGCAGGAACTTGAATGAGGGAAATATAGGTAATGAAATATATAATTATATGTTGCTAAGGAGTTCACTTCAAATTGTATTACTGGGTCCATTTTATTCCAGTGTATAGGGGCACTGAGGGGCACACATTCAATCAGTTAGTGTTTATTTACAAAGCACTTTAAAAATCAGGCACAAAGTACAGAGCTTCAAATTATTGAGAAATGAGGAGAGCACTCAGAAAGCATATTAATGCTGTGGTTGTTCTTTTATATACCGACTACTAGTACACAACATGTTTCAAGCCTGTGTGCTGTACACAGGCCGAAACATGTTGTGTACTAGTAGTTGGTAAATAAAATATTTACTAATAAAAAAGTTCAGAAAACATAGCAGTCTGGTGATATAGCACTTTGCCCTGTACTTTGTACATAGGCCGTCTAAAATAAAGTACAAAATGATGCAAAACAATACTGCACAATTGGGCGTCTCTAGAACACCCCCTAGCTTTACATATCATTTTGAAGCTAAAACTAGGGAATGCTTGGGGTATCATGAGCTGGGGAGCCCTGTACTTTCTAACCAGAGAGCAGCTTGCATCAGAAACCCTACAGGCTGACGTTCAACATGGATCAGTCCTAAGTTTATCAGTACCATTTATCAATACCATTTTGGAACATTTGGTATTATTAACATGTATTTATAGAGCACCAACATATTGTGCAACACTGTATCGATAAAGGTCTGTAAAAATGGTGTTGAATTATACCAAATGTCTCAGCTTTTGGTAAATGTCTCAATAGTTTGGTACATTGTGTAAATGTGATTCAGGAGGCATAGGGGGCGCATAAGGACATTTACTAATAAGTAGGATGATAATAATAAGGATAATCCTTTGGAAACAGATCAATGAAAGTGTTCTCTTTAAATGTCTTTTATTTCAGTCAGATGATGGTGCCCCTCTACAGTCCAGCAGGAAGAATCGAAAGCTGGACACTTCATGTTCAGAAAAGCATTCAGTTGGTGTCTTCTCTAGATGCGCAAAGATTAATTATAAATGGCTTGTGGCCAAGCTGGAAAGTAAGGCATTTGGGAGCCTAGTGAAGGAGGTCCATGCTGTGGAAATATCTAATGATGTTTTCCATTTTCATTCTGCTGTGAATAAGTGCACATTTGCCATTCTGTATCATTCACAAAACCATGGACGTTTAAATATTATTGGTGTGCCTGACTCCTTGTATGACAGAGAGCTGGAGACTTTATATCGGCAGCTTGGTGAGTGCCATTTTATGTTCTAATTATTTCAGCAATAGTTTAAAATGAATGGTCATGGGACTTTTTCAGCCTAGTGGTTGGAAAGCCTAATATTAAATTGTGCAAAATTAAACGAATTTTAATTCTTAGCATTACACATAATTATAATATTATGTGTAAATAGTTTAACTATTAAAAACAGTATGGGGCAAATTCACTAAGCGCCGAAGCGCCTAACGCTAGCGTCAATTCGCTAGCATTGGTCATTTTTGATACTTCGCAAATTCACTAACGAACGCTGGCGTAAATTCGCTAGTGTTACTTCGCACCCTTATGCCTGGTGAATTTTCGCAACGGACGTAGCTACGCAAATTCACTAACGCGCGCATTGTACTGAACGCTACCTTTTACGCTAGACTTCCTTCCCACCTCAGACCAGGCGAAGCGCAATAGAGTAGATAGGGATTGCTTCAAAAAAAGTTCAAATTTTTTCTAAGTCCCAAAAAACGCTGGCGTTTTTTCTATATTATGGGTGATAGGCTGAAAAAGATCGAAAAATTTTTGGGGCTCCCCTCCTTCCCCCTTACATTTCCTAACTCATGGCAACTTAACTATACAGTGGGCACATGTGTAGGGCAAAAAAAAAATTAATTTGATGTTTTGAAGGTTTCCCAGGCATTTGTAGTGATTCTACGTATTCCTCCATTGAAATTTGAATTTGGCGCCGTATGCAAATTAACCATCGCTAGCGTAACTTTGCTTCGCTTAGCGAATCAACGCTAGTGCAACTTCTCAACCTTACGATTCCCCTGAGTGCAACTTCGGATTTTAGTGAATTTGCAGAGTGCTGGCAAAACTACGCCTGATGAAGTGTGGCGAAGTTATACCTGCCGCAACTATGAATCTTAATGAATTTGCCCCTATATGTCTGTATTTTGATATTCTGTCCACTGATAGTCCTGACTACAGTACAATTAATAATGAAATAATGGATAAGTATTCCTGCTTTATTCAGGCAAATGACTCCCACAATGCCTTGCATGTCATGTGATAAACTGACCTGTGAAAGATAATCACATACCATTGCAAGGCATCGTGCTACATGGTGTAAACAATTCAAGTGATTCCATGGGGCCCATTTCTTAAACTTCAAATTTTCTGGTCCAGTTTTTAAAGAGGAAAACTCAATTTTTTTGAGAACAAAAACCACTCACATTTTTAGAGATTTATTATACCACAAAGCTGCAAAAAATCAGAGTCTGAAAATAATCCATCTCAAATCTGTTGAGGTCATGTAGAAGGCAATGTCCCTGAAGATGTTTCTTAACATTGCGATCCGTGCTGGTTTTCATACAATAATCCGATAAATTTGAGTTGTTATGGAGACAATTCTATAAAGTCTACTTTTCAGAGCATCAATTCGAAAAAAAAAGTCACACAATTCGAACTGACACACAATTTTGTTGTGATATTTTTTCGCACCAACTTTTTTAGAGCTGGTTTTTTAAATTAACGATTGATTTGATAAATTTGGAGTTATGTCGACTTTCTTTTAATAAAAAATTGAATACATTCGAGTTTTAGTAAATACTCCTCCATATGTCACTATGCCAAATGTGTGAAGATGTAGCTTTAATTACAGAGGACCAGTTAATAATTAAGTTATTAACTTATCACCCTCTAATTTATTCCAATTCCACAAAAGTTATAGCCATTTACCTGAAGTTGTTTTCTTTTCACTTGCAGTCAAGTTGCCAATGAATATGTTAAGTTTTTTTCAGGTTAGTTTTATAGATCCAGCGATGGGCGAATTTGACCCGTTTCATTTCGCCAAAAATTTGACGCCGGCGAAATGTCGCTGACGCCCATTAAAGTCTATGGACGTCAAAAAAAAAATTGTCAAGCAGCACATTTTTTTTGACACTCGTCATTTTTTTTGACATACAAGTCTATGAGCATCATTTCCGCAGTGAAACAAGGTGAAAAAATTCATCCATCCCTAAATTTATTAGATATGGTATATGACATGACATGTTTCCTTAGATAACTTTTATAGTCACTTTTAAAGTTCTCTCATTTCTGTTCACAATCCTGTTTTTTCTTACTGGGCTTGTAGGCAAGAAGAAAGTCATTGTGGTCATTGATGACTTGAAAAATAGTAGTGATGAGATGAAGAGGAGCATACTCCATGAACAGAAAAGCATTGAGCAATATTCACAAGAACTTCTTCTCTTCAGTGAAACAGAAAAGGAAGGAAATTATTCATCTAACACTATGCAGAGGAAACTAGAGAAACTCAAGCAAACCTTGGAGACCAGCTGTAAGTACATGAAATATGGTTTAAAGGAATTACCACCACTCCCCCACTTTTATGTCTTCAATGTTTCACTAAAGGGTGAATTTTCGCCTGTGAATGATCAGCCACACACTAATTCACTAAAATGCAAAGTTGTATCTCTTTAGTTTCACTAGCATTAATTCGTCAAGTGCACATTTAATAGTGAACTTTTGCTAGTGTTTATTTCTGCCTAGTGAAACTTAGTTAGTACTCTTAGGGGCAGATTTATCAAGGGTCGAAGTGAATTTGAGGGAATTTTCGAAGTAAAAAAATTCAAAATTTGAAGTAATTTTTTGGATACTTCGACCATCGGATAGGATACTACGTCTTCGAATTGACTTCGAATGCGATTTGAAGTAAAAATAGTTTAAAAAATTTGACCATTCGATAATCAAAGTACTGTCTCTTTAAAAAAAAACTTCAATACTTCGCCAAATTAAATCTGCCGAAGTGCTATGTTAGCCTATGGGGACCTCGTTTGATTCGAAGGATTTAATTGTTAGATCAAACGATTTTACTTCGACCACAGAATACCGAAATTCAATGAAAAAAGTTGGAATTCGATATTCGGATTCGAACTATTTTAATTCGATGGTCGAATTTCAAGGTATTTTTTACTTCGAAATTCGACTCTTGATAAATCTGCCCATTCTCATTATGTCAATTTGAATAGGGTGGGTACATATAGGTCATATATATGTCTTTATTAGAGGTGTTGGTGCAAATGCTTGAAGTGGCTACTTATTATTAAAAATGTCCAAGGAAGCAAAATAAAGGCAAAAGAAATCCTCTAATGGCCTAGACATGAGCCCACCCTAAAACAAATATGGCATTCCCCTCAAATGTTTGGGGAAAAAAATGTTTCACCTATACATTTACCCTGTAAATGGTGTGCACCTTTGGGACTGTATATATATATATATATATATATACACTTCAAATAAGATCAGCACTCTCAGGTCTTAAAAAATGTAGAAAAAATGTATTAATAAAACTACTAACGTTTCCTCAGCCTTTTTCAAAGTGCCCAAAACAACTGTGAACATGGCTTTATAACTACAAATTGGCGGGAACACAACAGCTGCAGCATTATCACATGAACAGCGTCAGTAAACCCCACTTAAGTTGTTTTACTAGACATACATACATTCAATATGTGTTAACATGCACTAAACTGCCCATCATCATCATACTTAATACAAACACAAAAATCGGTGTACATTATTTACTTGAGAATGCAGCGGAGGACTTGCGGTGTCCTTGAGGATGAACACAGAGACCGAGAGTGACTTTAATGGTATATGGAGTTAACAGGGACTCAATATTGTCCCAGTTTCGTAGCCCTCTGGCCACTTTCTCCAAAGCTTTTGAGAAAGTGGCCAGAGGGCTACGAAACGCGTCAAGTGTAATGGTTGCTGGCATTACAGGCACTATTTTGCATATAAATTTTTGATAATGATTTTAAATGGATTAATAAAGTAATTGTAGATTTTTCATGACTGACTCTATGTGGTGCTCCGTGTTATACAAATCCTGTCATCGGATTTGTATATCATTTTCAAAACGCATCAGTTAATAGTGCTACTCCAGCCGAATTCTGCACTGAAATCCATTTCTCATAAGAGCAAACAGATTTTTTTATATTCAATTTTGAAATCCGACATGGGGCTAGACATATTGTCAATTTCCCAGCTGCCCCTGCTCATGTGACTTGTGCCTGTACTTTAGGAGACAAATGCTTTCTGGCAGGCTGCTGTTTTTCCTTCTCAATGTAACTGGATGTGTCTCAGTGGGACCTGGATTTTACTATTGAGTGTTGTTCTTAGATCTACCAGGCAGCTGTTATCTTGTGTTAGGGAGCTGTTATCTGGTTACCTTCCCATTGTTCTTTTATTTGGCTGCTGGGGGGGGGAGAAAGGGAGGCGGGTGATATCACTCCAACTTGCAGTACAGCAGTAAAGAGTGATTGAAGTTTATCAGAGCACAAGTCACATGACTTGGGGCAGCTGGGAAATTGACAATATGTCTAGCCCCATGTCAGATTTCAAAATTGAATATAAAGAAATCTGTTTGTTTTTAAGAAATGGATTTCAGTGCAGAATTCTGCTGAAGCAGCACTATTAACTGATTCATTTTGAATTTTTTTTCCCTCCATGACAGTATCCCTTTAACCTTTAATAAAACAATTCACCTACCACTCCTTGAGGCAGAAATGTTGATGAATGCTTTGGATCGATTAATTCTGGCTGATTCAAACTGATGTTGCTGTTTATTAAACCAAATATCTAATTCTGTTGAATGAAATGAACATGTTTAACATTAAATCATTGTTTAACATTGAAAAGTTAAGTGAGAATAATATAAAGATCAAAAAGTCCTTGGCAAGAGAGACAAATAAATGAGGTTGGTTTTACATGTTGAAAAAAAATGAGATATTATGAGCTTCTTTTAGACAAAGGAAGTCACCAGTCTTTATTTTCCTTCATGTCTCTCCCTTCACATTTTCTTTGCACTAACAACTTCCTGTACCTGGATGGATGATGCAGTAACATGGGCAAAGTTTACACTGGACCAGTAACTGTAATCAAACATCATTCATTTTATTGCTTTAGTTAGAGCAACAAATTCCAGTCATGTGGACAAAGTAGATCTCTCAAGATTTGCTTGCATTTTCATAAATGGTAGCTAATATTCTTCACTTGTCATCCTTTACTTTCATAGGTGATTTTACAGAGAACAGAGCACAACCTAGGATGACTCCTGTAGCCGCAGAATGTGTTTCTGCTCCTGATTCAACAGGATTAGGATCAGATGGAGCAATGATTAACAATCAGGCTTTTAAAATGATATTAAGCAACATGCAGCAACTGATGTTGAAGATAGAAGATTTAAAGGAAGAGATGTCCAACCAGACCCAGCAGATTGTAGATTTAAAGAACGGGATGTCCAATCAGACTCAGCAGATTGAAGACTTAAAGAAGGAGGTGTCCAGCCAGACTCAACATATTGAAGATTTAAAGAAAGAGATGTCCAACAAGACTCAGAAGACTGAAGAGTTAAAGAATGAGTTGCCCAACCAGGCCCAGCAGATTGACAAAGTTAATAAGGACGTTGCTCAGCAGTCACAATTCTAACAAAAATCAGCATAATCAAAATGTGGTAAAGCAAATGGAGTCAGAAGACCAAAAGCCGCAGCCTCTTCCTTCAAATACTGTTGCAGTGACACACAATCCTACTCATCAAATTATTTATACTAGTAAATCATCATACAATACTGAGAAAATGCTGATCAACAGAATGTGCTTACTTGATTTCTACTAAAGCAGTTACATTTTTCCTAATACGAACTGTAAGTTTAACCCCCACACAAATACATCTACAACAAAACAAAATGCAGCAAATTCTGAAAGGAACAGTTCAGTGTAAAAATAAAAACTGGGTAAATAGATAGGCTGTGCAAAATAAAACATGTTTCTAATATATTTTGTGAAGAGAAAAATAACCCCAATTGCCTCTCACTCGTTCAGCGGTTCCTCAATTATTAGAATACCTATTAAATGTTTTGTGATTGTCAAATGGCAACCACTGACTGATTAAAAAGTAAAGTGCTTAATTTTAACCAAATAAATTACATTAAAGTACAAGTGCAATATAATTCATTCTATTAATTATAATATAACTTAAAGGTTAATAAATACTTAATGAATTACTTTCACACAAATTAATAACCTTATGATACAATGTGTTATCTGGTACGTTAGGTTTGCATCCACAATCAATCTGATCAAAGAATTAATTAAGGTTAATAAAGTGCTTCAAGTGCTAATATGATTGCTGTTAGATGGCAATTACCATAAATTCGTAATTGCTTCAAGGTTAATTTATTGTAAAGTGCTTAACAGTGCTAAGTAATTGATATTGATAAATAGGTAAAAATACAATAGTTGATATAGTGAGAACCACAATTAATGGGATAAATTGCTTTTAAAAAATACACATGATGCTCAGGTTAAAAAGTTATAGCAAGAAAAGGAAATTAGAAGAGGTGGAGTTGTCCCAAAAACTACTACCTAATTGTTTGCTATCCCTGGGACACCACAAAGACAAAGGAGGCAGAGTATCCGGGACTGTGGTCTCGTAAATTAATCTAAATCCTATTCTGAGAAGATCTGAATAACCCTAAAAAACCACAAATCCACGGGCTCTTGTGAACTTTAGTAGCAGAGAAAAGAGAGATTACCGAGCACTGGTTGAAGTGAATATCTTCCCCACCCCTTCTATTCCGTTAACCCAATAGACTCAAATCCTTCTAAAATTAAGTTTAAAAGAGGAATCCAAACGCCGATGCGCGTTTTGCATTAATAGCTTTGTCAAGGCGTAGAAGGGGTGGGGAAGATATTCACTTCAACCACTGCTCGGTAATCTCTCTTTTCTCTGCTACTAAAGTTATTAAATTATGTATTTCAGTTGTTTGTTGATCTCCAGGTCATTGAGAAACAGTATGGGGCAAATGTGATGTGATGCGTGATGTCATTTCGGGACTTCACCGACTTACTAATGAGCGCTGGCGTAAATTCGCTAGCGAAGTAGATAGACTCTAGCGCTACTTCACACTCTAACACCAGGCGGATTTTCGCTCTGGCGAATGGACATAACTACGCAAATTCACTATGATGAGGATTTTACTGAACGTTACCTCTTGCGCCAGATTTGCCTTCACCACCTCAGACCAGGAAAAGTCCAATAGAGTAGATAAGAGTTCCTCAAAAAAAAGTTGAACATTTTTCTAACAATTCGACTGGGAGGTTATTTAGAAAAAAATGTGATTGTCTACAATTTGATTCATATTTTATTTGAATATGAATGAAATTCTAATTGAATTTTCCTCGGAAAAAAACTTGAATGTAAGGAAGGCAATTAACTTCTTCAAATGGGTCAACAGAACTCGCCCATTGACTTGTAAATTAACTTGGCAGGTTTTAGGTGGCGAATATTCAAATTAGAACTGTTTCTATGGTTGAGATGTGATTAATCTAACATTCAAATTTACAGTCAAATTGAGGAATTAAAATTTGAATGTGGGAATTTTGACACCACAAAAAAAAAAATCGGAAATTTGAATTCAAATTCGAATTTACTATTCGACCCTTAATAAATCTGCCTCCAGATATCCCTTCTTTAGTGAGCTAAACTATGATCTGAAATAAAGCTCAGCTGTGCCCCAGACACAGTCTTTCACCATTCAGAGGTGTCATTGATCTGTTATTTCCCTAATTTATAACGGTCCCATCAAGGTCTGAGTAATTTTACTTTCTTCCTCTCTACAGAATATAGGTAAAATTCGGTCGAGCATCACTTTTTCTAAAATCTTTTGTGTTATTGTAATTGCATGACTTTTCATGATGTTTACTTTACATGATTTATTTTCTGTGCTCTGATTGGTTAATGTGGCTTAAAATGATTATAGATTCTTAGAAGTTTCTTATCAGATTCTTAGCAGTTTCCTCTTAATAAACATTTCAGATATTTCTCTCGGCTCCTCGTGGTCCATCCTAATAAGCAATTAGGTTTCTTATACCAGTTTATATATTGCCATTTGATATGAATTATCTTTGTTTTTGATACACATGAAATGGATGTGAACACTTTTATCCATGCCATTAAAGGAGTGTAACGAAAAGGATGAAAACATGGACAGAGAAAGGGGATAGGTTAGTATATATTTTCTGCTTTCATTTTGACTTACTACGATTAAAGGGATACTGACATGTTAGTACAGGTATGGGATTCGTTATCCGGTAAATCATTATCCAGAAAGCTCTGAATTATGGAAAGGTCTTCTCCCATAGACTTTATTTTATCCAAATAATCAATATTTTTAAAAAAAATAATTTTATTTTTCTCTCTAATAATAAAAGAGTAGCTTGTACTTATAATGAATCATTATTGGAAGCAAAACCAGCCTATTGGGTTTATTTAATTTTTACATGATTTTCTAGTAGACTAGGTATGAAGATCCAAATTACAGAAAGATCCATTATCCAGAAAAATGTGATCCTGACCATTCTGGATAACAGGTCCCATACCGGTACAAGCTACTATTTTATTATTACAGAGAAAGAGGAAATCATTTTTAAGAATTTAGATTATTTGTATAAAATCTAGACTTAAGGTATGAAGATCCAAATTACAGAAAGATCCCTTATCCGGAAAACCCCAGGTCCCAGGAGTTCGAGGTAACAGGTCACATATCTGTATAGGTTTGTGATCTCAGAAACTCAATATGTAGAAAGCCCTGAAGTACACTTAACTGTAAATTTTAAAAATGATTACCTTATTCTCTGTAATAATGAATCAATGCCTTGTACTTGATGGGAACTCTGCTTCATGAATCCAAATTGGTATCAAAACCATCTTAAAGGTTTATTAAAAGTTTAAGAGGCCCATTTATCAAAGGTCGAATTTCGAATCCATGTGAATTTTTTTACTGTAATAAATGTGAATATATTCAAATATAAATGAGAAGTTATTTAAGAAAAAATTTGAACGTCTAAAACTTGATTGACCATTACCGACTCAAAAACTCGAATTGAATTCAAATCAAATTCAACTAAACTTGAATCTAGCTTTTTCTCTGAATAAATCTGAAATGTCAGGAAGGCTATTAACATCTTCAAATGGGTCACTGGACTTCTGCCATTGACTTCTACATGAATTCGGCAGGTTTTAGGTGGCAAATAGTCAAATTCAAATTTTTCCCATTGTCAAGGTTTGATAAATCTCAAATTTCAAATTCAAATTCGAATTGAGTTTGTATAATTCCCAATTTGAATTCGTGAGTTTTGACGTAAAATGCAATTCGTGAATTTGAATTCAAATATACTATACAAGGCCAGGGAATCTTAATAAAATAGAGTTGTTATATTGCCCTACACATGAGCCCAGTGTATAGTTTATGTGCCATATGTAAGGAAATGTAGGGGGGAAGCAGGGTACCCTAAAAAAAAATTACGCACTTTTGCAGCCTATCACCCTGAAAAAAGGAAAAGACGCCAGTGTTTTTTGGGACTTAGAAAATTTTTCAATAAAATTTCAAGTAAGTCTTATCTACTCCATTGCACTTCGCCTGGTCTGAGGTGGCGAAGGTAAGTCTGGCGATAGAGGTAACGTTCAGTAAAAACAAAAACTTAATGAATTTGTGTAGTAATGCTCTTTGACCAGAGCAAAAATTCACCTGGCGTTAGAGTGCGAAGTTGCGCCAGAGTCTATCTCCTTTACTAGTGAATTTACGCTCAGCGCCCATTAGTAAATCGGTGAACTTCCGAAATGACATCACACTGGCGAATTTTCACCAGCGTTAGTCAATTGCCCTTTAGTAAATTTCCCCCTAAACATTAGCTTCAAGGGCTAATTACTTATTATTCTTATCATCCAAAAATCTGCTTCCCTTAATGAGGTATCATAGATGATGATCTCTTGGCTCTGCCTGCCTTGTTTAGCATCCATACATAGTTTACCTGGTTTCATCAAGGATTTACAGTATTCACCAATGGATCTTCAGTAATGGCACAGTAAACATAATGAGCAGAAAGAACATGGGCTCTGAGGAATTGGTTTGCAAACTAGTAAAATAATAATGGTTCCCCGAGCTTCACCGTTCATTATTCCCTAAGGGTTTATTCCTTGATATAACCCACAAGGACACATCCACAATACATTTTCTAGAGTGAGAAGGGTGGATATATATATGGGAGACATTACAAGTGATGTTTGATGTATAAATTGATTAGGAACCTAATAATCAACAGAACACATTATATGCAATAACAGGAAATGACTGGAAATGGTAAGATACAATGTTACTGGTGTTGAAAGATTCATTCTACTTGGCTTCTCCTATCTCCCTCAACTTCGATTCAGTCTAATCTGTGTGTTTATCTTTCTCTACACCTGCACATTACTGGGGAACAGCCTCATAATCCTGCTCATCATAAAAGACCATCGGCTTCACACCCCAATGTATTTCTTCTTGGCAAACCTCTCCATATTAGACCTGTTGTCTCCATCAGTCACTGTGCCTAAAATGATCAAGGATCTTGTTTGTACAAGAGGAGATATATCTTTCCATGGCTGCTTCATTCAAATCTTTTTCTTAATAACATTTGCAGGGTCTGAATGCCCTCTTCTCTCTGTTATGGCTTTTGACCGATATGTTGCCATTTGTAACCCTCTTCATTACAGAATCATAATGAGCAACAAGATGTGCTCCTGGCTAACAGGAGGAATATGGATTTTGGGAAGTTTCTATTCTCTCTTGCATACATTGATGACCAAAAACATATATTTTTGTGGTCCTTTCCTGATCAATCATGTTTTCTGTGATGTTCTCCCCCTTTTCCAGCTGGCATGCTCAAACATTACTCTAAACTTAGCTTTACTGTATCTATCAGCATTTTTTAATGGAATGTGCAATTTTTCTATTATTCTAAGTTCCTACAGTAGTATTGTTACTGCAATAGCAAAAATAAAATCTAAAGAAGGAAGGATGAAAGCATTTTCAACATGTTCTTCACACCTCATGGTGGTCTCTGTTTTCTATGGGACAGTCATGGCAACTTATTTTAGCCCAGTGAGTAGTTACTCAGGGTCCAGAGACAGAGCAGCTGCTGTTATCTACACCTCAGTCACCCCAGCGCTAAATCCCATAATATACAGTTTTCGTAATAATAATGTAAAGAAAGCACTAAAGAAACTGTTCAGAAAGTGAGCAACAAGCATGCATTTAATGTACTGATTGGGAACTGTCTAATCTATAGATTACAGAATACTGTATTTACTTACTAACAACAACAACCATTAACAACAATAATTTTATGAATGATTTCAAAGAAGGGAATGTTGGTTCCTTGCTACTTTCCAGAAGTTCACTTCCTAGAGAAGAGGAGGTGTAAATTTCTCAGAGATTCACTTTAATAAAAGAAAAATATAGTAATCCCCTCTCTCCAATCATTTTATATTATATCATATTATATAATGTTTTATTTATATATTTATATTTAATTGTAAGTATAGGAAATCTAAATGTGGTTTGACTTATTACATAACTTGGCCTTAATGGAGGGTCACTTTAACCTTTAGACTCTTGGGTAAGAAATCAATTTGTATTCAAGATTCAAATAATTTAAATCTTAACTCATTTGCTTTTTTTACTAAAAAAGAATATCAATCTATTGCTGATAAGTGCCCTTCTTGTTGGTCCAACCTTGGGTCAGGTCTCCACTTTGCTTATAACAAGGTTCATAGGCAGATTTTTAATAAGGCTTGGGGAGGCTAAGCCTCCCCAAACTTGTCCAAGATCTAAAAAAAAGAATTTCTCTTTGGTCTGGAACCCTATTATAGTGACCATTTTACCAAGCACTTCTGAAAAGCATCCACTCTTCACAATGCTCTGATTCGTGACAGATTAAGCTTTAAACCTCACTCGATCTTCACCAGTCAGAACATTATATAAGAAGTGATTGGTAAAGTTCAGGCATAGACACTAAGAGGATTCTGAAAGAGCAAGAAATGGTTTCTTTTAAGGTAGTAGGTGGATTAACCATTTCACATTCCCAGCCGTTGCTTGTTTTGAGGAGCACTTCTTTCCCTGAACATGTCAGCAGCAGTGTGATTCCTCAAGGCAGGAGGGTCAAAGGTCCTCACCTTTCCATAATGACAGTGGGGCTGGTACAGAAGAAGTCAGAGCCAGTAACAGAAAACAAAGATGGTGATTATTTCTTGAACTGGCATCTCTCACTACCACAGCGAGGCCTACAATCTTTCTGGGAATAACACAAGTTAGTGCAATACATTTTCAACAAAAAGACCCAGTTATATGTAGATTATCAGTGCCTGTTGACAGTGCCACTTCCCACCAACTGATTATTTTCTGTTCTGGTACCCAGTAATCCCCATGCTGCTTCTGCCTGAAATTTTAAGATTACTGGGTACCAGAACAAAAAATAACCAGTTGGTGGGAAGATTTCTCCAGCCTGGCAATCACACTGGCAGGTCTGGTTAAAATGCAATGACAGTTCTTGTTGTCCATTTCTGGAATGTCTGGGATTAATGTAGAAGTTGTTATGGTAAAAGGGACTTGATAATGAAGTTATGACCAACCTCCTTGCAAAACATTTTTTTAGGGTCCTAAGTTGTCCATTGACCCGAGGTGCCACTTTTTGCCACTTGTTGCATAACTCTGTCATAAGTAATTAATTGTTACTTTGTACTGCTGTGCTGCCATTACGCACTTTGAGCACTTGGCATAGATATTAACTGTGGTGACACCACAAATGTCGCAGCACCAGTGCCTTGTCTTGTGTGAAGGAATAGCAGTAACCTTGGGGTTGATGGCATTTTACATATTCAGGTTTCTGCCCCACTGTTGCCTTCTGTATATTTGCTGATGCTGAGATCAGCTGCCTGGTACATTCCTCATCCTAATGACTAATGTGACAGAGGACCAGTGGCAAAGGCTGTGGGGTGGGGATTTAGGAATTGTAAATAAAAGACTATAAATAAAGTGACCCCAAGGAGTGAGACTGGAACAGACGGGGGGAAAGGGGCCATGACTGATGAATTTAATAAGGACCAGGGAGGTTAACTAAGTGGGGGGTGATGGGAGTTGTAGTTTGTAAAGGAACAGGAAGTAAAGGAGGGGAAATATAGGCAGGAAACAGGAAGAGGTGGGGTCATTACCTTGAAGACAGCAGGAGTGTAGACAGTGGGTTCACCAATTAAGAGAGGTTGGTAGATTGCATTAGTTGCAGCTCTGGGGGGGGCAAGGTCGGGCTCCCCTGATGATCTTTGGAAGAGACAGGCTTGCGGGGAAAACAGGCACAGTAGGCAAAGGAGGTGTAGCTGTTTAGAGATTGATGCTTAGTCGCAGGCTTGCTATTGCATTGTTCAAGGGGAATTGTGCATAATAATATTGTTGTATTTTTTCATACATGAATTTCATTCATTCATTCATTCATTCATTCAATCAATCATACATTCATTCATTCATCATTCATTCATTGTCCATTCATTCATTCATTCATTGATCATTCATTCATCATTCATTCATTCAACATTCATTCATTCATTCATTGTTCATTCATCTATCCATCCATCCTTCATTCATTCAGTCAACATTCATTCATTCATCATTCATTCATCATTCATTCATCGTTCATTCATTCATTCATTCATCCATCATTCATTCATGCTTCCATCATTCATTCATTCATCATTCAATCATTCATTCATCATTCATTCAACATTCTTTCATTCATCATTCATTCATTCTTTCATCAATCATTAATCCATCATTCATCTATCATTCACTCACTCATTCATTCATCCATCATTCATTCATTCATCTATCATTTATTCATCAGTCATTCATTCATTCATCATTCATTCAATCATCATTTATCATTCATTCATTCATCAATCATTCATTCATTCATTCCTCATCCATTCATTCATTCATAAATTCATCATTCATTCATCCATCATTCATTCTTTTATTCATTCAGCATTCATTCATTCAGCATTCATTCAGCATTCATTCAGCATTCATTCATTCATTTATTCATTCATGCATCCATCATTCATTCATTCTTCCATCTTTCAGTCATCATCCATTCATTCATTCATTCATTCACTGATACATTCATTGATACATTCATTGATTCATCCATTCATTTATCATTCATTCATTCATCATTGATTGATTCATCATGCATTGATTCATCATTCATTCATTCATCATTCAATCATTCATTCATTCATTCCTCATTCATTCAATAATTCATTCATCTATCATTCATTCATTCATTCATTCATCATTCACTAATTCATTCAATCATCATTCATTCATCCATCCATCCATCATTCATTCATCTGTCATTCATTCATTCATCAATCAACCATTCATCAATTCATCTATTCATCCATCCATCCATCCATCCATCCATCATTCATTCATCTATCATTCATTCATTCATCATTCATTCATTCATTCATCATTCATTCAATCATTCATTCATTCATTCATGCATGCATTCAACATTCATTCATCCATCCATCATTCATTCATCTATCATTCATTTATTCATTGATTAATTTATCTATCGTTGATTAATTCATCTATCATTCATTTATTCATTGATTAATTCATCTATCATTCATTCATTCATTCATCTTTTATAACAATCATCATTCATTCATTCATCATTCATTCATTCATCCATCATTTATTCATCTATCTATGAATGAATGAATGAATGATAGATGAATGAATGATCTATCATTCATTGAATGAATGATAGATGAATGAATTGATGAATGATAGATGAATTAATCATTGAATGAATAAATGAATGATAGATGAATGATGAATGATGAATGGATGAATGATGAATGAATGCATGAGTGAATGAATGAATAAATGATGAATGAATGAATGATGGATGAATGATTGAAAACTTGAATGTATGTATGAATGAATGAATGAATGATGGATGAATGTATGAGTGATAGATGAATGAATGAGTGAGTGATGGATGAATGATGGATGAATTAATGATGAATGAATTAATGATGAATGAATGAATAAAAGACTGATGAATGAATGAATGATTCATTCAATCATTCTTCCTTGAAGAATGATGAATGTATGAATGTATCACTGAATGAATGAATGAATGATGAATGAATGAATGATGAATGAATGAATGTCAGGTGAATGAATGATGGATGGATGAATGAATGAATGGTGAATGCATGCAAGCATGAATGAATGAATGAATGAATGGCTGATGAATGAATGATGGAAGAATCAATGAATAAATGTATGAATGATGGATGGATGAATGAATGATCAATGAACGATCAATGAATGAATGATCAATGAATGAATGGATGAATGGATGATGAATGAATGATGTATGGATGAAGGAATGAATGTATGATGAACGAATGATGAATGAATGAATGAATGATGAATGAATGAATGAATGAATGAATGATGAATGAATATTTGAATGTATCACTGAATGAATGAATGAATGAATGAATGAATGAATGAATGATGAATGAATGTCAGATGAATGAATGATGGATGGATGGATGAATGAATCAATGGTGAATGCATGCATGAATGAATGAATGAATGGATGATGAATGAATGATGGAAGAATCAATGAATGAATGTATGAATGATGGATGGATGAATGAATGAATGAATGAATGATGAATGAATGAATGATGAATGAATGAATGACAGATGAATGAATGATGGATGAATGAATGAATATATGAATGTATGTATGAATGAAAGATGAATGAATGAATAAATGATTGATGTATGAATGAATGATAGATGAATAATCGATGAATGAATGAATGAATGAATGATTGATGAATGTATGAATGATGGATGGATGAATGAATGAATAATGAATGAATGAATGATGAATGAATGACAGATGAATGAATGATGGATGAATGAATGAATACATGAATGTATGTATGAATGATGAATGAATAAATGAATGAATGACGGATAGATGAATGAGTGAATGACAGATGAATGAATGATGGATGGATGGATGAATGAATGAATGATGAATGCATGCATGAATGAATGCATGCATGAACGAATGATGAATGAATGAATGTATGAATGAATGAATGTATGAATGAATGATGAATGAACGAATAATCAATAAAGGAATGTATGAATTAATGTATCAATGAATGAATGAATGACTGATGAACGAATAGTGAATGAATGAATGGTGAATGAATGAATGATGAATGAATGAATGAATAATGAATGAATGAATGATAATTGAATGATTGAATGATGGATAGATGAATGAATGAATACATGAATGTATGTATGAATGAATGATAGATAAATGAATGAATGATTGGATGAATGAATGAATGATGAATGAATGATGAATGAATAAATGATGAATGAATGAATGAATGATGAATGCATGAATACATGAATGTATGTATGAATGAATGAATGATGAATGAATGAAAGATGAATGAATGAATGATTGAATGATGAATGAATGCATGCTGAATGAATGAATGAATTAATTAATTAATTAAAAAATCAATGATGGATGAATGAATGATGAATGAATGTATGAGTGAATGTATTAATAAATGAACGAATGATGAATGAATACATGAATGAATGAATGATTGATGAATGAATGAATATGTGAATGATGGATGAATGAATGATGAATGAATGAATGATGAATAAATTAATGAAGAAAGAATGATTGATGGATGAATGAATGAATGAAGGAAGAATAAATGAGTGAATGAATGAATGATGAATGAATGATGGATGGATGAATGAATGATGGATGGATTAATTAATGAATGATAGATGAATGAATTATTGATCTATCATTCATTGCATGAATGAATGAATGGTGAATGAATGAATGAATGATGAATGATGAATGATGAATGAATGAATGAATGAATGACGAATGAATGATTGAATGAATGAATGAAAATAATCAATGATGGATGAATGAATGAGTGATGAATGAATGAATGATGAGTGAATGTATGAGCGAATGTATTAATGAATGAACGAATGAAGAATGAATAAATGAATGAATGATTAATGAATGAATGAGCGAATGTATTAATGAATGAACCAATGATGAATGAATGAATGATGAATAAATGAATGAAGAAAGAATGAATGTATGAATGATGAAGGAATGAATGCATTAAGGAAGAATGAATGAATGAATGATGAATGAATGTTGGATGAATTAATGAATGATAGATTAATGAATTAGTGATCTATCATTTATTGCATGAATGAATGAATGATAAATGAAAGAATGAATGAATGAATGAATGATGGATGAATGAATGAATGAATGATAGATGAATTAATGAATGAATGATGAATAATGAATGAATGAACAATGAATGAATGTATGAATAAATGTATGAATGATCAATGAATGAATGTATGAATAAATGTATGAATGAATGGATGATGAATGAATGATGGAAGAATGAATGAATGAATGAATGAATGATGGTTGAATGAATGAATGAAAGAATGAATGATGAATGAATGAATGAATAATGAATGAATGACAGATGAATGAATGTTGGATGAATGAATGTATGTATGAATGATAGATGAATGTTGGATGAATGAATGTATGTATGAATGATAGATGAATGAATGAACAAATGAATGATGTATACAAGAATGAATGATTGTATGAATGAATGAATGAATATTAGATGAATGAATGAATGAATGATGGATGAATGAATGAATGATTGATGAAAAAATGAATGAGTGAATGAATTATGAATGAATGAATGATGAATGAATGAATGAGTGATGAATGAATGAATGACTGATGGATGGATGAATGAATGAATGAATGATGAATGAATGAATGAATACATGAATGTATGTATGAATGATGAATGAATAAATGAATGAATGACGGATAGATGAATGAGTGAATGACAGATGAATGAATGATGGATGGATGGATGAATGAATGAATGATGAATGCATGCATGAATGAATGCATGCATGAACGAATGATGAATGAATGAATGTTTGAATGAATGAATGATGAATGAACGAATAATCAATGAAGGAATGTATGAATTAATGTATCAATGAATGAATGAATGATTGAATGATGAATGAATAGTGAATGAATGAATGGTGAATGAATGAATGATGAATGAATGAATGAATAATGAATGAATGAATGATAAATGAATGATTGAATGATGGATAGATGAATGAATGAATACATGAATGTATGTATGAATGAATGATAGATGAATGAATGAATGATTGGATGAATGAATGAATGATGAATGAATGATGAATGAATAAATGATGAATGAATGAATGAATGATGAATGCATGAATACATGAATGTATGTATGAATGAATGAATGATGAATGAATGATGAATGAATGAATGATTGAATGATGAATGAATGCATGCTGAATGAATGAATGAATGAATTAATTAATTAAAAAATCAATGATGGATGAATGAATGATGAATGAATGTATGAGTGAATGTATTAATAAATGAACGAATGATGAATGAATACATGAATGAATGAATGATTGATGAATGAATGAATATGTGAATGATGGATGAATGAATGATGAATGAATGAATGATGAATAAATTAATGAAGAAAGAATGATTGATGGATGAATGAATGAATGAATGAATGAAGGAAGAATAAATGAGTGAATGAATGAAGAATGAATGAATGATGAATGAATGATGGATGGATTAATTAATGAATGATAGATGAATGAATTATTGATCTATCATTCATTGCATGAATGAATGAATGGTGAATGAATGAATGAATGATGAATGATGAATGATGAATGAATGAATGAATGACGAATGAATGATTGAATGAATGAATGAAAATAATCAATGATGGATGAATGAATGAGTGATGAATGAATGATGAATGAATGTATGAGCGAATGTATTAATGAATGAACGAATGAAGAATGAATAAATGAATGAATGATTAATGAATGAATGAGCGAATGTATTAATGAATGAACCAATGATGAATGAATGAATGATGAATAAATGAATGAAGAAAGAATGAATGTATGAATGATGAAGGAATGAATGCATTAAGGAAGAATGAATGAATGAATGATGAATGAATGTTGGATGAATTAATGAACGATAGATTAATGAATTAGTGATCTATCATTTATTGCATGAATGAATGAATGATAAATGAAAGAATGAATGAACAATGAATGATGAATGAATGAACAATGAATGAATGTATGAATAAATGTATGAATGATCAATGAATGAATGTATGAATAAATGTATGAATGAATGGATGATGAATGAATGATGGAAGAATGAATGAATGAATGAATGATGGTTGAATGAATGAATGAATGAAAGAATGAATGATGAATGAATGAATGAATAATGAATGAATGACAGATGAATGAATGTTGGATGAATGAATGTATGTATGAATGATAGATGAATGTTGGATGAATGAATGTATGTATGAATGATAGATGAATGAATGAACAAATGAATGATGTATACAAGAATGAATGATTGTATGAATGAATGAATGAATATTAGATGAATGAATGAATGAATGATGGATGAATGGATGAATGAATGATGAAAAAATGAATGAGTGAATGAATTATGAATGAATGAATGAGTGATGAATGAATGAATGACTGATGGATGGATGAATGAATGAATGAATGATGAATGAATGAATGATTGAATGATGAATGAATGAATGAATGAATGATGGATGAATGAATGAATGAAAGAATGAATGACGAATGAATGAATGAAATCATTAATTCATTCATTCATCATTCATTCATCATTAATTCATCCATCATTCATCCATCATTCACTCATTCATTCATTCATTCATCTATCATTCATACATTCATCCATCATTCATTCATTCATTCATCCATCCATCCATCCATCCATCATTCATTCATCATTCATCTATCATTCATTCATTCATTCATTCATTAATACATTCATTTATTAATTCATTCATACATCATTCATTCATTCATTTATTCATTCATTCATCTATCATTCATTCATACATACATTCAAGTTTTCATTCATTCATCCATCCATCATTCATTCATTCATTCATCTATCATGCATTTATCTATAATACATTCATTCATTCCTCATTCATTCCTCATTCATTCCTCATTCATTCATCAATCATCATTCATTCATTCATTCATTCATGCATTCATTCATCATTTATTCATTCATTCATCCATCCATCATTCATTCATCTGTCATTCATTTATTCAATGATTAATTCATCTATCATTATTAATTCATTCATCTATCATTCATTCATTCAATGAATGATAGATCATTCATTCATCTATCATTCATTCATTCATAAATAGATGAATAAATGATGGATGCATGAATGAATGATGAATGAATGAATGATGAATGTTATAAAAGATGAATGAATGAATGAATGATAGATGAATTAATCAACGATCGATGAATTGATCAATTAATTAATGAATGATAGATGAATGAATGATGGATGGATGAATGATTGATGAGTGCATGCATGAATGAATGAATGATAAATGAATGAATGAATGAATGATGAGTGAATGAATGATGATTAAATGAATGAAGAAAGAATAATGAATGAATGAATGAACGAATGAATGTTGAATGAATGAATGAATGATAAATAAATGAATGAGTGAATGAATGATGAATGAATGACTGACAGGTGAATGAATGAATGACAGATGAATGGATGATGGATGAGGGATGAATGAATGAATACATGAATGTATGTATGAATGAATGATAGATGAATGAATGAATGATAGAAGTATAAATGAGTGAAGGAAGGAAGAATGAATGAATGAAAGAATGATGAATGAATCATTCATTCATCATTCATTCATTCATTCATTCATCATTAATTCATTCATTCATCATTCATTCATCATTAATTCATCCATCATTCATCCATCATTCACTCATTCATTCATTCATCTATCATTCAAACATTCATCCATCATTCATTCATTCATCCATCCATCATTCATTCATCATTCATCTATCATTCATTCATTCATACATTCATTCATTAATACATTCATTTATTAATTCATTCATACATCATTCCTTCATTCATTCATTTATTCATTCATTCATCTATCATTCATTCATACATACATTCATGTTTTCATTCATTCATCCATCCATCATTCATTCATTCATCTATCATTCATTTATCTACAATACATTCATTCATTCCACATTCATTCATCATTCATTCATTCATTCATTCATCAATCATTCATTTGATGCATTCATTCATCATTTATCCATTCATTCATTCATCCATCCATCATTCATTCATCTGTCATTCATTTATTCAATGATTAATTCATCTATCATTATTAATTCATTCATCTATCATTCATTCATTCAATGAATGATAGATCATTCATTCATCTATCATTCATTCATTCATAAATAGATGAATAAATGATGGATGCATGAATGAATGATGAATGTTATAAAAGATGAATGAATGAATGAATGATAGATGAATTAATCAACGATAGATGAATTGATCAATTAATTAATGAATGATAGATGAATGAATGATGGATGGATGAATGAATGAATGATGAATGCATGCATGAATGAATGAATGAATGATAAATGAATGAATGAATGATGAGTGAATGAATGATGAATAAATGAATGAAGTAAGAATAATGAATGAATGAATGAATGATGGAGGAATGAATGAATGAAGGAAGTATGAATGCATGAGTGATTGATGAATGAATGAATGAATAATAGATGAATGAATGAATGATGGATGGATGAATGAATGAATGAATGATTGATGAGTAAATGAATGAGTGAATGAATGATGAATGAATGAATGAATGATGAATGAATGAATAATGAATGAAGGATGGATGGATGAATGAATGAATGATGAATGCATGCATGAATGAATGAATGTATCAATGTATGATTGAATGAATGGATGGTTGAATGAATGAATGATGGATGGATGAATGAATGAATGATTGATGAATAAATGAGTGAGTGAATGAATGAATCATGAATGAATCATGAATGAATGAATGAATTATGAATGAATGAATGACTGATAGATGAATGAATGACTGACACATGAATGAATGATGGATGATGGATGAATGAATGAATACATGAATGTATGTATGAATGAATGATAGATAAATGAATGAATGATGAATTAGTGAATGATGGATGGAAGAATGAATGAATGAATGTTGAATGAATGAATGAATGAATGATGAATGAATGAATGAATGAATGAATGAATGATGAATGAATGAATGAATGATGAATGAATGAATGATGAATAAATAAATGAATGATGGATGAATGAATGATGAATGAATGAATGAATAAAGAATGAATGATTAATAAATGAATGAATGATGAATGATAGATGATGTAAAGAATGAATGAATAAATGAATGATGGATGGTTGGATGAATGAATGAATGAATAAGTGATTGAATGATTAATGAATGAATGAATGATGAATGATGGATGAAATAAAGAATGAATGATAAATAAATGAATGACGGATGAATGAATGAACAACGAATGAACGATGAATGAATGTATAAATGAATGTATGAATGAATGAAAGATGAATGAATGAATGAAATGAAAATGAATGACAAATGAATGACTGATTGATGAATGAATGAATGAATGAATGATGAATGAATGATGAATTAGTGAATGATGGATGGATGAATAATTGAATGAATATTGAATGAATGAATGAATGATGAATAAATGAATGATAAATGAATGAATGAATGGATGATTGATGAATGAATGAATGAGTGAGTGAATGATTGAATGAATGATGAATGAATTTATCTATGAATGAATGTTAGATGAATGAATAAATGAATGATGAATGAATGAATGATTTATGAATGGATGAATGAATGATGGATGAATGAATGAATTAATTAATTCATGAGTGATGAATGAATGATCAATGAATGAATGTATGAATAAATTAATGATGAATGAATTAATGATGAATGAAAAAATTAATGAATGATATATGAATGATGAATGAATAAATGAATGATGGATGGATGGATGAATGAATGACTGAATAAATGACTGATGAATGAATGAATGAATGATGAATGAATTAATGATGAATGAATGAATAAAGAATGAATGATGAATGAATAAAGAATGAATGATTAATGAATGAATGAATGATGAATGAAAGATGAAGTAAAGAATGAATGAATAAATGAATGATGGATGGATGTATGAATGAAGGAATGAATAAATGATTGAATGATTAATAAATGAATGAATGATGAATGATAGATTAAGTAAAGAATGAAGGATGAATGAATGAATGACGGTTGAATGAATGAATGATGAATGAATGAATGTATAATTGAATGGCTGAATGAATGAAAGATGAATGAATGAATGAATGATAAATTAATGAATGATGAATGAATGACTGAATGATGAATGAATGATGAATTAGTGAGTGATGGATGGATGAATAAATGAATGAATGAATGAATGTATTAATGAATTAACGTATGAATGTTTGAATAAATGAATGAATGAGTGAATGAATGATGGATGAATGAATGAATGTTTGAAAGAATGAGTGATGAATGAATGAATGATGAATAATGAATGAATGAATGAATGAATGATAAATGAATGAATGAATGATGAATGAATGATTGAATGAATGATAAATTAATGATGAATTAGTGAATGATGGATGAATGAATGAATGAATGAATGAATGAATGATGTATGAATGATTGAATGATGAATGGATGATTGAATGAAAGAATGAATGATAGATGAATGAATGAATAAATGAATGATGGATGGATGGATGAATTCATGACTTAATAAATGAATGATGAATAATTGATGAATGAATGAATGAATGATGGATGAATGAATGAATGAATGAATGATGACTGATTGAATGAATTATTTATTGAGTGATGAATGAATGATGAATGAATGAATGTATGAATCAATGAATCAATGTATGATGAATGAATGATGAATGAATAAATGAATGATGAATGAATGATTGAATGAATAAAGAATGAATGATTAATGAATGAATGAATGATGAATGATAGATGAAGTAAAGAATGAATGAATAAATGAATGATGGATGGTTGGATGAATGAATGAATGAATAATTGATTGAATGATTAATGATTGAATGAATGATGAATGATAGATGAAGTAAAGAATGAATGAATAAATGAACGATGGATGGTTGGATGAATGAATGAATGAATAAATGATTGAATGATTAATGAATGAATGAATGATGAATGATAGATGAAGTAAAGAATGAATGATAAATAAATGAATGACGGATGAATGAATGAACGATGAATGAACAATGAATGAATGAATGTATAAGTGAATGTATGAATGAATGAAAGCTGAATGAATGAAAGATGAATTAATGAATGACAAATGAATGACTGATTGATGAATGAATGAATGAATGATGAATGAATGATGAATTAGTGAATGATGGATGGATGAATAAATGAATGAATGAATGTATTAATGAATTAATGTATGAATGTTTGAATAAACAAATGAATGAATGAATGATGAATGAATGAATGTTTGAATGAATGAGTAATGAATGAATGCATGATGAATGAATTAATGAATGATGAATGAATGATGAATGTTGAATGAATAAATGAATGATGAATGAATGAATGAATGATTGAATGAATGACAAATGAATGATGAATTAGTGAATGATGGATGGATGAATGAATGAATGTTGAATGAATGAATGAATGATGAATGAATGCTTGAATAATGAATGGACGATTGAATGAATGAATGATGAATGAATGAAAGAATGAATGACTGATGAATGAATGACAGATGAATGAATGAATAAATGAATGACTGATGAATGAATGACAGATGAATGAATGAATAAATGAATGATGGATGGATGGATGGACAGATGAATGAATGACTGAATAAATGAATGATGAATGATTGAATTATGGATGGATGGATGGATGCATGGATAGATGAATGATGAATGAATGAATGATGGATGAACAAATGAATGACTGAATAATGAATGATTGTATGAATGAATGTATGTATGTATGAATGAATGAATGAGTGAATGTTTGAATGAATGAATGATGAATGAATGATGAATGAATGAATGATGAATGAATGAATGAATGAATGAGGGATGAATGAACGAATGACGGATGAATGAATGGAAAATGGATGATTGAATGAATGAGTGAATGATAAATGAATAATGGATGGATGAATGATGGATTAATGAATGAATGATGAATGAATGAATAATTGATAGATGAATGGAGGTTGGGTGAATAAATGAATGATGAATGATTGAATTATGGATGGATGGATGGATGCATGGATAGATGAATGATGAATGAATGAATGATGGATGAACAAATGAATGACTGAATAATGAATGATTGTATGAATGAATGTATGTATGTATGAATGAATGAATGAGTGAATGTTTGAATGAATGAATGATGAATGAATGATGAATGAATGAATGATGAATGAATGAATGAATGAATGAGGGATGAATGAACGAATGACGGATGAATGAATGGAAAATGGATGATTGAATGAATGAGTGAATGATAAATGAATAATGGATGGATGAATGATGGATTAATGAATGAATGATGAATGAATGAATAATTGATAGATGAATGGAGGTTGGGTGAATGAATGAATGAATGATGAATGAATGATGAATGAATGATGAATGAGTGATGAATGAATATATGAATGTATGAATGAATGAATGAATGAATGATGGATTGAAAAATGAATGAATGAATGAATGTATAAATGATAGATGAATGATTGAATGATGAATGAATGAATGAATGATGGATGAATGATGAATGAATGTATGAATGATGAATGAATGCATGAATGAGTGAATGCATGAATGAATGAATATATGAATGAATGAATGAATGATTGAATGAATGAATGAATGATGAATGAATGATGAATGAATGAATGATGAATGAATGATTGATTGAATGATAGTTGAATGAATGAGCTATCATCCATTGAAATAATGAATGAATGATGAATGAATGAATAATGAATGAATGATCTATCATTGATGGATGAATGAATGAATGAATGATGGCTGAATGAATGAATTAATCCTTGAGTGATGAATGAATGTATGAATGAATGTATGAATGATGAATGAATAAATGAATGAATGATGAATGAATGATGAATAAATAAATGATAAATGATGAATAAATAAATGATAAATGAATGAATGATGAATGAATGATGAATTAGTGAATGATGAATGAATGAATGATTGATGAATAAATGAAAGAATGAATGATAGATGAATGAATGAATAAATGAATGATGGATGAATGAATGAATAAATGTTGAATGAATGAATGATGAATGAATGAATGAATGATGAATTAGTGAATGATGAATGAATGAATGATTGATGAATAAATGAAAGAATGAATGATAGATGGATGAATGAATAAATGAATGATGGATGAATGAATGAATAAATGTTGATTGAATGAATGAATGAATGATGAATGAATGAATGAATGAATGATGAATAAATGAAAGAATGAATGATAGAAGAATGAATGAATAAATGAATGATGGATGGATGAATGAATGACTGAATAAATGAATGATGAATGGATGAATGATGAATGAATGATTGAATGATGGATGAATGATGAATGAATGTATGAATGATGAATGAATGCATGAATGAATGAATATATGAATGAATGAATGAATGAATGAATGAATGATGAATAAATGAATGAATGTATGAATGAATGAATAAATGATGAATGAATGATGGATGAATAAATGAATGAATATTGAATGAATGAATGAATGACGAATAAATGAATGATAAATGAATGAATTAATGAATGATGAATGAATGATGAATGAATGAATGAATGATGAATAAATGAAAGAATGAATGATAGATGAATGAATGAATAAATGAATGATGGATGGATGAATGAATGACTGAATAAATGAATGATGAATGGATGAATGATGAATGAATGATTGAATGATGGATGAATGATGAATGAATGTATGAATGATGAATGAATGCATGAATGAATGAATATATGAATGAATGAATGAATGAATGATGAATGAATGAATGAATGAATGAATGATGAATAAATGAATGAATGTATGAATGAATGAATATATGATGAATGAATGATGGATGAATAAATGAATGATTATTGAATGAATGTATGAATGATGAATAAATGAATGATAAATGAATGAATTAATGAATGATGAATGAATGAATGAATGAATGAATGATGCATTAGTGAATGATGAATGAATGAATGATGAATGAATGTATGAATGAATGAATGTATGAGTGAATAATGAATGAATAAGTGAATGAATGATGAATGATGAATGAATGATGAATGAATGAATGATGAATGAATGATAAATGAATGAGTGAATGAATGATGAAAGAATGAATGATGAATTAGTGAATGATGGATGGTTGAATGAATGAATGAATGAATGAATGATGAATTAGTGAATGAATCATTCATTCATTCATTCATTCAACCATCCATCATTCACTAATTCATCATTCATTCTTTCATCATCATGGATGGATGAATGAATGAATGATGAATGAATGAATGAATGATGAATAAATGAAAGAATGAATGATAGATGAATGAATGAATGAATAAATGAATGATGGATGGATGAATGAATGACTGAATAAATGAATGATGAATGAATGAATGATGAATGAATGATGAATGATAGATGATGTAAAGAATGAATGAATAAATGAATGATGGATGGTTGGATGAATGAATGAATGATTAAATGATTGAATGAATGATGAATGATAGATGAAGTAAAGAATGAATGATAAATAAATGAATGATCGATGAATAAATGAATGATGAATGAATATATAAATGAATGTATGAATGAATGAAAGAAAGATGAATGAATGAATGAAAGATGAATTAATGAATGACAAATGAATGACTGATTGATGAATTAATGATGAATTAGTGAATGATGGATGAATGAATAAATGAATGAATGAATGAATGTATTAATGAATTAATGTATGAATGTTTGAATAAACGAATGAATGAATGTATGAATGAATGTTTGAATGAATGAGTGATGAATGAATGAATGAGTGTTGAATGAATGAATGAATGAATGAATGAATGAATGAATGAATGAATGATGAATGATGAATGGACGATTGAATGAATGAATGAAAGAATGAATGACAGATGAACGAATGAATAAATGAATGATGGATGGATGGACGGATGAATGCATGACTGAATAAATGAATGATGAATGAATGACTGATGAATGAATGAATGATAGCTAAATGAATGATTGAATGATAGATGAATGATGGATGGATGATTGAATGATAGATGAATGAATGAATGATTGAATGATGGATGGATGATGCATGGATGGATGAATGATGAATGAATGAATGATGGATGAATAAATGAATGAATGAATAATGAATGACTGTATGAATGAATGTATGTATGTATGAATGAATGAGTGAATGTTTGAATGAATGAATGAGTGAATGTTTGAATGAATTAATTAATGAATGATGAATGAATGAATGAATGAATGAACGAAAGATTGATGAATGAATGAGTGATGAATAAATGAATGATGAATGAATGATGAATGAATGAATGAATGAATGATAGATGAATGAATGATAGATGAATGAATGAATTATCTATCATTCAGTGAATGAATGAATTAATGCTAGATGAATGAATGATGAATGAATGAATGAATCAGTGATACATGTAAAAGACATATGAATGAATAAATTAATGAATAAATGAATACATGAATAAATGAATGAATGATGTATGAATGACTGAATGTATTAATGATTGAATGATAGATGAATGAATGAGTCATGAATGAATCAATGAATGATGGATGGATGGATGGATGGATGAATGAATGATGAATGAATGAATGATGTATGAATGAATGAATGATGAATGAATGATGAATGAATGAATGATGGAAGAATGAATGAATGATGAATGACTGATGAATAAATGATGAATGAATGAACGAATGATGAATGAATGACGGATGCATGAATGATTGAATGATAGATGAATGAATGATCTGTCATTCAGTGAATGAATGAATTAATGCTAGATGAAAGAATGATGAATGAATGAATGATGGATGAATGAATGATGAATGAAAGATATATGAATGATAGATGAATGAATGATGAATGAATGAATGAGTGAATGATGAATGATGGCTTGTCCATCTCATGGCTTGAAAGTAAAGCAGCAATCGAGATGTGCATACTTCCAAAATTCCTATATCTACCCACTTCTCCAATCAGTGCTGATGGCTCCACTCCAATATGGTGGCTTGGGATAGCCCCTACTGAGGAAATACTATGAGGCAACATATCTGAGACAACTGAGCCCACACACTACCTGGGGCCTTATAGAGAATGCCATGTCTAATAACATACATGTGAATGCATATATCTGGTCCAAAAATTCTAAAGTACCATCAACACTCCTTTCATCCACATAAAGTAACTTTCCATCTATTGAAAACAAGCACAATCTTACATCTGAAAGGCCCCTGAACATGATCTACCTCAAAAACCCCAGGTTTGAGCCTGGCATGGCGCCATCCTTCTGCAATAAATGCCAAAGGCCAGCTGGGGACCTTATCGACCCATATGTTAAACGGGCAACAACTGACCCTCCATCATCCTTTGAACTTCTAGAAAGAAATGGGCTACCACAAAAAGGCCTGATATTTCCAATATATAAGCTGTTGGTTCAACCTTGAACAGATCAGACCCATCAGCATTCTCACATGGATGAATTGTATTCCATTTTGCAACAACTTCTTACCGACTCAGACTGGAAATTAATTTGGGATAATGCAAAAAAAATGGTAACATGTGTAAGCCAAAAAAAAATATTTACAAAGTGCTTATGTTGTGTTATCAGACACCCGACAAGCATAATTTCAATAGACCCCTTACTTATTATATGAGAGTCCTGAGAGTTCTTTGTTACCATGTCCTTTCTCAAATTGTGATGAACTGCATTCTTTAAAATAACGTGTACAATGCTATTATGCACTTGCAACTGGCATCAACCTGTTTTCTGGAAAACTGCGTTCCTTGCTCGTTGCCTATGCTCACTTTTGACAAATAAGGAAAATTATAAGTTACAAAACAAAAAATCAAGAACAAAGTGCAACAAAGTGAATGAATGAGTGAATGTTTGAATGAATGAATGATGAATGAATGATGAATGAATGAATGATGAATGAATGAATGAATGAATGAGGGATGAATGAACGAATGACGGATGAATGAATGGAAAATGGATGATTGAATGAATGAGTGAATGATAAATGAATAATGGATGGATGAATGATGGATTAATGAATGAATGATGAATGAATGAATAATTGATAGATGAATGGAGGTTGGGTGAATAAATGAATGATGAATGATTGAATTATGGATGGATGGATGGATGCATGGATAGATGAATGATGAATGAATGAATGATGGATGAACAAATGAATGACTGAATAATGAATGATTGTATGAATGAATGTATGTATGTATGAATGAATGAATGAGTGAATGTTTGAATGAATGAATGATGAATGAATGATGAATGAATGAATGATGAATGAATGAATGAATGAATGAGGGATGAATGAACGAATGACGGATGAATGAATGGAAAATGGATGATTGAATGAATGAGTGAATGATAAATGAATAATGGATGGATGAATGATGGATTAATGAATGAATGATGAATGAATGAATAATTGATAGATGAATGGAGGTTGGGTGAATGAATGAATGAATGATGAATGAATGATGAATGAATGATGAATGAGTGATGAATGAATATATGAATGTATGAATGAATGAATGAATGAATGATGGATTGAAAAATGAATGAATGAATGAATGTATAAATGATAGATGAATGATTGAATGATGAATGAATGAATGAATGATGGATGAATGATGAATGAATGTATGAATGATGAATGAATGCATGAATGAGTGAATGCATGAATGAATGAATATATGAATGAATGAATGAATGATTGAATGAATGAATGAATGATGAATGAATGATGAATGAATGAATGATGAATGAATGATTGATTGAATGATAGTTGAATGAATGAGCTATCATCCATTGAAATAATGAATGAATGATGAATGAATGAATAATGAATGAATGATCTATCATTGATGGATGAATGAATGAATGAATGATGGCTGAATGAATGAATTAATCCTTGAGTGATGAATGAATGTATGAATGAATGTATGAATGATGAATGAATAAATGAATGAATGATGAATGAATGATGAATAAATAAATGATAAATGATGAATAAATAAATGATAAATGAATGAATGATGAATGAATGATGAATTAGTGAATGATGAATGAATGAATGATTGATGAATAAATGAAAGAATGAATGATAGATGAATGAATGAATAAATGAATGATGGATGAATGAATGAATAAATGTTGAATGAATGAATGAATGAATGATGAATGAATGAATGAATGATGAATTAGTGAATGATGAATGAATGAATGATTGATGAATAAATGAAAGAATGAATGATAGATGGATGAATGAATAAATGAATGATGGATGAATGAATGAATAAATGTTGATTGAATGAATGAATGAATGATGAATGAATGAATGAATGAATGATGAATAAATGAAAGAATGAATGATAGATGAATGAATGAATAAATGAATGATGGATGGATGAATGAATGACTGAATAAATGAATGATGAATGGATGAATGATGAATGAATGATTGAATGATGGATGAATGATGAATGAATGTATGAATGATGAATGAATGCATGAATGAATGAATATATGAATGAATGAATGAATGAATGAATGATGAATAAATGAATGAATGTATGAATGAATGAATAAATGATGAATGAATGATGGATGAATAAATGAATGAATATTGAATGAATGAATGAATGACGAATAAATGAATGATAAATGAATGAATTAATGAATGATGAATGAATGATGAATGAATGAATGAATGATGAATAAATGAAAGAATGAATGATAGATGAATGAATGAATAAATGAATGATGGATGGATGAATGAATGACTGAATAAATGAATGATGAATGGATGAATGATGAATGAATGATTGAATGATGGATGAATGATGAATGAATGTATGAATGATGAATGAATGCATGAATGAATGAATATATGAATGAATGAATGAATGAATGATGAATGAATGAATGAATGAATGAATGATGAATAAATGAATGAATGTATGAATGAATGAATATATGATGAATGAATGATGGATGAATAAATGAATGATTATTGAATGAATGTATGAATGATGAATAAATGAATGATAAATGAATGAATTAATGAATGATGAATGAATGAATGAATGAATGAATGATGCATTAGTGAATGATGAATGAATGAATGATGAATGAATGTATGAATGAATGAATGTATGAGTGAATAATGAATGAATAAGTGAATGAATGATGAATGATGAATGAATGATGAATGAATGAATGATGAATGAATGATAAATGAATGAGTGAATGAATGATGAAAGAATGAATGATGAATTAGTGAATGATGGATGGTTGAATGAATGAATGAATGAATGAATGATGAATTAGTGAATGAATCATTCATTCATTCATTCAACCATCCATCATTCACTAATTCATCATTCATTCTTTCATCATCATGGATGGATGAATGAATGAATGATGAATGAATGAATGAATGATGAATAAATGAAAGAATGAATGATAGATGAATGAATGAATGAATAAATGAATGATGGATGGATGAATGAATGACTGAATAAATGAATGATGAATGAATGAATGATGAATGAATGATGAATGATAGATGATGTAAAGAATGAATGAATAAATGAATGATGGATGGTTGGATGAATGAACGAATGATTAAATGATTGAATGAATGATGAATGATAGATGAAGTAAAGAATGAATGATAAATAAATGAATGATCGATGAATAAATGAATGATGAATGAATATATAAATGAATGTATGAATGAATGAAAGAAAGATGAATGAATGAATGAAAGATGAATTAATGAATGACAAATGAATGACTGATTGATGAATTAATGATGAATTAGTGAATGATGGATGAATGAATAAATGAATGAATGAATGAATGTATTAATGAATTAATGTATGAATGTTTGAATAAACGAATGAATGAATGTATGAATGAATGTTTGAATGAATGAGTGATGAATGAATGAATGAGTGTTGAATGAATGAATGAATGAATGAATGAATGAATGAATGATGAATGATGAATGGACGATTGAATGAATGAATGAAAGAATGAATGACAGATGAACGAATGAATAAATGAATGATGGATGGATGGACGGATGAATGCATGACTGAATAAATGAATGATGAATGAATGACTGATGAATGAATGAATGATAGCTAAATGAATGATTGAATGATAGATGAATGATGGATGGATGATTGAATGATAGATGAATGAATGAATGATTGAATGATGGATGGATGATGCATGGATGGATGAATGATGAATGAATGAATGATGGATGAATAAATGAATGAATGAATAATGAATGACTGTATGAATGAATGTATGTATGTATGAATGAATGAGTGAATGTTTGAATGAATGAATGAGTGAATGTTTGAATGAATTAATTAATGAATGATGAATGAATGAATGAATGAATGAACGAAAGATTGATGAATGAATGAGTGATGAATAAATGAATGATGAATGAATGATGAATGAATGAATGAATGAATGATAGATGAATGAATGATAGATGAATGAATGAATTATCTATCATTCAGTGAATGAATGAATTAATGCTAGATGAATGAATGATGAATGAATGAATGAATCAGTGATACATGTAAAAGACATATGAATGAATAAATTAATGAATAAATGAATACATGAATAAATGAATGAATGATGTATGAATGACTGAATGTATTAATGATTGAATGATAGATGAATGAATGAGTCATGAATGAATCAATGAATGATGGATGGATGGATGGATGGATGAATGAATGATGAATGAATGAATGATGTATGAATGAATGAATGATGAATGAATGATGAATGAATGAATGATGGAAGAATGAATGAATGATGAATGACTGATGAATAAATGATGAATGAATGAACGAATGATGAATGAATGACGGATGCATGAATGATTGAATGATAGATGAATGAATGATCTGTCATTCAGTGAATGAATGAATTAATGCTAGATGAAAGAATGATGAATGAATGAATGATGGATGAATGAATGATGAATGAAAGATATATGAATGATAGATGAATGAATGATGAATGAATGAATGAGTGAATGATGAATGATGGCTTGTCCATCTCATGGCTTGAAAGTAAAGCAGCAATCGAGATGTGCATACTTCCAAAATTCCTATATCTACCCACTTCTCCAATCAGTGCTGATGGCTCCACTCCAATATGGTGGCTTGGGATAGCCCCTACTGAGGAAATACTATGAGGCAACATATCTGAGACAACTGAGCCCACACACTACCTGGGGCCTTATAGAGAATGCCATGTCTAATAACATACATGTGAATGCATATATCTGGTCCAAAAATTCTAAAGTACCATCAACACTCCTTTCATCCACATAAAGTAACTTTCCATCTATTGAAAACAAGCACAATCTTACATCTGAAAGGCCCCTGAACATGATCTACCTCAAAAACCCCAGGTTTGAGCCTGGCATGGCGCCATCCTTCTGCAATAAATGCCAAAGGCCAGCTGGGGACCTTATCGACCCATATGTTAAACGGGCAACAACTGACCCTCCATCATCCTTTGAACTTCTAGAAAGAAATGGGCTACCACAAAAAGGCCTGATATTTCCAATATATAAGCTGTTGGTTCAACCTTGAACAGATCAGACCCATCAGCATTCTCACATGGATGAATTGTATTCCATTTTGCAACAACTTCTTACCGACTCAGACTGGAAATTAATTTGGGATAATGCAAAAAAAATGGTAACATGTGTAAGCCAAAAAAAAATATTTACAAAGTGCTTATGTTGTGTTATCAGACACCCGACAAGCATAATTTCAATAGACCCCTTACTTATTATATGAGAGTCCTGAGAGTTCTTTGTTACCATGTCCTTTCTCAAATTGTGATGAACTGCATTCTTTAAAATAACGTGTACAATGCTATTATGCACTTGCAACTGGCATCAACCTGTTTTCTGGAAAACTGCGTTCCTTGCTCGTTGCCTATGCTCACTTTTGACAAATAAGGAAAATTATAAGTTACAAAACAAAAAATCAAGAACAAAGTGCAGTGTTTAGTGCCAGAAGTCATCAAAGACCGCTGTAGCCCCGACAAGGAGGTGTTATAGTGAACCTAGCAGTTAATGAAGTCCTTGGAACCTGTTGAAGCTACTAAGGCGAACAGGATGTTGAATATGAACCATTGCCACATAACAGTGGGTCAGTGTGAGTCTGTTCTAGGTAGAAGTTGGTCCTCCAGAGTGTGCCCTACAATTTATGCAGAGCAAGGGTTGACACCTAGGATATATATACTGGCAAGAATAAACTAGGTGTTTCATGGCCATGAAGGAGTGCTACACTAAAAGGTGCATTTAAAATAAGATATTTGGATTTTATTGTAATGGTGCAAGTATAAGTCTAAGCAGCATATCGCTGGGAAAGGCAGGTAAGATGGCTGAGTGGAAGCACTATAGCACCTGCAATTTGAATAACATATTTGTACACCCCAGTTATTTAGGGCTTCCTTGTCCTTAATGTATGTATGGTTTTAAAAGGGTGTGGTGGCAACCCAACATAAACAGTTAAAGTAATAATCACACAGAATATTACTAAAGTGACATTTTAGGAAGTTGGGGGATTTGAGAGATAAACATGTAATTGATTCCCTAGGGTCAAGCAGGATTAGATGCTTAAAGAATATGAGATTATTATAGTATAAATAGAACGCAAAAGATGAATGAGCAGTAGATGTTCTATTGATGCTTCAGGAGCTTATGCCATTGTTTAGAAAAGTAACAAAGCCAAAGGCCTATTTCCAAATGTCCAACAGGTTCCTGTACCTTGACGGTGCTCATGACATTAACAAAATTAATACAAAATTGTTCAAAATCATATTTATTAACTGAATGCATACTTAGCAAACATTCTGCAAGGTAATTTGTAAGCAGTATTTTGGCAATGATCAATGGTACCAATGCTGAGATCTTCACTCTTCTTGGATTCAATCACCTCCTGCAAATTCGACCCATTCTTATCTCTGTCTTCTCCATCCTCTATATATTCACCTTACTGGGGAACAGTCTAATCATCCTGCTCATTCTAAAAGATAAGCATCTCCACACTCCAATGTATTTTTTCCTGGCCAATCTTTCCATTCTAGACATGTTGTCTCCATCAGCAACAGTTCCTAAAATGATTTTGGATCTTGCTTCTGGGGAAGGAAAGATCTCTTTTCAAAAATGCATTACGCAACTGTTTTTCATTATAACCTTTGTTGCAACTGAATCCCCTCTTCTTTCTGTCATGGCTTTTGACCGTTATGTCGCCATTTCCAAACCTCTTTATTATTGCAATATCATAAACTTTAAGTTATGCTTTAGGCTGATCAGCGGAGCATGGATTTTAGGGAGCCTCTATTCCCTTCTGCACACATTGCTCACCAACAGCATAGACTTCTGTGGTTCTAATGTGATCAATCACTTCTCCTGTGATCTTCTTCCTCTCATACAACTTGCATGTTCTGATATATTTTTAAATATTGTCTTGTTGAATTTGTCAGTCTTCCTCAATGGGATTTGTAATTTCTCTGTTATTCTCAGCTCCTACGTTAGTATTGCAAATGCTATAATAAAGATCAAATCTCAAGAAGGGAGAAAGAAAGCTTTTTTAACTTGTGCGTCTCATCTCATGGTGGTCTCTATGTACTATTGCACAATCATTATCTCCTATCTGTATTCCATTAACAGTTCCTCAGAGTCCAAAAGCAAAACAGCTGCTGTTATATACACAACTGTTACCCCACTGCTAAATCCAATAATATACAGCTTTCGAAATAATGATGTAAAGAATGCCCTAAAGAAACTTTTTTGAGAGCCTGTAGGACATGCACATTATCAATGCACTGTATTAATAATTTATACCTTCATACACAACAGTATATACAGTACTGTATAAACAAGTTGGATTTTCCTGGGATTTGTTTATGTATTACCTGGTATTGCTTTTTTATGTAGAAGGGTAAAAAAAGGCTAAATAAAATAAAAGTGTATATGTAATACTTCCTACCTGTTGTTTAAACCATTCAGTTTAGATGAAAACTAACAAACAGATCATTTGTTTGGAACCTTGAATGTAAACAATGTCTACTTGACCTCTACCAAGACAATAAGGGGGTTATTTATTAAAGTCCAAATAGAAAAAAAAACAAATTTTTTGAGATTTATTATACCCTAAAGTTGGAAAAAGTACAAATATGAAAATCTGTCATCTCAGACCTACCAAGGTAAGTCAATGGGATAGGTCCCTATCCTATTTTGAATTTTCTGTGGTCTGTGCTGGAATTAGCCCAAAAATCTGTCTATTTCAGACTTTTCGGGCAAAAATCTGAAAAAAATGGGCTATTTGGGGAAAAAAACAGAAAATTGAGCGATTCAGAAAGACTGGACATTTGTCTCTGTTTAACTGTTTTCAAGGAAAATTCCTGCCTGTCTGCTTCCTCCGTGGTCCTCACATGCTGTTGTTTTTTTCTTTTTATTTGTTTATTCTGCGCTAATTGGCATTACAATTGTGGGGTGGAGCTAGCAATCAATACATTTACGATGTACGATGGGTTGTAAGGGGTCTACCCTACAAACATTGTAACTGTTTGACTTGATGCAACACATGGGTTCTGCATTTAACCTGTTTGCTGTATTGCTGTGTTTTTGTATTCTACATGTGGTCAGGGTGCCATCCTCCTTTACTTAACTGCCCCAGGTATAATTTGTTCAGAGAGGCCAGGTGTGCATGTGATTTTCTTTTGGAGTTATCTCCAGTATGGGAAATTATGTCTGAGTTGCTATCCAGTCTGCTGCTTAATTTCATTTTGACTAGTTTGCTCCATTCTAGCAACTGTTGAGAAACAGCACATACATAATTACATAATTACATAGTTACATAGTTACATAGTTAGTTACATAGTTAGATCAGGTTGAAAAAAGACAAAATCCATCAAGTTCAACCCATCCAAATGAAAACCCGGCCAGCATCCAAACACACACCCCTCCCTACTTTCACATAAATTCTATATAACCATACCTATACTAACTATAGAGTTTAGTATCACAATAGCCTTTGATATTATGTCTGTCCAAGAAAACATCCAAGTCCCTCTTATAGTCATTAACTGAATCAGCATCACAACATCACCCGGCAGTGCATTCCCCAACCTCACTGTCCTGGCTGTGAAGAGCCACCTACGTTGCTTCAAATGAAAGTTCTTTTCTTCTAGTCTGAAGGGGAGGCCTCTGGTATGGTGATTCTCTTTATGGGTAAAAAGGTCCCCTACTATTTGTCTATAATGCCCTCTAATTTACTTGTAAAGTGTAATCATGTGCTTTTTTTTCCAGAAAAGCAGATCAACCTCACTGTAAAGTGACTACCTTTATTTATAACTTGATTTATAACCATTCTCCCAAATATTTAAAAATGATTTCCTTTTTCTGTTTAATAATGGTCTGTGGGAATTAGCCCAAAAATCTGTCTATTTCAGACTTTTTGGGCAAAAATCTGAAAAAAATGGGCTAATTGGGGAAAAAACCCGAAAAATTGAGCGATTCAGAAAGACTGGACTTTGAGCCTTGGACATTTGTCTCTGTTTAACTGTTTTCAAGGACAATTCCTGCCTGTCTGCTTCCTCCGTGGTCCTCACTCTCAACCTCAAGGACCACAAGTAGCTGGTTCCTGAAGAGATGGATTTGAATACATTGGAGCAATGACATGTTCTGTCTTTTCAAACACTGCAGTTCTTGAGTGTGCAGACTAATTTACTGTATTACAAACCCAATTGATTCTAACCAAATTTAATGAATCAATGAATGAAACAAAAGCAAAACTAAAGAGGACTATAGGATCATTTAGTTACTAATAAGTACAAAGTGCCATATGGGATGCAATTTTTTTGCCACAGTGTAACATTTTCACTCATAATTCTAGCATAATTCTGTAGGTGTTTAATATATCTAAAGTTGTGCAATTGTGCGTGTATATTTTGACAAATTGAATGCAGCTGTGCCAACATATTTGGGGTGTTGGAATTGCCTTATTTACAGCTCTTTGTATCAAAATTATGCCTTTTTCTTGATTCTTCTGCAAGTCTACTGCACATATAGATGCAAACCACAGTGAGATAAGCTTGTAGGAGGCAGTAGATTCTTGAGCACTTATTTGAATGTCTCTTTGTGCAAACTCACAGTTGTGGATTTTATAAGACTTTAAGGAGGTTACAGTATTTATCAAAGATTGATTTTTTTACAGCTCAAAAGAACTCACAACTCGAATGTTTTCTAAAAACCTTAAATCAGTGAATTAGGGGTAATCAACCCGAAAACTCAAATTAATTGAGTTTTCAGCAGAAAAAAACCTAACTAAATGAGTTTTTGAGAGGTACCCACTGAAGAAAACCCTGTCATCACGCAGGCTATCAAATGGTTCAAGGGACCTCTGCCATTGACTTCGAGAAGACCTCAACAGGTTTTAGATGGAGTATTTTTGGATTCAAGCTATTTCCAAGGTTGGGGTATAATAAATCTCAAAACATTTAAAGTTTTTTTAAGACTCCTAAAAATTTGAGTTTTTTTTAACCAAAAATTTGAGTTTTTGACTGAAAACTACCCTTGAATTTTTTTTTGGGTGAAAGACAACTCGACCTTTAATAAATAACCCTCTAGGTCTCAGTTGCAGTCTTACAAACATGGACATTGATGTTGTGCAAACTGATGCTATTCATTTAAAGTACTTGTGTCAAAAGCCCCTCCTTGTACTTCTGCATAGCTGTGCTGGGGCACCCTGGAGCTAGCACCAACATGAAGATGGTTGTATCTCTAGTGTTCCCACAGCTGTTTGTGCCACTAGACGATGTATACTTGCACCTAAAAAAATCCCACACAGACCTAATGAAATGACCCAAGCCACCAACAAACATCTATAGAAATTGCATTAGCAGGAATACATTGCTGGAAACCTACAAGTCTTTTCTGCTGAGTCACAAGGTTTATATGGAAAGAGCAATATACTGTATGTATTAAGAAGAAGAAATTGCAGCACAATGTTTAAAGAGTATTACCACTTTCTAGGCTTAATCATCTGTTCTGATGATTTCATTAATCAAATGAAGGAATCCTAGCATGTGTCTTGGTTTCTGTCTTATTCGGAATGAGCTTAATGACATGCTAATTATTGTGGTCACTACCAACTCAAAAGGCAAACACAAAATAAGGCCAGTATAACTTGGAAATAAAGGAGCAGTACAAATCTCCATGTGAACAGTAACAATGGAGGCCACACATAGCACAACTGGCAATAATTGGAAAACTGCAATTCATTAATGTTAATCATATTTCATTGATGTTTAAGACAAAATGATTCTCCAGGAAAAAAATGCTACACACATTGTTTTTACTTTTATTACAAATAACATTAATATGAAAGGAGTTTTGGATGAAAAAAACTTTTTTTCATTCTGCATTGTTGAAGTTTTGCTAACTAGTATAAGGACCTGGGTTCCACCAATGAGTAAAGCACAACCTGAATTCAGAAGCACTATATTCATGAACGGAGGACAGACGCACATAGGGGACCCCTTTTTACACCTACCCATCCTCCTAATTGTACTTCAATCACACAAAGAAGCTAGGGAGCACTGTCAGGATGAAAAGGGGACCTGCACTATGGGAGGTGGCAAGAACTTGCTTGCATTGAAGCCTGCATGATAATCTGCTGTGAGTTGCAGAGTGCTGCTAGAGCCTGGAGCAAGTATTTTTTGAATTAGCAATTCTGTCCTCATTAGTGCTCTAACACTTGTATCCAGGGTTATCGTGACTGCTTTAGAGTTCCTTATATTTCTGCCTGTTCAGTCTGGACACTTAACTACTGAGCTAACCAATCACAAGCCCATCTATGATGCTTTGCGCTCTGCTCAAATGATTGTACATGAGCATTAGCAGCATTTGTTATTTGTCAATGTGCTTTACACATGGTCCTGGCATGTTTACATGAAAGAGGAGCAAACAAGTCAACACTGTTATATTTCGAAGCCTTTCATGTTGTTAGAAAATTGGCACTGTAGGTCACACCATAGATAAAGAAAATAAAGTGCAGTCCTATTATGCCATTGTCTTCCCAGTATGCTGCCTTTCCACTTTCATTCAGTTGCCACATTTATCAAACCATTTTTCGAATGTGTTAGAATGCTCTGAGCAGTCAAGAATTATTTTGATCTGTTAGTGCTCAGTGCTTCTCAGCAGCAGCACTGAACACTATCACCTTTCCTAACCCTTGCTTGTATTTCCAGTGCATATTACATGTGTAGAAAAGGTTGTTCCAAGCTGGAATGTATGCTCTGAATCAAAGAAATTGTGTAATTAATAAATATGTAATAATAATAACAATAATACAAAATGCAAAGAGTTGCCTTATTACACCAATGTTTGCACACTGCTCTTGAGGACATTAATGACCACTAGGGGCTGATTTAAGAAAGGTCGAATGTTAGAGGGTTTTTTTTTTACCTCGAATGAAATCGAATGACCTTGAAACTCAAATGGTATAATATTTAAGAAAATAACTCAAATGGCAAAAACTGGATTCTGCGAGTTCGAGTCCCGCAATCCGAAAACTCAAATGAATCTCGTTTTCAACTGGAAAAACTCAAAATGATTGAATCGAGTTCTCCAATTGAGTTTTAAGCCAAGAGCCTCAAAAAAAAAACAAAAAAAACTCGAACATCAAGTAGGCTGTTAACTTTTTCAAAGGGTAGCAGGGACCTCTGCCATTGACTTCTACATGAAGGTGACAACCTATCGAATTTGAGTTACTTCCAGGGTAGGGGGATGATAAATATCGGATTCAAGTTTCAAATTCAAATTTGAGTTGGTGGTTTTAATTCAAAATTGTAAGTTTTGATTTTGAATTTACTATTCGAACCTTAGTAAATCTGCCCCTTGGTGTCTTTATTCACTATTCTGTGCCCAGTGCAAAAGTAATAATAAAGACAACATTGCATTATTAAAGTGCCACTGAATCAACATCAAGTGAAATTAATCAAAATAGAAAATTGTGGCTGATGTTTTTATTTATCTTTATTAGTTCCTCTTCTCCAAATAAGAAACTGTTACAAAGCTAGATTGTTACATGAAACACAAGAGTTACAATATGGAAGATGAGTTTAGAGTCATATGCAGAGAGGGAATTGTGAACGAGACTGTTGGCTCCCAGGATGTCTACTCCTTGGAGGAAGCATGTTGATATTTACATTAATTAATGGTCTGACATACTGTAATCATGCCATTGTAGTAGAGGCAGCTTTAATAAAGCGGCATATGAACTATGAATGAGAATGTTTCCTTATTGACAAAGCACTAGTTTACAAGTTGATTTATATCATAACTAATCACTCATTCAGTTGTATCAGATTCTTCAGATGTATCAGGTTCTTCTTGAAGATATTATCAGAGTTATAATACAAGCATTCCAAAGCAACGGCAGAGGAAACATTTGGAAATGGAAGAAAGCAACGTTACTCAAGTTGAGTTGTTTGTCCTTCTTGGCTTCTCCCAAATACCTCACCTTCGATTCATCTTAATCTGTATCTTCTTGTTATTCTACACCTGCACATTGCTTTAGAATTGTCTTATTGTTCTCCTGATCATACAGAACCAGCGGCTTCACAACCCAATGTATTTCTTCTTGGCTAACCTCTCCTCCATCGACCTTTTGCTATCTTCATCTATAGTGCCAAAAATTAAAAGGGACATTGTTTCTGGTGAAGGAACTTTATCTTTTCATGGTTGTATTATCCAGCTCTTTTTCTTTGCCTTTTTGGTAGGAGCAGAATGCCTTTTTCTTTCTCTTATGGCTTTTGACCGGTATGTTGCCATCTGTAAACCTCTTCATTACATAAACCTAATAAGCCCCAAGAATTGTTCTAAGCTGATAAGTGGAGTATGGGTGTTGTCCTTCATCTATTCTCTCATGCACACAATGCTCACTCTCAACATATTCTTCTGTGGTCCTAACAAGATCAATCACTTCTGTGATTTTCTTCCACTTTTCCATGTAGCCTGCTCTGATATAACCCTACATTTAACCATTGTCTATGTGTCAGACTTTCTCAATGGAATGTGCAATTTTATAATAATTCTTAGCTCCTACATTAGTATTATAATGACAATATAGAGAATAAAATTGCAGAATGGAAGAATGAAAGCTTTTTCTACATGTGCTTCACACCTCATGGTGATCTTTCTGTACTATGGTACACTTATCTTCACCTATTTTCTTCCTCTTCGTAGCTTTTTAGAATCTAAAGACAGAACAGCTTCTCTGATCTACACAATGGTAATACCAGTATTAAATCCACTCATTTACAGTCTCCGGAATATTGATGTAAAGAAGGCGCTAAAAATCACTTCTGGGAATATTAGGGGTTATGTTTAAAAAAGTTTAAGATATGGACATGTGAAATATATAGAGGGTCAGCTATAAACTATAAACAAAATAAAGATGAACAGATCCTTGGAATTTTAACGAATGAGGAAATATTTCTTATATTATAGCACGGTCAATGATGCCATTGGAACCTAATACCAATGAAAATGTAAAAATTTGCAGGAAAAATGTTTTGCTTGCATTTTTTCATACTATCAGATTTGTTTTGCAACTGTAGGTCTAAAAATGGCACATTAAAAGAAGTGCCGTTTAGTGATGAGCGAATCTGTCCAGTTTTGCTTCGTCGAAAAATTTGTGAAACTGAGAACAAAACATGAAATGGTGAAAATTTCATGAATATGCTTATGGTTACTTTTTTGTCCTAATGCATTAAAGTCAATGGGCATTTTTTTCTTATGGTGACTTTTTGTCCAAATGCATTAAAGTCACTGGGCGTTTTTTCTTATTTCCGTTTTCTCAAAAAAAATTGAACAAGGCGAAATTTGGAATTTCGCCTCAAATCCATGGCTGGCAAATAAATTCGCTCATCACTAGTGCCGTCATGTTTGTAGAATATGATATGGTACTTCATGGATGGGGAGTATAAAAAACATATAAGTCCAATACACAGAGTCTCAAATGCCCATTGATTCTTGTGTCTCCTAAAGCAGGTTGCAGATCAACAACAACCAAGTAAGATGTCTCCTAAGGAGGTTTGTAGGGGAATTTTGGTTTCAAAGCTCCATTGGTTATAAAATTGAATAGAGTTGAAGTAACCATATAGAGTTATGCTTTATAATAATACAAAAATTACCTTTATTTTTATTTATTAAGGGGCCGATTCACTATTGGTCGAATATCGAGGGTTAATTAACCCTCGATATTCGACTGGGAATTAAAATCGTTCGATTTCGAATATCGAAAACGAACGATTTAGCGCTAATAATTCGATCGATCGATCGAATTATTATTCGATTCGATCGAACGATTTTTATTCGATCGAACGATTAAATCCTTCGAATCGAACGATTCGAAGGATTTTAATAAAACGATCGAATGAAAATCCTTCGATCAAAAAAAACTTAGCAAGCCTATGGGGACCTTCCCCATAGGCTAACATTGACTTTGGTAGGTTTTATCTACCGAAGTAGGTGGTCGAATTTTTTTTTAAAGAGACAGTACTTCGATTATCGAATGGTCGAATAGTCGAATGATTTTTCATTTGATTCGTTCGAATCGTTCGATTTCGATCAAATTCGATCGAATTTAACCAATTCGATGGTCGAAGTAGCCAAAAAATACTTCAAAATTCGAATTTTTTTTTATTCGAACCCTTCACCCGAATTTTGTACATCTGCCCCCAAGTCATCATTTCTGTCCCCTTGGTCACCTTACTCAAGATTAACATTTGGATAAAAAACATTATTGTTCCGTGCTACTAAACTACTCCTGTTGCAGGAGCAAAGATCACGGAGCCAAATTTACACAGATCAACTGGGGTTCTTATTGGAGGATTATTTTGCATATTAATGTATCTTATGGCTCTAGCTAGGGATACAACCTTGATATTGCTGGTTTGAAGCACCCAACATGTCTTAACCTGGATTATATGATAAAGGATACTGATTAGTGATGGGTGAATATGACCCGTTTCACTATGCAGAAAATTTGTGAAGTTTGAAGTCTATGGTCAACAGAATTTTTTTGACGCGTGACAAATTGTGCGATAAATATTTAATGTACGTCAATTTTTTTCAACGATTACAGTCTATTTGCTGTGAAACTTGGCGAAACATTTCATATTTGTTATCCAGAAACAATTGATTAAAGTGTATCTGAGAAGTGCAGTACAGTACTGTTTAGATCCCTTTAAATAAATTTTTCTATTATAACTTGATTGCCTCCATTGTGTTAGTTTTTAGGTATAATAAATTAATTGTTCCATGTACCATCTATGACCAAATATGAATCATGACATGTTTATGTCCTGTTCAATGATAATTTAAATGCAATCATACATCTATAAAAACCAAGGCAGTGTTCTTCAGGCTGTGAAATTTGTATGAACCTGTGTGGATGTGAGAGCAAAGACATAGGAAAGGAAAAAAAGGAAAATTGTATCATACTTTTTTATCCTGGACAACTCCATATAATCATTTAGTGGGTACAGCCCTGCCCTACTGCTCCCACAAGAAGAACCCTCAAAGTTTTAATAGACCAACCTCACCCTAGTACAACAAATAGTGTCAAACTTCTAATTATGCAATTTTTCCAGTTGTACAATTTTCTTCTTTTCCTGTTTAACATCTTGCCAGAACTTAATGGGATGTAGCAATATTAGCACAGTTTACAAATAGTAACCTAAATCACAGAATGTAGCTACATTTCAGAAAACCCAAAGACTTTAACAATGAAAATACTCCCCAAATAATAAAGGAGAATCAAGAATTTAAATAAAATAAAGCTCACACCAAAGTAATGGCACTTGGAGACCAATTTACACATTTTTATGAAAGAAGGATTTCCGTTTTTTCCTCAAAAGAAAAAAGAGATACAATATTCTGGTCACTTTTTTCAGCATCCTCCCTCTAGCTACAGCCATCACAACAAACCACGGCTCAGTCACCCTTAAGAAAAGGGGAGTAGCACTTGTTAAAGGGACACGGCCAAAGAAGGACAACAATGCAACTGGTTAAACTCCAGAGCAGTCAACTTCCTTCCAGGAAAGAATGAAATTAATGAGGAATCAAATTTAACTGGTGTAGTCTTGGTACATGTGCCATGTTTTGTGTAGACCTGTGCAAAGTCAAAGTTTGATGGCTGCCCACTGCCCCGAGTAGTTGAATGATTGGATTCCCACATGTTGAACCAGATTGGATATTATGTAGCATTGACGTCCAATCATTATATACATCCATTCCACATGATGAAGGTATGCATTACATAGAAGAAGCACTTCTCTCAACTGATATACCCCACAATATGATTTACTTTTTATTGAGCGTCTTACAATAGTACTTCGCAAAAGCTATTTTAGCTTTGACAAGGACTTCTATATACAGACGCAGGGCACTGCTATGGGAAGTAACCTTGCTCCAAGCTATGTGAATATTTTTATGCATTTTATTGAACGCAATATGATTATGGATAATACATAGTTTTTTAGAAATCCATAAAATGCTATTTGCGTTATGCGGATGACATTTTTATGATTTGGAGTGGGAGTAAGGATACACTTAAGGAATTTCTTGACCACATAAATACACACCACCATACTATCAAGTTTACTGCTGAATTCAGTACTAATTGTGTATACTATTTGGATGTCAATGTTTTAAAAAATAACAATAATCTGGAGACTGATTTGTATACTAAACCTACTGAATACAACAATATGCTAATTAGAAGCAGTTACCATACCCCAGGGACAATAAAGGGTATACCCAAAGGTCAGTTCTTGAGAATTAAAAGAATTGCCTCAGATGATCAGAAGTACCTGGCAAGCAGTAATAACCTCACTGAGTAATTTGTTGAGAGGGGCTATGAAAGAGAGTGTCTCATTGCAACATGTGATGATGTATTGAAACTTGATAAAGCTACTTTATTGCATGGAAACAAAAAACCCCAGGGTGATATTAAAAGGGAACGTATACCTTTTGTATCCACATTTGGCCCTAATAGCAATGATATAAAGAAAGTGATGTGTAAATGCTGGCCTATGTTGCAAAACGATCCAACTCTCAGTAGAATATGCAGGGAGCCACCAATCTTTTCATATAAACGTGGTAACAACCTTGCGGATAGATTAGTTAAATCAGATGTAACATGTCCCCGAAAAGAAACACAGTTTTTGGGACCCCAGAAAATGGGAACTTTTCCTTGCTTGAATTGTAGTAACTGTAATTCCATTATTAAAGGGGATTATGTAACTCACCCACTGAAAGGCAGTAAGTTACCGATTAAACGATATAGTACATGCAATTCTGAGAGTGTTGTTTATGGACTCAAATGCCGCTGTGGTAAGATGTATGTTGGCCAGACCAAAAAAAAAGTGCACCTAAGGATCAGTGAACATAAACACTCTATCACTAACTATGATCCTTTGAGTACTAAAACACATACACCTGTAGGAAAGCATTTTTTTTGAACACAGACATAATAGTGCTAGTTTGAGGTGGTTGGTACTAGAGGAGGTTAAACTACCATTACGTGGGGGTGATAGAAAGCGGATGCCCCTGCAATGTGAGTCAAAATGGATCAAGACTCAGAAAGGGGCCGATTCACGAAATTCGAGTGAAGGGTTCGAATGAAAAAAAATTCGAATTTCGAAGTTTTTTTGGGCTACTTCGACCATCGAATGGACTACTTCGACCTTCGACTACGAAAATCGAACGATTCGAACTAAAAATCGTTCGACTATTCGACCATTCGATAGTCGAAGTACTGTCCCTTTAAGAAAAACTTCGACCCCCTACTTCGGCAGCTAAAAGCTACCGAAGTCAATGTTAGCCTATGGGGAAGGTCCCCATAGGCTTGCCTGTGATTTTTTGATCGAAGGATTTACCTTCGATCGTTGGATTAAAATCCTTCGAATCGTTCGATTCGAAGGATTTAATCGTTCGATCGAATGAAAAATCCTTCGATCGATCGATCGCAGGATTTGCGCAAAATCGTTCGACTTCGATATTCGAAGTCGAACGATTTTAGTTCCTAGTCGAATATCGAGGGTTAATTAACCCTCGATATTCGACCCTTCGTGAATCGGCCCCTGAATGTATTAGAACCATGGGGTCTAAACGATGCTTTTAGCTACAAGTGCTTTTTATAGCCTAACATTATTTTTTTATTTTTAGACAGAACAATCCTACTATTTATACAGCTTAAATTATTTAATATACTTTGTAACAATACTATTTATTATACTATGCAACAATTTGAACTACTATGGTGAATTTCCAACATTGTAGCTATCAATGGTATCATTGTTCTGAAACAAGATAATAGTAATAGTCCTTGGTGCATTATCTGAATAGGCTACTAGATGGCAATATTCTGTTGGTACATGTCTGATTTGTCTGGCCATTAATTGGAGCTGACCTCTTGTTGCTGGTGATAAGGGTTAATAAATAGCTTGGGTAGTATTCACTTTGTAACAAGCACCTGATGAAGGATATGTTTTATTCGAAACATGCTGTGTGAAATAAAGACACATTGAATTGCTGTGGGACTCCAGAGTTTATTTGAATCAAATTTGAACGATTGGGAAAGGCAACTTATTATATATTGAATATTATATCTTAGATTTAAGATTTAGATGGCAGATTCACTTGAAGGAAAGTCTATACCCAAAACTGCCTTTGCAAATAGACTTTAGAACATACAAGAAAGATTTGAGAAAGGTTTCTAATTTTTTTTTCCTAAGCAGAATATCATCTGAGAAGCCTCTTTCCCTGGACATACTCTATATGAGTACTCTCTGGGATATCCCCATGCCCCATCAGAAGGATCCTCCGCAAGCTTTAAAAGCCACTCCCACCAACACCATGGCATCTTTGTTACTAGCTTTAAGACAACCATTGAAGAAGGGTTTGGAACATACTGATATGGAGTATGTCCAGGAAAGGAAAATCACGGTAAGTATGATACAATTTTCCCTTTTCTTTCTCCTGACAACTTCCTTGACTACTTGGTGGTCAGATAGGTTGGAAAATGACCAACAGGTGGAGCTGTTGTAACAAAATTCATTCATATTAACAGTACATGTATCCCTTAATATCTTGGAATAAAAACAAAAACGAATAAGGAATGTAGTTGGCAAAAGTGTTTAGAATAGCACCCTCATTCATTTTACATTCACTTATTTTTAAGGTTTACTTATCCTTTAATATTTCTAAATATATCCTCGATGTTCCTGAATCCTTCTTTTGCAGGGCTATTTCAATAAATATATAACATACATGGAATTACAGGTGGCGTAATAGTGGGGGCTATTTATTAAAATCTGAATTAATTTTAAAGACCAACTTCCATATCCAATTTTACCTTATTTATAATTAAAAATACTTGAATTAATCGGTTTGGGTAAAAACTTGAAAAAATCGATAGAAAACCCGAATCATACAATTTTTATGGCTTTTTCCAGAAAAGTCTTGCTAGAAAAGCCCGAAAAGCTCAGATTTTCTAGCTAATTCAAGCGAAAACCATAGCAACTTCCAAATAAGATAGGGACTCTGCCATTGAAACAAGATACTAGTGTATAACTCTGCTATGTGTTTTCGTCACTGCTTGATTGGATAATTGCTTGAGAAGGTGGAGCATTGTATGGTTTTAAATCTTGCACACACATTTGGCTAATTACACTTCAGAAAGGGTCCTTGTTGACTGGAAACATGTAGGGGCAGATTTATCAAGGGTCAAATTTCGAGGGTTAAAAAACCCTCGAATTCGACCCTTGAAGGATTTTAGCACAAAAGGTTTGATCGAACGATTAAATAAAAATCGTTCAATGAAATTGTTCAGATCGAACAATTCGAACGATTTTAAGCGATTGATCAAATGATTTTTATTCGATCATAAAAAGTGCCCAAAATCTACAATGTCCCCATAGGCTAACATTTTCGGTAGCTTTTATTTGGCGAAGTATTGAGTAGAAGGATTTTTTACAGAGACAGTACTTCAATTATCGAATACTCGAATGGTCGAACGATTTTTACTTCGAATCGTTCAAATCATTTGATTCAATCGAATTTGACCAATTCGATGGTCGAAGTACCCAAAAAATTCCTTCGAAATTCGAACTTTTAACTCAAGCTTAGTAAATCTGCGCCGTATCGTATTTTGGAATAAAAGTTTTGCGGGTGCTTTGTGGCCTCCTTCATACAACGTGTATTGAGGGACTCTTTTTGTAGCTTTAATAAGTTTGAGTTTTTTTTTAAAAAAAATTGAAAATTTGAGTTTTACCTCAAAAAGCTCAACAAGATAAATTCTGAGTTTAGTAAATAACCCCAATAATGATAATCTCATGATCTTTTGTGAGGTGGTTAATCTAAAGCCTTTAATTATTGAGGAGTAGCATTTACACCCAGGGGCGGAACTACCGGGGGAGCAGGGGGTGCGAGCGGGCCAGGGCCCGCACCTCCTCAGGGCCCCCCTCCTGGGCCAGTTCCGCGTGTACGGAGGGGGCGGGAGCCCGGCTTGCGCGTCCTGCGCCAGGGCCCGCCCCCCTCTAGTTCCGTTTCTGTTTACACCCTAAACAAGGGGATGTCCCATACTTGGGTTTACCCTTGACTTTTTTGATTCTTAGGTCTTGAATCAGAGGGAAAGACCATCGGGGGAATGTAATAAAAATCGCTAACGGAAAAACTACTAGTAATGCGAAAAGTTATGCCTTTGCGCAAACAAATTTTGCTTTGTGAAAATTTAATATAGCTTTTGTGAGCCGGAAACTGTTTAGCGACCACTTCCGACAGTGAAAGATCGTTAGCGAATTTTATAGTTTGCGCCAATGCGCAGTCAATGTAATAAAACTTCTTACTGAAAAAGTCGTTATGTTTGCTCCAAAAGATTACGACAACTTCAAGCACTTCTTACGAGTGCGCAATTAAAATTCGCATTGTGCAATTAAAATTCGCAGTGCAATAACAGTTTAAGAAACAATATTACATTGCGAGATGTGGATTTTTAGTCTTAATTGTTTATTACATTCCCCTGCATGCATTTTTATGTACTTTTTGTGATTTATTAATCATTCTTTCCATTTTATCACTACTAATGTGGATACAAACAGTATTCTATGCATGGCCGTATCTCTTGGTTTTTTAGCAACATGGCGACTATCTTACTTACTATAGTATTGAACCTTAGTTACTTAGCTGCGCGACTATTTACTTCCTATACTATAGTATTGAACCTTTTGCCTTAACCCCGCCCCCCTATGATGCACTTCCTGTTTGTAAGATGCTGGTTCCCCTCCAAACTCTCACTTTAAAAGACATTCAGGCATCCTCCACCGGCAGAGAGGCGCTAAGTGTGTATACTACTGCCAGATGGTGAGTCTTGTTATTTATTACCACACACCACTCTATGCCTTATATGTTTATATTAACTTTGCAGCCCCACTACGTTTTTGCTCGCTGCACTTCCTTCTTACCCTATTTACTTCACCTGTATAATTGTTGTATCCTCTAATACCTATCAACCTTTACTTTGGTATATCCAAAAAAAAAAACCCTATTTCTATTAATAGCTAACTAGTCCCTGCACCATACCTTTATCCCAGAATAATGACCACCATACATATTTTGTAATACTAAAAAAGCTTTTGTTTTGACGAATAAGCATACAGCATACTATTTGTCACTTTGGTCTCTGAAATTCACAGCTGTAACTCCTATGTTTATTGCCTGAAGAAGCGGGTCTGAGCCTGTGAAACACGTTGTACTGATTGGAGTTTGTTAATAAATTTTGACTGCTTAAATATAGTCGTTTTGTGTCTGCTTGGAGGAGGTAAGTCCACTACTGCCTCCTCTGATTACCAAGTTTTTGTTTTTTAACTCGTTTATATCCTTTTATTCTTTTGGCGCCTCTGTTCTTTTTATACAATACTAAGTCCACCCTGGGTGGAGGGTTGATACCCTTTTTCTATCTACAGAGAGCGACTTCTTAATCCTGAGTGGGGTCAGGACAATCTCCCCACCTGCCTTTACAGTGGTTGCCTATTGGTAACCTTGGTTTGTGAGTATATGTTATCTACTCTTATTTCATTATCCCTTACCAATACATATTACACTATTGGGGCTTTTGGATAAGGTCATTTTTTTAATTGTTATTAGATATTTATTTGTGTCAACATAAATCCTGCAGTTCTGTATAATAAATGGAGGTATACTGTGAAACTTTGGAAATAACAGATTAAATACAAAAATGATTGATATATGTAGTAAAGAGGCCCCTGCTCAGTTATTGGTGTGGGTAGGTACAAAAAGACTGTCCAAATCTTTTTAATTAGTGGGAAATGTGTCTGCTCCCAAAAAACAAAAACAGTGAAAGTATATAGTCACATAAAAAGGTTTCAAAACAATTACCCAGTGGTCTCAACACATTAAACCCCAGTCCAAGGGTTCAAAATCCTAAATATGTGTAAGAGACCCGGTGGTAATAAATACATTAGCAAAAGTAAATATGAAATAAAAATGATTTATTAAGACATAAAAGCCTAATGCGTTTTTGCCAAATAGGCACATACTCAAACAGCTTATGAGAGAGAGTGGGGTCTGTTTCTATAGTGTAACTGCATAGCAGAAAAAGCTTGTAACTTTAAACAGTTAAAATAAGAAAATTATTTTGTCAGCAATTGCTGTGGGATTTGGCAAAGACTTGGTTTTTCCCCAGAGTGTCAGTGTCTGTAACCTAATGAGGACTTGTTCCTTTGGGTTAATTAGTTTTAGACATACACAATAATATTTGCAGTATGAGAGATGCCTATAAAAGAGGGAGCAAAATAAGTGTGTGAGCTATTGCCTTCTTATAGTATATGCACATTAACATCAGGAAACCAGTTGTTCCAACTTAGCTTCTCTCACCTCTCTCATTTTTGAGTTTTCCTGATCTATGTCTTCTCATACCTCTCTATTCAGACATTTACATAAGGAACTGAATTTGGTATACATTGGCCAATGGGAGGAAACAACGGCACTTCTGTTCAAGAATTTATCCTGCTTGGCTTTTCTCACTTTCCTCATCTTCGACTTTTACTTATCTGTGTCTTCTCATGCCTCTATATTTGCACATTACTGTGGAACAGCCTCATCATCCTGCTCATTATAAAGGACTCGCAACTTCATACACCAATGTATTTCTTCCTGGCAAATCTCTCCTTCTTAGACATTATTTCCCCATCAATCACAATGCCAAAAATGATTACAGATCTTGTATCCAAGAAAGGTGTTTTGTCTTATAGTGCCTGCATTGCCCAGTTGTATCTCACACTTACAAGCTTTGCAACAGAATCCAATGTACTTTCTGCCATGGCGTTTGATCGGTATGTTGCCATTTGTAAGCCCCTTCAGTACACAAAGATAATGAGTCACAAAATGTGCTGTAAACTGGCCTGTGGGTCATGGCTATTAGCAAGCGTAGTTTGTCTCATGTTGTCTTTGCTAACTAACAGCTTAGATTTCTGTGGCCCAAACCAGATTAACCACTTCTTCTGTGATCTTCTCCCACTTCTTTATCTTGCCTGTTCTGATATTACTTTGACTCTTATTTTGGTGTATGCATCTGACATTATTATTGGGATATGCAATTGTGTGGTCATTTTCAGCTCCTACATTAGTATTGCAATTGCCATTAAAAAAATTAAATCTCATGAAGGAAGAAAAAAAGCTTTTTTAACATGCATTTCGCACATTGTGGTGGTCAGTATGTATTATGGTACAACCATTGTCATATATTTGCACGAAATTAAGAGTTATGCTGAGTCCAAAAACAGGGCAGCTGCTTTAATCTATACAACAGTTACCCCATTGCTCAACCCACTAATATATAGTTTGCGAAACAATGATGTAAAGAATGCATTAAAGAAATTTTTTTTCAAAAGTTATCTAAAATAATACAGGGAATAACCTGAAGTCCAAGCAACATTTAAATCAGACATGTATTCCTGTTGAAAATTCTGAGAACGCCTACCTTCCTCTGCTGTTGTACCTATGACACTATATAAAGGGGGTTATTTATCAAAACTCAAATTTATCTCATCTTTTTTTAAATCAAGCTCGACTAAACTCCCATCCACTCTTTTATCTAATTTATCAATAAAATAACTTGAAAAAGTTGGATAGGGGAAAAGACTTGATAAAATTCGATTTGCTAAAATCGCTAGATTTTTTGGGTTATTGGCCAAAACCTCTCGATTTTTTGGAATATTGGATGAAACTCAGAGCAGATAAAGATGTCTTCAAATTGTGTAAGGGACATCAGCCATTGACTTCTATATGACCTTGGCAGGTTTGAGATGGTGGATTTTGCGATATCAGCTTCAAAGTATAATAAATCTCGAAAAATTTACATTTTTTTTGTTCCAAAAAAAATTTGAGTTTTGGCCAAAATACTTCGACCAGAGAAAACTGAGGTTTAGTAAAAATAACCTCTAAAATGTTAGATGTCGGTCAGTATGCTTTGCATTGGAGAATTATTCATTCTTGCATTTTTTTGTAATCTCGTTATTTTCATTTTATGAAAAGTAATCAAAATAAGAGTCTAGTTATGGTATATGGTTAAACCTTGACTTTACCTCTTCACATTTTTTTGAGATTTATTAAAGCCCAATTCAGGAAAAAGACAGAATCTTAAAAATCTGCCATCTCAGACCTGCCGAGGTTGTGTATCAGTCAATGGCAGAGGTCCCTATCTTGTTTTGAAGTTTCTGTGGTCTGCCCTAGAATTAACCTAAAAATCCCACCATTTTGGACTTTTCATGGCAAAAACTAGAAAAATCATGCGCATCGGGAAAAAACTCTGAAAAATTTATATGGTTTGGATTTTTGCTTGGTTTTATCGAGTTTTTACCTGAACCGATTACATCAAGCTTTTTTTAATAATAAATAAAGTAAAATCTGGTATGGGAGTTTGGTTGTGTTTTTTTTAATTTAAAAAATGAGATAAATTCGGATTTTAGTAAGTAACCCTCGCCATGTGTAGAGGGTTGTTCATTCATTCAAGTTTTTAAATAAATATGTTAACATTTGTGTTTTTTTACATGTTGATTTGAAGTAAAAAAACTTGTCTGTGTTGTCCCAAGAAAAAACTTTGATAAAGATGAAAAGCTTTATTATAAATTATCATAGCATCAATCTAGTCCCAACCTGTTGGACAGGACTTCTTCACCTCTTCTGTTGGGTATAAGTTTTTACTTGTATATCTAATGTATACACCCATTGTACAATGCTGCGGAGTATGCTGGTGCTATGTTAAAGAAAGTTCAAGATATGAACATTTGAAATGTATAGAGGGTTCACTCAAACTACAAGCAAAATATAACTGAACACATTTTGTATAATGGCTTTATTAAATTGTGGGGATCTGTTTATTTAAAACAGGACAAGGAACAATAGTTATTAAAATGTGTTCATTATGTTAGTCACTTTAAATAGAGTGCTTTACATTAATAGTAAAGCCCTTTATAGTGCACAGGTCACCATGAAGTTTCAACCTGGGAAAATGCTCAGAGCAAGAAGCCCAAGCCCTGTGCATAGTTACATGGGGGGGGGGCTTTAAATAAACCTCAAATTTATCCGGTCAAATTTTTAAAGTGGAAAAATAAAAACTCAAATTTTTAGAGATTTATTATACCACAAAGCTGCTAAAAATCCAAAAAAACGACATCCTAAACCTGTCAAGGGCATGTAGAAGTCAATGACAGACGTCCCTGAAATTATCAAAACTGCAGCGAAAATTTGCAGTGGAAAAATTCTCCGCAAAAACTTTGGAGAATGCATTTGGAGAAAAAAAGTCACCATAAGAAAAAACACCCATTGACTTTAAAGGAATTGTTCAGTGTAAAAATAAAAACTGGGCAAATAGATAGTCTGTTAAAAAAAAAGTTTCTAATATAGTTAGTTAGCCAAAATGTAATGTATAAAGGCTGGAGTGACTGGATGTGTAACATAATAGCCAGAACACTACTTCCTGCTTTGCAGCTCTCTTGGTTTCCACTGATTGGTTGCCAGGCAGTAACCAATCAGCGACTTGAGGGGAGGCCACATGGGTCATAACTGTTGCTTTTGAATCAGAGCTGAATGCTGAGGATCAATTGCAAACTCACTGAACAGTTATGCCCCATGTGGCCCCCCTTCAAGTCGCTGACTAACTCAGAGTTATAGAGCTGAAAAGCAGGAAGTAGTGTTCTGGCTATTATGTTACACATCCAGTCACTCCAGTCTTTATACATTACATTTTTGGCTAATTAACTATATTAGAAACATTTTTTTATTTTGCACAGGCTAACTATTTACAAGTTTTTATTTTCACACTGAACTGTTCATTTAATGCATAAGGACAAAAAAGTCGCCATAAGAAATAACACCCTTGACTTTAATGCAATTAGAGAAAGAGAGAAATTGTCACATGTAAAAATTGTCCCATTGACTTAAATGCTTTCACAAAGTTTCGACGTTGTGCAAATTTTTTAGTAGTTTCGTGAATTTTTCGGAATGGAAAATATTCGCTTCTCACTAGTATCCACGTAATTGTATGGTTTGTCCTGTATGAGGATGGATGAACTCCTTACTCTTTAGAACAAACGGGCACTGAGCACATCCTAAATTAGTAAACATGTCCTTGGACTTACCACCCCAAAAGGTATTTGTTTACCTAGTTTTAACCTTTTGGGACGAAGTGACATGTGCCCCAATAGTCTTTCCTCTATGATACAATATTAATGGTGTATTGAAGGATATGCATTTTGCAATATATGCCAATGTTTCCACAACACGTTACCCATAGCCTCACTATAAGCATGAAACTGAGTGACAAAAGCTATAGGATTTGGCTGTTTAATCTTTTCCCAAGGACATTTAATTCTACATTGGGCCTGCTGAATGATTCTCTCTGGATAACCCATCTCTCTAAACTTTTAAAACATGGCCTGCTCCTATACTTCTACTTATACATGTACATACACACACACAATTATACCAACCTATATTTATATTATACGCACATATATAAACTATATATAACAACATCTATACTAATTGTAGAGTTTAGTTTCATATTTTAGTTTAAGAATAGCCTTGAATATTATGTGTGTCCATGAAATCATTCAAGCTCTTTAAGGCACTAATAGAATCGGCCATCACACAACCTCACTCAGCAGGGCATTTCATAACCTTACATTCCTCACCATTAAGAACCACCTATGCTGCTGTGCTATGAGCCCTCTAATCTACTTGTACAGAGTAATCATGTCCCCACACAAGCATTTTTCCAAGGGAAAACAACCCCAAACTTGACAATCTACTCTCATAGTTTAAAACTTCTATCCCTCTGACCAGTTTAGTTGCATGTCTCTGCATTCTCTCCAGCTAAAGGACTGGAGTCCAAAACTGCATTGCATACTCAAGGCAAGGCCTCACCAGAGACCTATAAAAAGCTAAATTGTGTTTTCATCCCTTGAGTTAACACCCTTTTTTACACAAGACAGTACTTTATTTACTTTAGGAGCCAAGTATATATTACATCAACTGATATCCCAGAGTTGAGGTTCCTGATCATCTCCTCATAAAAGGCAATTACATTAGTCTGGGAAGATCTTGTATGCATACAACCATACTTTCACAAACATATAGTATTGTGATTTGCAATGAAGTCAAGTATCTTATGTCTTAATACCCCTTTGAAAAACCTTAACTACCACTGATGTCAGACTATTCAGCCTATAGTTTTGAGGCTAAGAACGGGATCACGTTTTGAATAGCGGCAACAAATTAGCAATTCACCAGTCTCTCGGCACCATCCCAGACCTTAATGAATCCTGAAAAATCGAACAAAGAAGTTTGGCAATCACAGAGCTAAGCTTATTTAGTACCCTGGGATGAATAGCATCCATTCCTGGACCTTTGTTTATTTTTAAATGTTCAATTTCCTTTTAAATTTCCTCCTGGGTGATCCATCTATATTATTAGAATTGGGTCTCGTAAAAACAAAATATTGATTAGCTGGTTTCTGACTTGTATAGACAGATGGAAAATAAAAGTTTAAAATTTCTACCTTTTCCCTGCTCTCATCAACCAACTGACACCCCTTGTCAACGTTCTACCCCTTCTTGCTTCATTTTTTTACTATTTATATGTTTTAAAAAAAATTGTTGAAACAAAGCTGCAGATTCCCTAAAGGGCGAAGTGACTAACACGTTAATTTGCCAGTGTGACATCATTGTGGTAGTTCACCAGTTCCCTAACTTCACTAGCGAAAGAGACACATTAGCGATCATTCGCACTCTATCACCAGGCGAATTTTCGCTCTGGCGAAGTAGTGATGGGCGAATTTGCGCCGTTTCGCTTCGCCGTAAAATTTGCGAATTTCGCATGAAATTCGCGAAACGGCGAAAAATTCGCGAAGCGGTGCCGGCGTCTCATTTTTGACGTGAATTTTCACGGGCGTTTCGCGAATTTATTCGCTGACGGCGAATCGCGCAAATTTTCGCCCATCACTATTAGTAAGATGCGGATTTTACTGAACGTAACTCTTGTGCCAGTCTTGCCTTTACCACCTCAGACCAGGCGAAGTGCAATGGAGTAGATAGGACTTCCTAATTTTTTCCCAAAAAACGCTGGTGTCTTTTACTTTTTTCAGGGTGATAGGCTGCAAAAGAGTGTAATTTTTTTTTTTTGAGTAACCAGCTTCTCCCCTACATTTCCTAACATATGACACATAAACTATACACTGGGCTCATGTGTAGGGCAATATAACAACTCTATTCTATTCGACTTTAACTTCCCGCCATATGCAAATAAGCCAATGCTAGCGTAACTTCGCTCTGCTTGCTGAATTAACACTAGCGCAACTTTGGCAGTGTTCAGTGCCCTTCACATTTTAGGGAATTAGCGTTGTCTGGATGAAATTATGCCTGGCAAAGTGTTGCGATGTGGGCAAAGTGGACATTAGCGAATTAGCACCGCTTAGGGAATTTGCCCCAAAGAATATGGAGTGATGGTACTTTTAGTAGTACCATTTCGACCTCGTGTAAGACAAAACTCAGTAAAGGAAAACCTTTAGTAATAGTCAGGCAATTTATTCATACATAATACAACATAACAGTTTTGTCTGGGTAAGCTGTTGGAGTAACACACAGAATGTCAGCCAAGGACTTACCAAAGACCCACCTCTTGGTCCAGGCATTATATAGCTTTCAGAAGGCTTTTACAATAATTGTGACAAGGGTTTCACGGAAATACCATACATAGTCTGTCTCCTCCTTGTACAATTAATGTCTAAATGATTTACTTAGTCTTACATGTTATCAAAGGAATGTTGTAACATACTGTGCCTAGCTCCAACGGTCCACAGCCTCGCAATCAGCTATCGGCTAACCAAGGCCATTGTGGTATTTCCAGTAATCTGAGCCGCACTTCAGCAGTAAGGGGCCCCAACAGACAGACTGGCGTTAGACTGATACTCTGGAATTTAAGTAACAGAGTGATGATCTTTTGTTTGTATGGCCTAGTATTAGCTATATGAGTGACCATTGTCCACAGTAGACCATTCGCCCTTATATAGTCCATCCTGCCTTGGGCCCTATAGCATTATGGCGTCATAGAGGGTGGGGGTGACAAATATCAACCCTCTGACACTAGCCATTCGTCCGTCTTAGGAATTGGACCGTTCCAGATATTTTTATAATTATATAAACAGGAGCCAGATTAACATTAATACATCTAAAATCATTATTTGCCCTTCCTCGACATCTTGCCAGCAGATCTCCATTACTTTTCCAGTAGTTATTTTTAGAAGTATACCACTAGATGCCATATTGGGGTGGGGGATGGATTTTAAATCTTTCGGGAGGGTTCTTCTGATTGCAACAATGAGGTGGTGCCAACATGCAGTTACTTATGGAAAATATTGATGCACTTGATCTTTTGAGTTGGTGAAGACTTCGAGAATATTGTGAACAGGAAGTAAAACAAATAAATGGATGATTGGCCAAATCTATGGCCAGGTGTCAACATTTACAGTGCTGTAAAGCTTAAATACAAAAAATTATTGATACATAAGGTAAAGAGGCCCCTGTTCAGTCACTGGTGTGGTTAGGAACAAAAAGAACCTTGATATTAAAATATTAAAAACAGTTAAAATAAGAAATAGAGAAAATTAGTTTATGAGCAATTGCTGTGGGACTAGCTTTATCCCAGAGCATCGCCATTCATGACCTAATGAGGACTTGTTCCTTTGGGTTAACCAGTTTTAGACAAAAACATTGATGATGTAATCTACTTGTAGTGTATGAGGATGCCTATAAAAGAAGGAGCAAGATGAGTGTAAACTATTGCATTCTTATCTTGAAGGTGGGTCAGACATCTGAAGCTACTTACAAGAACCTTTGCATATCAGGAAACTGAATCTGGTAGTATATATTGGCCAATGGAAGAACACAATGCTACTTCTGTTGAAACATTTATCCTGCTTGGCTTCTCTCACCTCCCTCATCTTCGACTCTTCCTAATCTGTGTCTTCTCATACCTCTATATTTTCACTTTACTGTGGAACAACCTCATCATCCTGCTCATTATAAATGACTCTAAACTTCATACGCCAATGTATTTCTTCCTGGCAAATCTCTCCTTCATAGACGTGATTTCACCATCAATCACAATGCCTAAAATGATTACGGATCTTGTCTCCAAGAATGGCGTTATACCTTATCGTGACTGCATTACTCAGTTGTGTCTAATACTTACATGTGTTGCAACAGAATCCAATGTACTTTCCATCATGGCTTTTGACCGATATGTTGCTATTTGTAACCCCCTTCAGTACACAAAAATTATGAGTTACAAAATGTGCAGTAAGTTGACATGTGGTTCATGGCTAATAGGGAGCTTCTTTTCTATCATGCTGTCTTTGCTTACCAACAGCATTGATTTCTGTGGCCCAAACCAGGTCAACCATTTCTTTTGTGATATTCTCCCACTTTTTTATCTTGCCTGCTCTGACATTACTTTGAATGTAACTTTGCTGTATGCATCTGATATTATCAATGGGATATGTAATTTCGTGGTTATTCTCAGCTCCTATGTTAGCATTGCAAGTGCCATTAAAAAAATTAAATCTGAAGAAGGGAGGAAAAAAGCTTTTTTAACATGCAGTTCACACATTATGGTGGTCTGTATGTATTATGGTACAACCATTGTCACATATTTGCATTCTATTAAGAACTACTCTGAATCCAAAGACAGAACAGCTGCTGTTATCTATACAACAGTTACCCCATTGCTCAACCCATTAATATATAGTTTTCGAAACAATGATGTAAAGAGGGCTGTAAAGAAAGTGTTTTGTAAATAGTTATGCAGAATACAGGAAACAACAAAAAATTCAGACGCAATATTCACACATGTATTCCTAATGAAACATCTGAAAACTCCTATTTTGAAATTATTATGTGGCATTTTAGTTGCAATCGCCAGGCTTAATAAAAATGTTATGACAACATTTTATATTTTTTTGTATTTTTAATATGCACATTGTCAATTGTGTTGTCTTTTTAAATGTGAAATGTTCAGGCTATACACATTTATATGGTTATTTCTTATGGCTATATCAAATAGTTTTATCATATACAGTCAAAGCTAAAATTTCCTGTATTTTACACCAATTTATAACGCATTTCAGTGGGTGCTTTTCCTTGATTTTATATTGTGTTTTTATGCATTTTGCACCAACGTTTTGGCCTGGTTTTATCCTCTGTGAATGTTATTTTATATAAATGAAACTGATAAAATATTAACTACATGCATATTTATAAGTCCTTCTGTAAATAATGAATTTCATATAGTTTGCCCCTCCTATGGCCAGCGGCAAATCACTTATAGGGGCGGATTTATCAAAATATGAGAAGATATTTCGATATTTCGCCACAGAAAAAAAACTCTCACTTTCTATTTATTTCTATGAGATTTTTAGAATTTTATTTATAAATGGGTAATATTTGATATATACTATCCAAGTCCTATCCCATAGGAATGAATAGAAAGTGAGTGCATTTTATTGTGGCAAACTCTAATCTCACATTCTGATAAATCTGCCCCTTAGTGTGACATTCATTTCATTAACACAGTAAAATACTGGATTGCAAAACAAAAATGTTCACAAATACTTATATCATTTAACCACTTAAGGCTTAAGTTGCTTTAACACATTTCCCTGATTTCACATTTTCCAAGATTTTACACAATTTTTTTCTGGTCCCCTGAAAAGTGGAAAAAAGATTTTTGACACTAATATGTTAAAGGACATATAAAGCCTACATTTTCCTACCATGTATATAAGTTGGGCATAACTTCCCCACTCAAGTCTCATCATTTTTACTGCATAAACCCCCTCAATTTGCCAGCACCATCACATTTTCCTAAAACAAATAGCAGCTTTCACCCGGTGGCCATTTTCATCTCTGACACACCATCAGTAATATTGACATCTGTGTTTTAAAAACAATGTGATGCAGCTCTTGAAAAGAGATCTGGGTAAATTTATGAAAATATGTGCTTTCATGCCAGCGTTGTGTGAGTTTTTATTTTGCATTAAAAAATGTCCACAATGTTCTGTATGTGTTGTTATGTGTCGAGTATGGTTGTTAAAATGATTTTAAAATATGATGATGCTTTTGACATGTTTTTGTCTTTTTTGTCTTACTTAAATGTTTAAGGCTGAATTCAGAAGTAAACGGTATAACTTTGAAGATTGATGCAATAAGATCCTGTCAAACTGGCATCCATTTGGAGCTGAGAATGTTATAATGATATGTTCTTTGTGTTTCTTTATTGCTTTTTTTCCGCAGAATTGCTAAGAACTCATTTTCTTAATGAATAAATAAAGCAGTATTGGAAGCCTTGAGATTAGAAAGTCTTCATATAGAGGTTGAAAATTGAAATTTCTTACAAATTTTATAACAGGAATTTATCCTACTAAAAATAAGAAAAGAGACAAGATAGTAAAGAAGAGAGATCATAGATAACTATTAAAAAATATTTAAAGAAGAAAAAATAACAAACATTTAAAAATAAGCTTACAGTCAGTGCTCAGACATGCATAAAGTTTCCATAAAGAAGAAGTCAATGCTCAGATGTTTAGTAAAAGATCTGGATGATTGCAATAAAACTCACATCATTCTGTTGTGTACACTGTTTCATTCACAGGGGCCTGTTTATTAAGCCTTCAATTTTTCTGGTCAAGTTTTCAAATTGGGAAAAATAAGAGGGAAAAGATGTATTATGCTCCAAAGCTGCTAAAACTCAGAATCTGAAAATACTCCAGCTAAAACCTGACAAAGTCATGTAAAAGTCAATAGCATATGTCCCTTTTACAATTGGAAGATGTTTTTCGCCTTATTTTCAAGAGTTTTGGGATGTTTGATGTTGCTTTTCATTCGACAATCTGAAAAATTTGTGCTTTTTAGGACGGTTTGTGGTTTTAGGACGATTTGAATTGTCACTCGATTTTGTCGAGACTTTTCCCACAAGTACAATTTTCATTTGGATCTTTTAGTAAATTAAGCCAAATCATGGTTGGGAGTTAGGTCCAATTTTTATTTTTATAATAATGAGAAAAATGTCAGTTTTAATAAATACCCTCCATAGCATTGATATTATTTTCCTTATGCTTATATGATGATTATGGGTAAAAGGTTGGCCTAACTCATAGCATTTGCAACCAATAATGTGTGGTTTTGTTATTTAACTATTCTAAAAAACTGTAAAAATGTATAGATGGTCGGTTGTTGAATTAATGGACTGAATTTACTATTGTTATTTCCCCGCCGCGTGTGTCTTATCTCCCCAGTGTCCGGTTCTCCTGTGGCACATGCGCAGGTGCACTTACTGATTTATGTGCCAGCGTGAAGACGTCACACACAATGGCGCAAAATTCAAATACTATAAAAGGGGAATTCGGTGTGTAGCAAGTTGCCCATTGTTAGGTTCAATTTGCCTTGTTCCTGGGTGTTTTATTATTTGAATCCTGATTGATCTACTGTGTATTGACCCTGCCAGTGACTTCTCTGATTTCTCCAATCCTGATCCTTGCCTACCTGTTAACTCCGAACTCCCCAATCCTGACCATTTGCCTGTCCACTGACTATTCTACGCTCTCTAATCCTGATGCCAGCCTGTCTGTCTATTCTAATCTTCTTGTGCTGGCCTGTCTGTTCCTGGTGGTTTTCTTCCTTCCAGTATCCAGGAGAGACGATCATGCCCCTTTGCTCGTCCAGAACCGTTAGCTTAGCTCCTCTCTCAATTAAGACCTGGCGGCATCCGATTAGCCGAGGGCTCCTCCCGGGGTGAAAGGCGGTGGTTAAAGGCAGAAGTGAGAGCCGAGACCAAGGAGCTTAGCTTGGGTTCTAGATTTAGGGTGCCGAACGTGACAATAGGAAAAATTACAGAATATTCCTCCTAAACTGTTTCTGTTTAACTGAAGTTTTCTGAATTCCAAAATATTTGTCATATTTACCTCTGTTTGTTGTTTATTTGATATGCTTGGATGTTGTTTAGATATGCGATGAACCTATAATGCATATTTGAATATATTTATATTTAACTGAAAAAATAAATGCACTAATCTAACACTGTTTTTTTATATATTAATTTGTCTATAGTTCAGACACAAAATAGTTAAAAGATATTAATTTATCTATATTTCAGACACAAAATGGAATAGAAATGGTACTTGATTTTGAAACCACTACTACTTTTTTAGTTGCATTATATATTGCTATTATTAATTGATATATATATATATATATATATTTCAATTTGTCTTTATTAGGAAACATTTTGTCAATTTTTAATTGTAATAGTACAGAGTAATGAGTAAAATAGAAAGAATTTTGGATTTTAATATGACTGCTTAATTTTGTTTTTCACTTAAAAAACATAATCACATAAAAAAGCAACCAAAAATTATGTTTTTGCTGTAAAAAGTTACAGAAAAAAAATTGCATTGTTCTACTTGTATTTAAGTGAGGCGGATATATCAATTGATGAGTTGAAGGGAAAAAATGGTAAAAATATTTTTTTATTAATTGAAAACTTTACCAACTCTGTGGAGTGAATCCATTAGAATATGAATATTACCTACAACAGCTGCTGCCATATTAAGCCCCATGAATCACTACCCTATAATCCAAAAGGAGACTTTCCATCTTATAATAAAAATCAGAATAAATACTGAAAAAAATTGACATCTTTATTAACACAATGACAAATAAAAGTAAGAACGGTTGTTCAGGCTCAGTCTCCAAAAAGAACATCTGTTACTTTGCCATTGCAACCCATTTCTGTGTCTACCTTTATCCAAAAAAACATAAGAGATACATAAACCATATTATTATTGAAATGAGAAAAACATTTCAATAAATTAATAGTTTATTCTGGGTCAATGGCATTATGAATATGGCTGTTTTTGTCTTCAGTCATCAGGCTACCACTTATACCAGCATAGGAGGAAACCATGGAGCATTCCAGATACATATTATGGGTCATATTTATTAAGGATGGAGTTGTGTCTTCCATGAAAATCCGTGCTTTTGAGGTGATTTTTTTGGTCAAAAATATTTTTTTGGGGGTTAAAAAAACGGCATTATTTGAGATTTATCATACTCCGTCCCTAGAAATAGATAGAATCTGAAAAAATACCATCTTAATAGCCTTTATGATGTTCAAATTTTATTCAGAGGGTTTTTCCTGAAAACTCAATCAAATTGAGCAACTTGAGGTTTTTTTCACCAAAAACTCAATTAATTATAATTTTTGGGGGGAGTAAAAAAAGAGGAGTAAAGATTCTTTGCAATGTAACAGTCATATGCTACAAACTCCTACATACGTATCTCAGCTAGGATTTGAATAAGTACAGAGACATTTTCCCCTTCTTTCATTTTAGCTAGGATAAGGAGAATAGCCATTTTCTTCCGAGGTCTCTGTTGTTAGTGATGAGCAAACTATTTTGCCCTTTTTACAGTAAATGTGTTGTTTTGCTCATTGCAAATTTTTCTTTTTGCATCTGCGCTAGAATTTAGCCAGAAAAAAGGGCTTTTGTAAAAAATGCAGATGGCATTATTATTGGTCCCTTTCCTTCCACAGCAACCAATGGTATAGAAGAATTCCCAGTGCTTTCCAACTATTGAAGCAGATGCAGATGTCCAGGTGCTGTATTTGGAATGAAAAAAGGATTATCACATAAAAACTCATGGACAAGTTTCAAATTGAGATGGAATTTCAGAAAAACTTATCTCATGGTTTTATCATAAAAACTGGACCTGATTTGGGAGAAAACATTTTTCTCCTTGAATTGAATCCCATCCATGAGTTTTCATTTGATAAAGGAGCAGATAACTTTTTCTTACTGCATTTAATCTGGCCAATGAGGGGTAAGTGTATAATTGTGTCATCCCTTTGACTCTGAAAGGTGAAATATCTGAATTTTTTGTCAGTTTTAAGAAAAGTTAATATCTATGTTGACTGCTTTATGTGTAGCCCTACTCTTCCCTGGCTAGGACTAGGTATTCAACTCCCCAACCAAAGGAGATTTAAGAACGCTCAAGCTTTCAGGCTCAATCAATTTTTCTTTTTTTTCAGAGAGGGAACAGTTCAACAGCTGCCAAACTTTTCTTTGTTAAACACTTGTGGAAAAAAAGAAAATTGCTGAGGCTATTGAGCCTAAAACTCAATGTGAGTTCATTAACAGGTTTTCCTTAAAGATTTCTCGAGCATGACATCTTTATTAACACAATGACAAATAAAAGTAAGAACGGTTGTTCAGGCTCAGTCTCCAAAAAGAACATCTGTTACTTTGCCATTGCAACCCATTTCTGTGTCTACCTTTATCCAAAAAAACATAAGAGATACATAAACCATATTATTATTGAAATGAGAAAAACATTTCAATAAATTAATAGTTTATTCTGGGTCAATGGCATTATGAATATGGCTGTTTTTGTCTTCAGTCATCAGGCTACCACTTATACCAGCATAGGAGGAAACCATGGAGCATTCCAGATACATATTATGGGTCATATTTATTAAGGATGGAGTTGTGTCTTCCATGAAAATCCGTGCTTTTGAGGTGATTTTTTTGGTCAAAAATATTTTTTTGGGGGTTAAAAAAACGGCATTATTTGAGATTTATCATACTCCGTCCCTAGAAATAGATAGAATCTGAAAAAATACCATCTTAATAGCCTTTATGATGTTCAAATTTTATTCAGAGGGTTTTTCCTGAAAACTCAATCAAATTGAGCAACTTGAGGTTTTTTTCACCAAAAACTCAATTAATTATAATTTTTGGGGGGAGTAAAAAAAGAGGAGTAAAGATTCTTTGCAATGTAACAGTCATATGCTACAAACTCCTACATACGTATCTCAGCTAGGATTTGAATAAGTACAGAGACATTTTCCCCTTCTTTCATTTTAGCTAGGATAAGGAGAATAGCCATTTTCTTCCGAGGTCTCTGTTGTTAGTGATGAGCAAACTATTTTGCCCTTTTTACAGTAAATGTGTTGTTTTGCTCATTGCAAATTTTTCTTTTTGCATCTGCGCTAGAATTTAGCCAGAAAAAAGGGCTTTTGTAAAAAATGCAGATGGCATTATTATTGGTCCCTTTCCTTCCACAGCAACCAATGGTATAGAAGAATTCCCAGTGCTTTCCAACTATTGAAGCAGATGCAGATGTCCAGGTGCTGTATTTGGAATGAAAAAAGGATTATCACATAAAAACTCATGGACAAGTTTCAAATTGAGATGGAATTTCAGAAAAACTTATCTCATGGTTTTATCATAAAAACTGGACCTGATTTGGGAGAAAACATTTTTCTCCTTGAATTGAATCCCATCCATGAGTTTTCATTTGATAAAGGAGCAGATAACTTTTTCTTACTGCATTTAATCTGGCCAATGAGGGGTAAGTGTATAATTGTGTCATCCCTTTGACTCTGAAAGGTGAAATATCTGAATTTTTTGTCAGTTTTAAGAAAAGTTAATATCTATGTTGACTGCTTTATGTGTAGCCCTACTCTTCCCTGGCTAGGACTAGGTATTCAACTCCCCAACCAAAGGAGATTTAAGAACGCTCAAGCTTTCAGGCTCAATCAATTTTTCTTTTTTTTCAGAGAGGGAACAGTTCAACAGCTGCCAAACTTTTCTTTGTTAAACACTTGTGGAAAAAAAGAAAATTGCTGAGGCTATTGAGCCTAAAACTCAATGTGAGTTCATTAACAGGTTTTCCTTAAAGATTTCTCGAGCATGAAAGCTAGAGTAAACCTATATAGAACCTCCATGTATAGCTGTATAGCCATAACTTTGTACAATAAACACTTTGGGGCAGATTTATTAAAGTTTGAGATTAGCTCACCACAAAAAAACTTCCGCCACTTTCAATTCATTTCTATGGGATTTTTAGAAGTGTATTTATTAAATGTTAAACTTTAACTTTTACCCTCTGATAAATACCCTTCTAAAATCCCGTTGTTAAATCTGTACCTCTGGGTACACATTCCTGGCATTTTTTATTGTTTCATAATCCAACATTTTTGGGCATGTACCTTTCTACAGACCTATTATGAAGGTGCAATTTATATGACAATTAACTAATCCCCCACCAAATGTGCATATTTATCCATTAGCCTTTATATTTCATGTATAAGGGCCGAATATTCAAAATAATGAGTTCAAAGAGTAATGGTGGCCATACATGGAGAGATCGCCGAACCAGCGGAACTCTCCCTGATATGCCCACCTTGAGGTGGGCAATATTGGGCTGATCCGATCGTGGGCCCTAGGGCCCAATGATCGGATCCTAACGATGAGTAACGGGCAGTCGGATCACAGGACTGCATCAATGAACAGACACAGCCGCGATCCAACGGGATTTTAAGTCCCGTCTGATCAACATCTGGCAGACTTTCGGCCAGATATCGACCGGGGAAGCCCGTCGGATGGCCCCATACATGGGCCAATAAGCTGCCGACTCGGTCTGTCGGCAGCTTTTATCGGCCCGTGTATGACCACCTTTAGCCCAGAGACAGAATTTTCAAAATGATAGATTAATTGCTCCCACGATATAAGTGTATGCAATGAGCATATATTATGTAGGGACTGCCCATTTTTTACTTCCTCCACATGTGATGTTAAGACAGAATGCTAAAGGATAACTACACCTTAAAAATAAGTGAATATAAATTCAATAAGGGGGCTATTCAGTTTCCAACTAATCTGACCACCAAGTAGTCAAGAAAGTTGTCAGGAGAAAGAAAGAGGCTGCTCTGATTTGAGAAAAGGTTCTAATTTTTTTCCTAAACAGAAGAACATCAGAGCAGCCTCTTTCTCCTGACAACTTCCTTGACTACTTGGTGATTAGACGGGTCTGAAATTGACCAGCAGGTGGTGCTGTTGTAACACAATTCATTCATATATACAGTACATGTATCCTTTAATATCTTGGAATAAAAACAAAATAATGTACAAACAAAATGTACATTGCAAAAATGCTTAGACTAGCCCTCTCATTCATTTTACATTCACTTTGTATTTTTAACACAGTCACAAATATGGAGCACTCGCCTCCCAAAGTAATCCACTGTTGTTGGATAGGAAGACCCTATCCTGTCCTAGGGTCACATCCATACATCGAAAAAATCACCAGCAGCACACTGTTAGATTTGCAAAAAGTGCTCAAGTGCAAAATTTATTTAGCCCTTAGTATACAAAAAAGGCAACGTTTTGGGCCTCCCAGGCCCTTTATCAAGCCCCATGTTACACCATCAAAAATCCTTTTAAAGTGAGGGAAAGGGGCTTATACACGAGCCACACCCCCTTCCAGTGAACATCCAATCACAATATTTCAGTTATTTATACATCTGTAACACAGCAAATTACAGCAAAAATTACAGTTAAAAATTACAGCAAAAGGTTTTTAATCAGAGAATACACTCCGGCAGCATTTATTTTTTAGGTAGATAACGGTTTTTATTGTGAGCATACATTGATGTTATATACCATACTACAGAGATTGATTTTGATGATTTTTCCTTTTTCTCCTTTTTCAAGAGTATTAAAAGTATTGGGGACCTACACAGAACACCCTGAGTGCCGACATATCTTGAAACGTCTCAGGAAAGTGCTGAGTGTGATATGCAATGTTTGTCATATGGGCTTTGGAGTGCTAAGGGACTTCTTTTGGAATAACCAATAGACTTTATTGTGAATCTATTCACTGGGATTCAATTTGGACAATTTTTATAAAAAAAATTTTGGAATTTTTTGTATATTTCTGATTAAAAACCTTTTGCTGTAATTTCTAACAATAATTTTAAAATGGTAAATTTTTAGAATCACATGGGACAGATGTGTTACAGATGTATAAATAACTGAAATGTTGTGATTGGATGTTCACAGGAAGAGTGTGTGGCTTGTGTATACACCCCTTTCCCTCACTTGCTGATGGTGTAACATGGGGCTTGATAAAGGGCCTGGGAGGCCCGAAACATTGCCTTTTTTGTATGCTATGGGCTAAATAAATTTTGCGCTTGAGCACTTTTTGCAAATCTAACAGTGTGCTGCTGGTGATTTTTACTGTATTTTTAAGGTTTACTTATCCTTTAATTTGTATGTCGATGCTATAAGTCTGTTAAAAATAATTTAAATATGAAATCAACCCAATGATTATTTTGCCTTCCGTAAGGATTAATTATATCTTAGTTGGGATCAAGTACAAGGTACTGTTTGATTATTAAAAAGGAAATCATGTAAAAAAAAAATGTAATTATTTGACTAAAATTGAGTCTATGGGAGATGATCTTCCTGTACTTTGAAGCTTTCGTGATAATGGGTTTCTGAATAACAGATCCCGTACCTGTATTGTGTTATTATTTCAGCACGCTCTATATGTAGAAAGCCTTTTTATTACAGAATTATTAGCAGTCAAAGTTGTATGATGTATGCACTGCCGACGCACTTCAGTGGTATATCGGGCTTTTCTTTATGATGATATTCCTCAATCAAAAGCAAATATTTTCTATAAAATGTAAAATTATTTTTGACAAGGACAATGATTTAAGTGGCCTCCGTATGTGAAGAATTAAAAGCACAAACACGATCCCGATGTAGTGATTATGGTATGCAGTTCAGTATCAGACACATTTATACAAAATATATTACCCATGGCTGCAATGAATGTGCAAATAAATACCTAGCTACAACAATATATAATATATACAATATACATCATGTAGATTTTATTTCCTATTTTGAACGTATGCCCTTCATGGTGACAACTCTGTTAAATATTTTGATCTTGTAATCACTGATGTATCTTTGTACTCTTCATATCTATTTTATATTGATTACATAATGAATTGTTGTCAAATTCAATACAGTACTAGCTATTCAAGTGCATTTCAGTTTATGTAAACATGTCTGTAGTTTCTAGACTACAAATCCCAGAATAATGTAACTTATAACAAAGGTTGATGAATTCTGGGAGCTGTAGTCCATCAACATCAGGGTTATATTCTTAAAGCAATATTGCACAATGAAACTTTTCTCAAAATCCCTGCAGCCAGTGACTAATTTAAAATGCAAAAAAATCCTCCAATAAGAATCTCAGCTGATCTGTATCAGTCTGACTGCATGTTTGTTCCTGCAACTGGAGTTGGAAGGTTTAAGCCCAGTTTCCCAGCACTGAACAAGTCTGTCCTTTATCCCCATGCTTTTAAAATCATAATTAAAACTAATCTTCGCTAAAATCCCAAATGCAATGAAAATTATTAAAAGATACAATTACCAAAAATATTTGCTGAGTCATCTGGAAAGCATCAGAATCAGAAAACCTCAAATTTTCATGTATGAACAAACTTTCATATGACAATGAAAGAACAAAAGACTGCACATCCCACTGACTTCCACATATCTTGACAACTTTTGTTTGGTGTAATTTTGTATTCTTGGATTTTATGGCTTGGGCATTTGATTAATTATGAAAATTGTGAATTAAAGGACATGTAAAGCCTACATTTTCCTACCATATATATAAATTGGGTATATCTTCCCACATTATCTTCCCTAAGACAGATTATTTGTACTGCATATACCCCCTCCATTTGCCTGCACCATCACATTTTCTTTAAACAAATAGCAGTTTTCAGACAGCGGCCATTTTCCCTCTGACACATCATCAGTAACATTGACATGTGCAAACAGGACATGTATGCTGTAAAGTTCATACAATGCAGCATGCAGGGTTACACAGACACAACATACTTTAATAATAAGTTCTGCTGAGGTTGAGCACTGTAATGGCTAAGCTGAGCTCAGGAGAGCTGATTAGGAGAAAAGAATAGGATCAGGCAGCTGGAGTTTCTATGGAAACCAGCAATGCTATCTCTTCATTGGCTATTAGACTGGAGGGTGTGTTTAGTAATCTGAGCTGAGAAGAACTGCTCATTAGCCAACAGCCAAAGGTCATTTGCGAGGGAGGGAGCAGAATGGGTTTAGAGGAGGAGAAGGAATTCTAAGTGATTAAGGGGATGCTGCAGCCTTACTGTTTTAACAACCAGAGTGGCAGGTAACTAAAGATTTCAAAGAAGCTGTTCACCGATTACATTTTTGTTGGGGAGGGGATTTACATATCTTTTAAGCTACAATGAGAAAAGTAAGATAAAAAAAGCACAAATTGGAAAAAAAAACATTTCCTGAATGTTCCTAAATTGTCCCTTTAATGTAACTGTTGTCACAGTGTAGTATGCACAAACTACGTTTACTTGTTTTTCTATTAAAAAAAGTTTTAAAAAATTGCTTAACAAGTAAGTTAATAAGAAAAATAAAGAGTGCTCAGAAGCAGTGTGGGATTTATACGGTGTATGTCATAATTGTGTCTTCCCTTAAGTTATATTAAATCCCTTCATGATGCCACATTTTGTGTGTGTAGGAAGAATATAAAAGGGGAACACAAATGGTATGTGGTGTATGAGGGTATATGGTTTCAAAATGAAGCGTAACCAGTCATTCTTGAAAGGGCAGAAGGGAATGTAACTTTTATCAATGTCTTTTTCATGTAATTGACTTTAATGCTCAATGTAAAATTATTACAAATATTGTGAAATGATGGATAGAAATTTTACCTGTGTTGAGATATTTATTCTTCTTGGTTTTTCTCATGTCCCTCAACTTCGCTTCTTCTTAGTTTCTATCTTCATACTCATTTATTCCTGCACCTTGCTGGGGAACGGCCTTATGATTTTGCTCATTATAAAGGATCAGCGACTTCGCACCCCAATGTATTTTTTCTTGGCTAACCGCTCCATGATGGACTTGTTGTTTACAGCTGTTACGGTTCCGAGGATGATTGCAGATCTTATTTCTATGGAAGTAATGATATCTTACCGTAGCTGCATTGCTCAACTCTTTTTAATAATAGTGACTGGGGCATCTGAATCCCCTCTTCTCTCTGTCATGGCTGTTGACTGTTATGTTGCCATATGTAATCCACTCCATTACAAAACCATAATGAGCTATAAACTCTGCCCTAGATTGGCAAGTCTCTCATGGATTTTAGGGAGCTTGTATTCTCTGATTAACACAATGCTCACTAACAAAATTGACTTTTGTGGTCCTAATGAGATCAATCATTTATTTTGTGACATTCTCCCACTTTTTCAGCTTGCATGCTCGGACATTGCTCTAAATGTGTCTTTTGTATATATTTCGTTCTTCTTTAATGGTGTATGTAACTTCTTTGTTATTCTCAGCTCTTACATTATTATCATAACTGCTATAATAAGAATTAAGTCCCAAGAAGGACGAAGGAAAGCATTTTCGACATGTGCTTCACACCTAATGGTGGTCATTGTGTATTACACCACACTCACCGGTACTTATTTACAGCCAATGAGTAGCTATTCAGGGTCTAAATCAAGACAGCTGCAGTGATCTACACTGTGGTCACCACAGTCTTAACTCCAATAATATACAGTTTGCGGAATAATGATGTAAAGAAGGCTCTCAAGTATTTTTTCATAAAGGGCTTTTAGAAAAGCCATTGCTATGTGTTATAGCAGAGTACATGAAAACAATATAGAAGTGTAGGCCTTTTAATGGCTAGGAAAAGAACAACACACATTTGGGAGTATTTTATTATAGTAGAACACAGAGATGCTGTGGAACTTTTCCCAGCCAGCAGAGCAACTAGCCTTCCCTGGTACAAAGCACTGATGCAACCAGGATTAATACTGGGACAAAGTGCATGAGGGATGTGTGTTGACTACAGAGCCAGTTTACAGAGAAGCTTGCATTATAACTTCATACCCAAAATCCAATCAAAAATATTTCGGTTTCATACCACAGCTTAACACCTTATTGCATTATACAATAATTCAATAGAATGTCAATCAAGAGCAAGATTGGGGTCTACCATCCTTAATTTGATGAGTTGATTAGATGCTAGTTAGGGGAGGGGGCAGATGCTGATAAAATTGCATTAAACACTGAACAATAGTGAGGGGACTGTATTTGCTGAGGGCTGTTGGACAGACTGAAGGAAAGAACATCTGAACAACTGACCCAGGACAATGCTATGAATTGAACAACTGGATCATGATTGTTACAGATGTGTAGAACCTCTTGAATAGTTGAGTACTGTATATAAAATATAGCATATTTATCCATATTCAAATTCCAAACTCATGGGGGCAAATTCACTAATGTGGAAATTTTCGCCAGCGAACGCTTCGCCATACCTCGCACAATGTCACCAGTAGGGATGTCGCGGACTGTTCGCCGGCGAACTTGTTCGCGCGAACATCGGCTGTTCGCGTCCGCCGCAAGTTCGCGAACGTCGCGCGACGTTCGCCAATAGGCGTTCGCGTCAAAATCGTTCGACCATTCGACCATTCGAGCGCTAAAATCGAAGGATTTTCGTTCGAATCGAACGATCGAAGCATTGGATCGAATGAAATCATTCGATCCAATGGCTTCGATCGTTCGACTCGAACGAAAATCGTTCGATCGAACGATTACAATCCTTCGATCGTTCGAATCGAACGATTTTCGGATGATCGAAGTTCGCGAACAGTTCGCGAACTGTTCGCAAATTTTGCCGGTGTTCGCGAACGGCGTTCGCGAACACATCGGCGGCGGTTCGCTACATCCCTAGTCACCAGGTGCAAATTCGTTACTACTATGCTAATTGACTAAAATGCAAAGTTGCATCACAGCAGCCGAACACTGGCGGATTTTCACTAGCGTCCATTTCTGTCTGGCAAAACTTCGCTAGCACTTTTTTGCTTAGGTTAATTTGAATAGGGAGGGTATCTAAAACATCTTTATTAGTAAAGTCAGAGCGAACTCTATCGACGGTCTCGTTTGCTAGCGAATTGTCCTCTACATCTGTTGTCGATGTCCCTGTGTTTGGGATTTCTGACTAATTGATGCTAGCGTTGGCCACTTTGCCCTTTAGTGAATCTGCCACATGGTGTCCAGTTGACTCATTGAGAACATTAATTATTTAATACATTACTTACTACAATACATTATTTACTAAAACTCAAATTTATCTCACCTTTTTTATTAAACAAAGCTTGATCAAACTCCCATCCAGGATTTTAGCTTATTTATTAATGAAATAACTAGAAAAAATCGGTTTGGGATAATCAAGCATAAACTCAAATTGTACACATTTTTCCTATTTGACACCAGAATTCCCCCGAAAACTATTTTGGATATTGGACGAAACCCAATGCAGATCACAATATATTCAAATTGTAAAAGGGACATTTGCTATTGACTTCTACTTGACCTTGACAGGTTAGAGATGGCAGATTTTTGGATTCTGACTTTTTGCTGCTTTGAGGTATAATAAATCTTGGAAAAAAAAAATTTTCCTCTAAAAATTCAAGTTTTTACCCAGAAAAACCCTGACCACAAAAAATTGAGGTTTAGTAAATAACCCCTAAAGAGCACCTCATTGCTATATATAACCTAAAGTGCAAGTATCCTCTAGGTAGACATTTTAATGTATGCACTAATATGGGGTATTGGGGACCTTGGTGTAAAAATAATAGAACAAGTGAAGATCCCTATAAGAAATGCAGACCTTGTGTGGCCCCTACATCTTAGTAAGGCAGTACAAAATCTCAGGGGCCAGTGGGATAACTCAAATCATCACATACAGAATTCATCTTCATTATTTTATTTATTTATTTTTAATTATTTGCCTTTTTCAAATTGGGGTTACTGACCCCATCTAAAAACAAATGTTCTGTAAGGCTATACATTTATTGTTATTGGTACTTTATTACTCATCTTTCTACTCATGTCCTCTCCTATTCATATTCAAGTCTCTTATTCAAATCAATGCATAGCTGCTAGGGTAACTTGAACCCTAGTAACTAGACTACTACAAAATGGAGAGCTGCTGAATAAAAAGCTTAATAACTCAAAAAACACATACAGTATAGCCCTCTTCTGCTACTGCATGAGATCTAGCATGCATTTAGTTGCGTGTGGCGCTACAGGAGTCCTGTGCCTCCGCTATATGGGAGAGCAGGTTCACTTTAATATGGCGTGCCTCCACCCAAGGACAGGCTGAACTGTAATACCCCTCCCTGGGAACTTTTCTGATCCGCAATACACATACACAGTGGAACGGTTGATGTGTTTATTTTGCAGGACACTATACCTTTAAATTGCAGTGATACAGGAAGCCAGCCAGCCAGGAGCAACTTCACTCAAATAACACAGCTAATGATCTCTGGACTGCTGAAGGGAATCCCCACTTATGTGGCAGTTGCCTCAGAGCCCTGAGAAGGACTCCCTTTGGCTTTCTGTGCCCTGAAAAGAGCACGCTTTGTTCTTCAGAGCCCTGACAAGGACAACCTTTCCTTCTGCACCCTAAAGAGAGCTCGCTTTTCTGCCACTGGGGTTCCCTATTAAGTTTCACACACAAAACTCTGGGAGTATGTACACTGTACTTGTAGTCTGCTGATTCTATATCCCAGCAGCACTTCCTTTTCTCCCTCTTCCTTCCTGTCAGCTCACAGAGGGTGGGGCTCCTCCCCCTCCTTGCACAGAAACAATACAGAGGAGAGACAAGTGTACACAGCTCTCCTACACACACATACTATTTTTTTTTTTTAAATCAATTGCAAATTGTCTCATATATCACTCTCTACATCATAATTAAAATTAATGGAAAAGTGAACATCCCCTTTAAATATAATAATAGTGGCATAATTTCAGTTTGGTCACAAAATTAGGACAATCCATAAGCAAATCTAACATTTGTGGGGGTGTGGTTACCCAAGATAAAAGAAGTACAGGAAGATACAATACCATGACGAATAAGTACTATTGTTTTACTACAGAGAAAGAAATTGACTCTAAGGGGAAAATTTATTAAGTGGCAAAAATTCGCCAGCAACGGCTTCATAGGCAGCACAACACTTCACCAGGTGAAAATTCGCTCAGGCAATGCTAATTTACTAACATGTGAAGTTGCGTCCAGGTCGCCGTACGCTGACAAGTTGCACTAGCGTTAATTCGGCAAGCCGAACGAAGTTGCTCTAGCATTGGCTAATTTGCATACGGCAGGAAGTTAAAGTTGAATGGACGTATATGTTGCAGCAAATACATTACATTACACAAGCCCAGGGAAGTTTAATAAAATAAATTAGAGTTATAATGCCCTACACATGATCCCAGTGTATAGTTGATGTGCCATATGTTAGGAAATGTAGGGGGGAAGCCAGTTAGAAGGAATCCCACTTCACTTCTGTGACACACTTTAGTAGATCTAGATCACCTCCAGTTGAATTCTGTAACCTAATTCTCTATCCATTAGGATCCCTACACTTACAGGCAGTAATACCTAGTAGAGATACATCCAATCTCCATTCCTAAATTGGAGCTTGGAGCTGCTCTTTCTGTCTCAACCTATTCAGATATAATTCATTGAACCATGCTTCCTTACTTCTCCAAGGACCTTTGGGACAGTTCCTTTACTGGAGCCTAAGACCCAAGCTTCCCAGCAATCTTCAACTGCCTCTTGAAGTGGAAATCCAATGATGAGCAAATTGGTCACAACCCATATGGGCCAATAAGGAACACATCCTACCCAGGTATTCAGGTACAGGTACCAGGACTTCCTAACAAAACAGGAGGGAAAACGTAATAAAGTGATTCCACAAGCCAGTGGGGGCTTTAACTATATGGGTCCTTATATGTGCTTAAAGGGAACCTATCATCGGAAAACGTTTTTTTTTTAAACTACTCCAGCAGAATTCTGCACTGAAATCCATTTTTCAAAAGAGCAAACAGATTATTTTATATTCAATTTTGAAATCTGACATGGGGCTAGACATTTTGTCAATTTCCCAGCTGCCCCCAGTCATGTGACAGTCATGTAGATTAGGATTAAATACAGTCATTTTATCAAAGGTTGAAGTGTATTTTCTAATGAAAAAAATTAGAATTTCGAGCTATTTTTGGTGAACTCCGACTAGATAATAGTCCAAATTGTAATCGAATTTGAAAAAAAATAGAAAATTAGAATATCAAAATGTATCATGTACTGTCTATTTAAAAATGCGAGTTCGACCATTCACCATCTAAATCCTGCAGAATTGCTGTTTTAGCCTATGGGTGACCTCTTAGAACCTATTCGGAGTCGATTGGTAGACTTTGAATAAAAGTTTTTGGGGAAAACTTTGAATCAAATTCGTTTGAATGCGCTATTAATTTGATTTGTACAATTCAAATTCGACTGAATAATGACCTATTCGATCAAAAACAGACCTATTTGGCCAAATTTCGAAATTTGACCCTTGATAAATATGCCCCTTAGTGTATAAATTCATATACTGTTTAAATATGTACCAGAAGCTATTGTTCAATCTTTATGAAAGCAGCAGAACACATCATGTTCTATTTCTCCATTTGGGTCCTCAAGTTTGCCTTATTTAATTGTTACAGAAGAGCACTGGAGTCAGCAAAAAATTAATTCTGATGAATTATGACTTTAATCTTTAAAACTCATAAATCTCATAAGTATGACTTTAAATCTCATAATTATGACTTTAAAAAGTCAAAATTAATATGAGATTAAAAGTTTACTAAGGGTTGAATATCGGGGGTTAATAAACCCTCAAATTCGACCCTCGATGTAAAATCCTATGAATTTGAATATCGAATTCGAAGGATTTATCGCAAAATCCTACGATCGAAGGAAAAATCTTTCAATAGAACGATGAAATCCTTCAAATCGAAGGATTTTAATCGAATGATTGAAGGACTGATGGGGAAGGTCCCCATAGGCTAGCATTGTACCTCGGAAGGTTTAAACTGCCGAAGTATGTAGTCAAAGTTTTTTTTAAAGAGACAGTACTTAGACTATCGAATGGTCAAATAGTCGAACGATTTTTAGTTTGAATCATTATAATCGATGTTGAAGGTTTAATTTGGCAAAGTATTGAAGTCAAAGTTTTTTTTTAAAGAGACAGTACTTAGATTATAGAATGGTCGAATATTCGAACGATTTTACTTCAAATCTAAGTCGTAGTATCTTATTCGATGGTCGAAGTATCCAAAAAAATTACTTCGAATTTCGAATTTTTTTGCTTCAAAAATTCCCTCTAATTCACTTAGACCCTTGATAAATCTGCCCCCTAAAAGTCATAATTATGAGTTTTAAAAGTCATAATTCATCAGAAATTTTTTTTATTTGCTCGCCCCAGTGCTCTTCCGTATGTGAGCAAGTGAGTGATGATAACTTGATTTCTTCAGAAGAACTCATTCAATTAAATTTAATATCAATTGTGTCTTACCATTGTCTCACTTCTGATGGATCCTTTAGTCTCTTGTTCTTTGTTTCTGCAATTCTCTCTAGCTATTTTTACAGCACAAAAACCCTCCTATTCAGGAGACTTATCCCTTTGTTTATTTTCCAAACAGGATGCAGCCTCTAGAATGAACCCTATGTAGGTTTTATTTAGTCATTTATTTTATTTGATGTGCAGGTACAGTGTACTTATTGTTTTTACAACCTCCAAAGTGATTTTCACGATCTAGGATTAAGCCAGACTGTAAATTTAGTTTACAATTATCAAACATATAAAACTTCATACATTTTAATAACTCAATCGAACAAAAAGTGATCCCTTATTGAATAAAATTACCCTGCGGTAGAAGCTGAGGTCTGACCTAGGTCAGTGCCAGTTAATAATTTAAAAATTGAAGAAAAAGTACCCCACTAGCTTCAAAACTCGCTCAGCAGTCTCAAGTGATTTAAACCTTCCTAATTTAATTTAGTCACTGGTGTGTGCAAATTAGCTAATAACCTAAATATAGATGCTAAAGTGCTTGTGCTATTATTAAATCAATTAAAATTGATTATAAATTAATTAAATATTAGTAATACAATTCATTCAGTTCTATATAGAAGTTACAGAAAAACGTTAATATATATCCTTAATTGTAACCAATTCTATTTCACAACAGTGTATCTATTTTTGGGGTTAATAATCATCCCCTTCACCAATCACTTTGAATTAAAGTGCAAGTGCTTAACAGTTAATGGATAATAATAATTTAATCCAGATTTAACCAAAATTCATAATATTGAAAGTGCTCATTAGTGCTTTAATAAATTAAGGTTAAAAAATTCATTAATTAGAGACCGCAATAAATAGGATAATTATTAAAAAACACACAATTGCTCAGGTTCAGAAATAAGTTAGAAAATGGAAAAAGAAGGAGGTGGAGTTGTCCCAAATCTACTACCTAATTTGTTTCTATCCCTGGGACACCACAAAGTCAAAGAAGGCAGAGTACCCGGGACTGTGGTCTCAAATTTTACTCTAGTCCTAAACTCGAAGAAAACTATATAGGCCTAAAAAAACACAAATCCACGGGCTCTTGTGAGCTTTAGTAACAGATAGATAAGCAGAGAACCGAGCACTGGTTGAGGTTTATAACCTCCCCACCCCCTCCACTACTTTGAAAACCCAATCGACTGAAGTATAAAAGTTTTAAACTTAAAAAGGACTCTGAACGCCGACGCGCGTTTCGCAATACTGGCTTTGACTGGCTTTTTGGTTAAATCTGGATTAAATTATTATTATCCATTAACTGTTAAGCACTTGCACTTTAATTCAAAGTGATTGGTGAAGGGGATGATTATTAACCCCAAAAATAGATACACTGTTGTGAAATAGAATTGGTTACAATTAAGGATATATATATTAACGTTTTTCTGTAACTTCTATATAGAACTGAATGAATTGTATTACTAATATTTAATTAATTTATAATCAATTTTAATTGATTTAATAATAGCACAAGCACTTTAGCATCTATATTTAAGTTATTAGCTAATTTGCACACACCAGTGACTAAATTAAATTAGGAAGGTTTAAATCACTTGAGACTGCTGAGCGAGTTTTGAAGCTAGTGGGGTACTTTTTCTTCAATTTTTACATTTTAATAACTTTCAAATTTATTATATTATGATGTGACCATACAGATGGCAAGGAGATAAGGGCAGACATGAGAAGAAAGTGTCGGTATTCTCCTAAACTCCTGTATTAACCTGAATCTTAAATCTATGAGAGGAAGCAATAAGAAAGAACCTGCATCTACTGCAGTGTGTAAAGTGTGTGTAGGGGACTAGTAAATTAGTCTCCCAGTATTATTAGCAGGCAGACTGATTAGGTCTAGTCAGGATAGGTTACTCACATTAAGAGGTCTCTCTAGGACTGACAGATAGACAGGCTATTTAGCCGAGCAGCTTGAGGCTCCTCCGAGGATTGTAAGTGGTATTATGATCCTGGGTACCAATTGCCCAGAATTAGGGACAAAGTGTACAGACCTAGGGAGGTAGGCTTCCCCTCAGGTTCCACTTAGGGAAAAGGCTGAAAGCTGGGTGTACCCTGAGCAACTGCTGCTGTACATGTTCTCTTCTCTGTGGGGACTGCTACTGATCAAAAGTGCTATGAGTATATGCCTATCCACTTTTGCTGTATAACTATATGTTCTATATGTTCACTCCCAGGTGGAGGCTCCTGTTCAATAAATATGTTCTTTGGTTAAGTTATAAGAACCACTCACGGCCAATTATTGTACCCAGCACCAAGTTACAGTTATACTACACCCTTCCTCCACACCATTTGCGAGGGCTTACCCCATAATAATTAAGGTCTCATCCAGAGCACAATATGGGGGTGAAGCCTATAGATAGAGAACGATGCACTAAAATTACTATAGTGCTACATGTGTACAACTAGAGATTGTGCACAAAAAGATGATTTACAATATTCTTTATAATCTTTCCTACCTCTAACTGGTGAAATAAAGAATATTACTAAACAGTGGGAAATGAGCAATATTGTTTGTAATGATTTTTTGTTATATGGTGTTATTTTAATTGGAAACCACTCTTAAAGGGGTGGTTCACCTTTGAAGTAACTTTTAGGGGTTATTTATTAAGGCCAAATGCCAAAAACTCAAAAATTTTGAATTTTTCATGATATTATACCAAGAGGACGGAAAAAGTCAGAAACCGAAAATATGGCATCTCAGACCTGTCAAGGTTGTATATAATTCAATGGAGGAAGTTCCGAAGGTATCCTTATCTTCACTGGGTTTAGTGCATTAATTAGAAGATTTAGTGGTTTTAAGGCAAAAATCTGAAAAATCTATGTTTTCAGATGGAAAATCTAAAGAATTTGTAGGATTTTAATTTTCGGACGATTTTTCAAGTTTTTTCCTGCACTGGAATTTTTCAGGAAAAAGTATTGATAAATATGGGGAAATAACCTGTGCGGATTTGGTCGGAGTATATTTCAGAAAACAATGGCATAAATTCAGATTTTGATAAATAATTATTAGTATGTTATATAATGTCAAATTCTTAGCAAATTTGCAGTTGGTCTTCATCATTTATATGTTTAACTTTTTTAATTACTTGATTTTTTCTTCTGACCCTTTCCAGCTTTCAAATGGTTGTCACTAACCGCATCTAAAAACAAATGCTCGGTAAGGCTACACATTAAGGGGCCCATTTCCTTAGCTCCTGAGAAAGAATAGAAGAAAAAATACTTTGAATTTCGAATGGTCGAATATGGCTACTTCGACCATCGAATAGGCTAGTTCGACCTTCGACTACTACTTGAACTCGAACTAAAAATGGGTCAACTATTCGACCATTCAATAGTCGAAGTACTGTCTCTTTAAAAAATACTTCGACCCCCTACTTCGCCGCCTAAAACCTACCGAGGCCAATGTTAGCCTATAGGGAAGGTCCCCATAGGCTTCCTAACAATTTTCTGATTGAAGGAATATCCTTTTGATTCGACGGATTTAATCGTTCGATTGAACGATTATTCCTTTGATCGTTCGATCGTAGGAATAGCACTAAATCCTTCGACTTCTATATTCGAAGTCGAAGGATTTACATTCAGCAGTCGAATATCAAGGGTTAATTAACCCTCAATATTAGACCCTATGTAAATCTGCCCCTAATTGTTATTGCTACTTTTTATCTATTTTTGGTGTGTTCTAGACAGTATTTGCTTGGTTTGGTTATTAAGATGTTGATGTAGCTCCAGTCAAGCTAAGGAGAGTTCATTTAGTAGATTGTGTGTTTAGTTCTGTTTGGGTCTTGTTTCTAGGTCATGTATCTTATTCAATAACTTGGTGACTTGTTCTTGTCTCATTTTTTTTTAACCTTGTCCCATCCTTAATCAAGATTCCTCTGGCTAGACATTTTAGAGCTAACCACTTCGAAATGAGATGTGTTAAAATAATCTGTTCTTAACTTACAGATTCATTATTTTAGTCATCCATAGGGCTTCTCGCTCCTCGTGGAACTCTGCTGGGCCTGTTCTCCTTCTGACGGAGTAAAGAATTGCTTCAATTTAGCCTTGTTTCCCATTGTTTTCTGTCTGGTAGAACAATCACCCGGTTACTGGTCTCAGAGTGCTGTTCTCATGCTTCTGCCATGATCCGCGGTCAGTCACGCCCCCCCATGTTTTTATGACTTCTGAAGCAATTATTCCATAAATTTGCTTATTCCATAAAAACTACATTTACTCTTATTAATTGCACTGACTATTTGAAATGTTCAATTATACATACAGTATGTAGGGAAGTAGTGAAAACCCCTTGCACTGATTCCTGTAAGGGAGCTGCACAAAGTCTGTGTCTGTGTGCTTTAAGCCATTACCTAGCAACCAGCTACACATGATCTCAGTGCTGCAGGAAGTGACACATCAGCTGGGGAGGGGCTGGCAGGAAAAGGAAGCAGCAGAGCCTGGAAGAGAGAACCATCACGTGGACAGAGAGAGAAAGAGAGGAATTGCTGGTGGGCCTAGAGAGCTGGAAGGCCCCACCAAAAGCAGATATTGGGATCAGGCTTGCACAGGGATGCCGGATACTGTGCTTGGAGTGACAGAGAGTGTGAAAGAAATCCAGATTGGAGAAACCAGCATCAGCAGAGATTTCCATCTGAATATCCAAAGGGGCTGGTAGTCACACTGCAGGGCTGCAAGTGTTGGACTCACCTGAAGGATCTGTATAAAGCATCCGAAGAGACTTTTGGATTGCGTATCCTGTTTAAAGCGACAGAACCTTAAATATGTTTTGTGAAAATACATTAAAGGACTTTGCCTTCTTTTAGTTAGGCAGATAGTTAGCGCAAGCGAGTTAGATAGTGAGGCCCCTGTTTCCACCTGGTTAGGAGTGTTGTTTGTACAAGTTGCCCATTTATTTTCGATAAACAATTATTCAGTTCACTAAATAGTGTGTGTGTTTTATTACGGTAGGCATATTCCTGGATCCCACTAGATGGAGGCATTGTGCTAGTACGTACCAGGTACCCAGTCTCTCCCAATACCACTGCGGAGTGGCTCAGGTTTGTCCCATGCCATTAGTTTAGAGCCACCTGTGGAGTGTAACACCAATAAAAGGGGTGTCAAAAGGGTTACACATAGTTATATAGTTAAGTTGGATTGAACAAAGACCAAAGTCCATCAAGTTCAACCCCTCCAAGTGAAACCCATTGCAGATATCTATTCACTCACATCATCATTATACAGTATACCAATATCTATTCTAACTAACTGTTACAATGTCCTATGAAAATATATTTGTTCAAGAAAGTCCCTCTTATAGTCATCAACAGAATCAGCATCACAATATCACCCAGCCGTGAATTGTAGTGATGGGCGAATTTGCGCTGTTTCGCTTCGCAGGAAAATTTGCGAATTTCGTGCAAAATTCACGAAACGGCGAAAAATTTGCGAAACGACGCTGGCACCCATTTTTTGACACCGGCACCCGTTTTTCGGAAAAAAAAAATTTGCCGCAAATTTTCGCGGGCGTTACGCGAACTTATTCTCTGGCGGCTAATCGGGCAAATTTGTCGCGAATTCGCGCCTGGCAAATAAATTCGCCCATCACTAGTGAATTCCACAACCTCACTGTCCTGACTGTGAAGAACCCCCTACGTTGCTTCAAATGAAAGTTCTTTTCTTCTAGTCTGAAGGGGTGGCCTCTGGTACACACAAATATTAAGTATTATTGGTTATTACAAGATCCAAAAAGAGAGTTATTCCTAGTAGGTTCTTGAACGAGCTGGAATAAAAAGTTGTCATTCAGCATATTTACAAACCTACTAGCTTTTTCTGTCTTAGCAACCCCATTACCCCAGTCAATGTCTGGATAATTGAAGTCACCCTTAGCAACAACTTGACCCAGCTGTGAAGCCGCTTGTATCTGCAAGAGTAGCTGGGCTTCATACTCGACACTTATATGAGGTGGTTTATAGCATACACCAATGATAATTTTCTTTGTATCCTTTTGCCCAGTTGAAATCTTTACCTAGAGAGATTCTACACCCTCACCAGTGCCAGCTATGGTTATTTCTTTAGCGCATGGCTTTAAATCCGGCTTTACATACAAACACACTCATCCACCATTTTTAATCCCTTTGTCCCTCCTAAAAAAGGGTGTAACCATTTAAATTCACAGCCCAGTCACATGTTTCAGCTTCAAGTTCAAAGTGCAAAAGCAGGGCTTCAGTGTTTTAATGAGCAGCCAGGAAGACTTGTGATTGGTTAGCTTTTGTGTATGTTTAATAGTGAACAGGCAGTAACTAGAGCAATCAAACTGAGGAAAGAAGAATACTGAACTAAGATCAGGTCACTTACATTAGCCAAGAGCAGACTGAGCATGTATAGTAGTTTGGCAAGACAAAGGTGGAGAGCTACTGTGGGCATCTTCAGAGGCATGGATCTTAATTTCTATAGAGCTTTGGTGGCTTTGGGCTGGTACAGATTCCCAAAACACATGGGCCAACATTTTTACACCTATTTTTTTTTTTTAGGATTTAGTTCAGAAAGTGATCTTGCATGCAATACTTCAACAATGTGTTCATCTGTAATATGTTCCACCATTTGCACAATTAAACATTTAAGATTTAGTGCCAGTCTTCATCCTAATCCCTTTTAATTGCTTTTTCAATTGTAAAACCATGAACCGTGCTGTACCTGCACAACAAATATAATAAATGATAGCTTGGTAGGTCCATGATAGGTCTCATGGGTGGGAGGGGTTTGGATCTATATAAATAACTAAAGAGAGTTGCAAAAAGACAAAGAGATTCAGGCGTCAAGAACTTCAGACAGTGGTAAGACATTATTTCTTAAACCCTTACAGTGGAATTACTATTTCTGGAGAAAGTGTGTTATTATCAATGAATAGTTCTCATGTCCATGATTTAATAACCACGTATGTTAGTTCGGCTTGCAAAAAAGTTTTTTATTCTGTTGGTTAATTGGTTTAAAGGAAAGGTATTTGGGGTTTTAGCAGGTTGGTTTGCCTGAATTAACTGAATATTAAAGATAATGGTACAATGATTCTGGGAAAGGGAATAGTCTGAGGTTTGGATCAGATTTTAAACTGGAAATGGATGGACAGAAGGTAGACATTGGGGAATGGAATGGATTGGGCTCGTGACATACTGTACATTCGTAACATTCAAAGGGGGTTAATTACTAAACTCTGAATGCAAAAATCATGAAAAATCCGTGATTTTTTTTTTTTTATAACATCTGACTTTTAAAAAATCCCAAATTTTTCACAATTTATTAAACCCAGAGGATGGAATAGTCTGAAATAAAAATGTATCCTTTGAGTTTATTAAAGACCAACAAACACTATAAACTTCCACGTTAAAGTCACTACTTCAATGCATTGGGACAATATGTCTCAAACATAAAAAAAATACATGGTTTTCCTTTGAATCATGTTCTCAGAAAAAAAATGTAAAAACTTTTAGGACAAAACTTTTCATGTCTCAGCTTTAAAGATGTTAAAGGGATACTGTCATGGGAAAACATGTTTTTTTTCCCCCAAAAATGTATTAGTTAATAGTGCTGCAGACGTTTGCACTGAAATCTGTTTTTCAAAAGACCAAACTGATTTTTTTATATTTAATTTTGAAATCTGACATGGAGCTAGACAGGTGCCCCCAGTCAAGTGACTTGTGCTCTGATAAACTTCAGTGACTCTTTACTGATGAGCTGAAAGTTGGAGTTATATCACCAGCCCATCAGCAGAACAATGGGAAGGTATTCAAATAACAGCTCTCTGGCAGATCTAAGAAAGGCACTCAACAGTAAAAACCCATGTCCCACTGTGACTCCTTCAGTTACATTGATTAGGAGAAACAACAGCCTGCCAGAAAGCAGTTGCATCCTAAAGTGCTGGCTCTTTCTGAAAGCACATGACCAGGCAACATGACCTGAGATGCACCTACACACCAATATTACAGCAAAAAAAAACACTTGTTCTATTATTAATGACATTTTATATGTTAGAGTGAATTATTTGCTGTGTAATTTAGGAGTAAAAACTACACCATAAATATCATGACATTAATTAGGGTTATTTTTAATAATAAATAAGCTCAAATCGAGCATGGGCGTTTGGTTGTGTTTTTTTAACAATATATAAGATAAATTTGGATTTTAGTAAATAACCTCCTTGGTGTTTAAAGGATTCATATTCTATAGTAGTACAGAAGGCTTAGCCAATACCATTATAAACATTTGACACAGGATTGTATTAAAACATTTGGCAAAGTAATTAACAAAGCTCCTGGACCTGCTGTAATATCTTGAGAGCTTAAATCAATTAAATCAATGATTTCATATACATCTGGTTTGGTAACAAGTGTAAATATATTTCCAATAATTAAAAGAGTTCATAGGGTCTACTGAGCTTATTTGCAATGTGTCTAGCAACATCTAGGTTTTCAGGGTGAACAATTAGAAAGTAAATAACCTTTGGATATCACATATGGATTGATGGATGGATTTAGAAATACTTTATATTTTTGGACCTTGAGTAAAGATATTTTATTTTCCCCTCTTATTAGAGCAAATCCTCCAGTCACGTTTAGTCATTTGAAGATGATGGTGTCTCTTTCTCCATCAATATTTCCAATTCTTTTGATTTCTCTTGCCCCTCTAATACTTGGGAAAGGTAGGTAAAAAACTAATTTTATTCAAACATCAATAATGCATGTATGTTGATGATAGGGTTTACACAATGACATTTACAATTGTAATACAAGGCATGCATATGGAATACCAGTAGTTTCTGGAAGGATCATTGAAAAGAGAAGGTTGTTTCATTAGATTCCCCCTGATTCTTTTTGTAACAGAACATAGGCTGTGCATAATAGTGATCCATAAAATATATGGAGGATTCCGGTTAATTACCTGAATCCCCCAAAACTTTCCAAAGAGCATTCATGATTATGACTTCTAAAGTCAGTTTCTACTTTTAAGGCCTTATTTATCAAAATCAGACCTTATTTATTTATTATTATTATTATTATTATTATTATTATTATTAAAAAAGCACAATTTAATCGGATTGGGGACAAACAAAAAAATCGAGCACAAATCCCAATCACATGATTTTTTTATATTTAATTTTGATATCTGACATGGAGCTAGACAGGTGCCCCCCGTCAAGTGACTTGTGCTCTGATAAACTTCAGTGACTCTTTACTGATGATCTGAAAGTTGGAGTGATATCACCTTCCTCCCTCTGCCCCCCCCCACCAGCCCATCAGCAGAACAATGGGAAGGTAACCAGATAACAGCTGCCTGGTAGATCTAAGAACAGCACTCAACAGTAAAAATCCATGTCCCACTGTGACTCCTTCAGTTACATTGAGTAGCAATTCCATTCTAAAGTGCTGGCTGTTTCTGAAAGCACATGACCAGGCAAAATGACCTGAGATGGTACCTTCACACCAATATTACAACTAAAAAAAAACACTTTTTCTATTATTAATGAAATTTTATATGGTAGAGTGAATTATTTGCAGTGTTATTTAGGACACCATAAAAATCATGACATTAATTACTTGAGATGCCGGATTTTTGGATTCTGACTTTTTCCATAATTGGGGTATAATAAATCTCGAGTTGAGTTTGTAGTGTAGCAAAAAAAATCGGATTTTATAGTCGATTTTTTTCAAGTTTTGGCATTCGTACTTTAATAAAGTCAAAATTATGTGTTTAAAAAGTCATCAGAAATTATTTTTGCTGGCCTCAGTGCTCTTAATAGTCTATTCTCTTTTTTTTTTTATTGCTGTGAAAAAAATATATTTTAATGCAAAATTATACATCTTTTACACTTTTATGTTTCCAGGTTTTAGTTGAGGTTTTTTAAATCGAAACAGCTAATGACATTAAGGGAGAAGCAAATAAGGAATTCGTCTGTATAAAATTATAATTACACAGCAATGCTTTGTGTATTTTATGCTGGTGGTGGACTTTACAGTTCATTTTCTGAATCCCCTGCAGATAATATTCTTGAGTGCCTTTTCATGAAAGATGTTGAAGGGGATTTTATCCCATGTGAAAATGTGCACGGGGTCGCATTGTATCTACAGATGAAAGCTGGTAAGTACTTTATACACTCACACATCAAAAATGAATCTTTATTACAAGACATAAAATGCATTACAATGGCAATAGCCCTGTATTGTTGTAAAATGAAGAATTAGGGAACCAACTAAATGTTTTATACATCCAATTCATTAGTAATACTGATTTAGCAGCAACCACATTTTACGCCAGTCAATTATTAGTGTGGCATGTCTATCATTGTTGCTCTCTTTTATAGATCCTTATCACAATGGTTCTTTATCATACGAATGTCAGGATAATGGGAACCCAATGAGACAATCATTTCAAGCTCCTGTGGGCTGCTGTTTTCAAGAAAACTGTACATCAATTCCAGGTAACTATGGTTCATTTATATAATGCATTTTCATAACCAAAAGTCCATGCCTTCCCTTACTCTGTAAAGCTGTATACATGATTCATTTGGGCTTATATTGCAAAGGTACATGAACACAATTTGAATATGCAAAAAAATAGATTGCCTCTCAAATGTATAAGCTTATGTCACAAAGCACCAACACATTCACAACTAACTTGACTAACCAAGACTTTACCCTTACATAAGCATAGCATCAAAATACTTTTCTCAATTTTAAAGAAACAATATCAGAGCCAAAACTGTGCAGTAAAACAATGCAGCTCACACCATCCTATAGCCTCATACCCCAATTTTTATTTTCCCAAAACCTTGCAAATTGACGTTATATTTTCAAAAACTCTGATGTTTGGCATTTATTAGGCACAAAAAAACATGAATGTAAAACTTTGACATTTGAAAGCTTGCGAGTCCATGTAGAAGTCAATGGGAGTTATCCTATCCCATTTTTTAAATTTGTAATTTTCAAGATGTTTGAGTTTTTTGAGCTTATAAATTCAAAAATTCAGTTGTTTGAGTTTATAAACTCACAAGTTCGATTTTTTTTGGAGCTGATAAGTTCACACATTTGAGGTATTTAAGTTTTTCCACAATTGTATTCAATCAAGGTTTTTCTATTCTGTTTTTTAATAAATAAGAAAGCATTCAAGTTTTTTTGAATTTTGAGTTTATTTGAAGTAAAAAAAAACTCACACATTTGATTTTTTTTATAAATAAGTCACATTTGTATATTTATTGGCAGAGGTGATCCATTTGACCATTTGCTTGGTTTCTTTGCTACTTACAGTGACCAATGCATCAGATCTTGTTATGCATTGTGTAGAACCCAAGGAATGTAATATGAACAAAAAGCTTAAAATGATGAAGTCGCCAAGCTGCAACCTGAATAACTGCACCTTTCAGAGGAAAAATTCTCTCAACTCACGTGCTGCTCGTCCAAAACCGCCAAAGAAATACTCATGGATTGGGAAGGTGCGACCTCTTTACAAAGTAAAATACTGTATAGTTAAAACTTGACAATCAAAGTTTATTACTACAAAACAAAAGCACTGTATATTTTATGCCTTCGCTTATTTTATAGAAATTTTGAGGACAATATTTTAAACAGAGCCATTTACTAACAATCGAAGTTCAAATTATTCCACAAAGCTCTAAAAATGTGTTATTTTCTCATTATTTCAAAAACTCAAAAAAACTGAGTTTTATGAAATGTAAAAACCTGGAAAACCACTAATAAAATATCTTTACCTGGTAAAAAAAAAAACTCAATCAATTTAGACTTTCAGAGGTTTTTTGTATTTTTTTTCACTAGGAATTGTCAGAAAAATACAAATGTTGGAGGTTTTCAAGGTATTTTAGCACATTGTTCAGTGCAATTTTCCCTTTATACTTTTTATATTTGTGCTTTTTAAATAAATGTCATAACATTCATGGTTTTAGAGAAAGTGAGCTTAGTCGTGGTTTCTAAGTCGTGGTTTCTAAAAGCTCTAAAACACTAAAATACGACCTTTTAAGCACTTTTCCAGTTAAATCAGGGCTTATGTGATAATAAAATATATTGACATATACTATTTTTGTAATAAAAGTTCTTCATTTATCTTAGGTAATATTGCATTTATTCGTGCAAATTTTTATGACAAAAAACAATTCTTCTGGGCTGCTGTTTTAAAGAAAATTGCATGTCAATTCTTGGTAAGTATTTTGGTATATTAATCTCAAAGACTTACTAAAGGCAGCAATATAGTATATAGTTAAAACCTAGTCTACAGTTAGGCAAAATGGTATGTTTTTATAATATATTTTCATATTTTTTTCTAGATTAAGGTGGCCTATTTGTTAACATTCAAATTAATTTTTTTCAGGAATTTCTAAAAATTTGTGGTTTTTCTAAATTTCTTAAAAACTCAAAAAAACAGAGATTTATTTAGTGTAAAAAACATGAAAAACTTTAATACAAAAATTCACTTCATAAAAGTTTTTTAGGTCCTATAGAAGTCAGTGTTGCACTGATCCTGCACCCATGTTTATTTTTGTTTCTGTACCTTTTTGCCTTCTCAGTCTAGTCACTTCCTATTCCAGGGATCCCCAACCCTTTGAACCCGTGAGCAACATTAAGAAATAAAAGGAGTTGGAGAGCAACACAAGCATGAAAAAATGTTCTTGGGTGACAAATAAATTGGCCATTTATTAGCTCCTATGTGGATTGGCAGCCTCCAGGACGATCTGTTTGGCAGTACACCTGGTTTTTACACATCCAAATTTGCCTCCAAGCCTAAAATTCAAAAATAAGCATCTGCTTTGAGGCCACTTGGAGCAACATCCAAGGGGTTGAAGAGCTACTGGTTGGGGATCACTGTCCTATTCAATATTAAGCATATACAGAAGCTAACCAATCACAACCCCCCTACTTTATATATATCTGCTCAAAACTAAGTGCTATAATCTGTTGGGTGGGGCCACAAGCAAACTATCAACACTATCACATTATCAATGAAAGTATGAAACATGGCTAACACAGTACACTCAACTACTTGCTTTCCACTTTTCCCTTAATCCACATTCAGAATCCTGTACATAAATACAATAGGAGTAACTGTACATACAATACATTTGTAGAACTCTTCTTTCAAACAGTGGGCCAGATTCAGTTCAGTGAGAAAAAGGTTTACGCGAAAACTCATGGCTCAGATTCAATATGAGATTCAATTCAGAGCAACTTATCTCATATGAAAACTCTATTGAAGTCTATTGGGGAAAACTTGAACTGGATTTGGAGAATCAATTGAATCTCATCCATGAGTTTTCATGTGAATTTTCAGGAGATAACTTTTTCTCAATTGATTGAATTTGGATGTCACATTTTGCACTTTATGTTTCCGTCTCCCTATATTATCCTGTATCCAGCTGCAGAACATGCAAAATCCCGGTGAAGTCAAGAGCAAAAAGTAAAAAGAATTATAGAATTGTTTGGGGACCTGTTAACTAACTAAATTTTGGAGGTTATGGTGGATAACCATACACAGTGCCAGTTTTTGCCTGTATAAGAAAGGGCATTGGCTCTAGGAAAAAAAGAATAATGTTGGCTCATTAATAAAGGCTCCTGATAAGGCCTCGCCATGAGTATCAAGTGCAGTTTTGGGCACAAGTCCTTAAGAAGGATATTAGTGAGCTGGAAAGGGTACAGGTGCAACTAAACTGTTAAAAGGAAAGGGAACTACAAGAAAATGCTGTTTAGTATTGAACACTATTGTTTTTTTGTCTAGAGGGAAAATGTTTGTGGGAAGAGGGGTGTCCCATAGGAAAGAAAATAGGAAAAAAAAATCCACTAGACTTGAAGAGTAACAGTTTCACCTGAAACACTGCAAATGCCAGATAATGTTGTAATGACAGATTCCCTTAAATGGGGCCTATCACACTAAGAAATAATTCCAGATTCTTTTCTGTGGTGCTGATCAAGCAAAACTTCACTTGTAGTATGTATATTGTTTAAACATTGCTTCCTAATTAGCATTAGGATTCACATCAGAATAAGAAGGCAGGTGCCATTTTACTGTTAACAAGGCAAGCTTTGCGTCATGCCAAAATCTTATTGAGTCACCAGAATGGGAGACCTGATTCCGGGGTTGGACTGGGGGGCCTGAGGCACACTGGGGCTGCTGTTCCAGGCCCCCCACCCAGGCTGTTACACTGCTGCGGTATGCCGCGATTGTGCATGCACGCACGTAGTTTTTTCTCCCCGCGATTGTGAATGCGAGCATACTGGGTTTTTGCTGTGATTGTGCATGTTAGGACTCAGTATAGAGGTAGGGGAGAAATCATATGATTGACAGCTAAGATTTTTAAATACCAATACCATGGTTTTTTTGGGGGGAGGGGTCAAGTTTAGTTTGAAAAGGATTTTTATTATACAACTTTTATGTGTAAGTGATAGGTCCCTTTTAATGACTTTAAAGGCACCTACACATGGGCATATTTACAAGATTTCCCATATGGTGGCTTTCCAGTTCCATCCCATGAAAAAGCCTGAGCTTACAGGGTCCAATTTCAATATGAGGCCATGCAGAAGTGACTAACACAGATGCAACATGCAGACACTCATCCACACTTGACTCTTGTGTAAAGCACACTAGGGGGCCGATTCACTAAATTCGAGTGAAGGGTTCGAATTTAAAAAAATTCGAATTTCGAAGTTTTTTTGGGCTACTTCGACCATCGAATGGGCTACTTCGACCTTCGACTACGAAAATCGAACGATTCGAACTAAAAATCGTTCGACTATTCGACCATTCGATAGTCGAAGTACTGTCTCTTTAAGAAAAACTTCAACCCCCTACTTCGGCAGCTAAAAGCTACCGAAGTCAATGTTAGCCTATGGGGAAGGTCCCCATAGGCTTGCCTGGGATTTTTTGATTGAAGGATTTTCCTTCGATCGATGGATTAAAATCCTGCGAATCGTTCGATTCGAAGGATTTAATCGTTCGATCAAATGAAAAATCCTTCGATCGATCGATCGCAGGATTTGCGCTAAATCGTTCGACTTCGATATTCGAAGTCGAACGATTTTAGTTCCTAGTCGAATATCGAGGGTTAATTAACCCTCGATATTCGACCCTTCGTGAATCGGCCCCTAGCTGTATAAATAATAATAATATTAATAATAATAACAAAAAATCTCATTCAGTTTGGTCTGTTGTACACAATGAAAATAACCACAATATGCACATCAATAGATATAGATTCATTATATTTTATTGCTATTTATAAAGACATTATTTTCACAAAAAACATGATTGCCCAGACTGAGAAGAAACCATGGTAACCTGGATTTCAAAAGAATGAGTTTATTTCACTAATATGTGGCCTAGTCTAATCAAGACTTACCACTGCAGAAGCATCATGTGCAAAATGAAGGCATCTCAAACAATACAGGGCAACAATGCAGCTCCCACCATTCTTTTCTTTTTACTTCATAAATCTGTTGGGTGGCTTTATGTTTCCATCACTGACATGTGATAGATTTAATTTAACTTATTTACTTATAATCTACTCTTCACATACTGACCATACATCTGCAGTTAACCTAATAATAGTCCAATTTATTCTGAGTTTATAATTTTTATAATAAAAAAATACAAGAATTAAACAATATGTATTGACTGGAAAAGCTGGACATTTTTTTATTATATAAGCTATGATTAACACATTTGCATTGATTCCTTGCTTCCTACAGTGAATAATGCATCAAATATTTTTATGGGGTGAATAGAATCCAAGAAATATAAAAAGTGAGAACTTCAAAATGATGGAACCTCCAACCTGCGACCCGAATAACTGCACCATTAGGAAGAAAAGCTTTCTCCGCTCCAGTCATGCTCATCTTCAAACGCACATGCAGTTCTCAGAGGGTCTGATCCCATTTTCAAAGCAAAATGTAGTAAAAACTTGACAATAAAAGTTTCTTAGATGCAATAAAGAATGCATTGTACTTTATTCTTTAAGCCTTTCCATGTTCAATGTAAAGTGTAATGTTGGTATTCCAAACTAAAGATCTTGTATTGGTTGCAAGGTTCAGTTTTCGCTGTTATTTGAAACATCAACCTGTAGTTGTAGTCAGTATAGCCTCATTTGAATCTTGTATAATAGGAAGAATTCAGCATGTGCAGGCATGGCAATAATAATTCAATTACAATACAAAGAAGATGGAGGAAGCAAGTCGGCAGGACCTTACTGCAAGTCTCATTGATTGATAGGGCAACCACTACATGTTTCGGGCATACATGCCCTTTATCAAGTGTACACTATATCCCCATGCACAACTCTTTTTCATTTCCATTGGCCAAGCCATGTCCATTTCAACACCCCATTGTATCAGTCTTGGTCCATAGAAAATCTCTGAAGTGGTGGAAACTGCTCATTGGTCAAATTCCTTGGAGCCTAACCCCCTCCCCAATACACAAATCGGTAAACCATATTCATTGTCCATTTAGTTCACATGTAAATCCTAGGAATTTAGGAATTACCTAATGTAGGTCTTCCTAAAGAGCATCCCGGAACATAGAGAAAGTAAAAAGACATACATGAACACTCTACTTGTAATGCTGCCCCAAAAGGTATCAAAGATCAGTTTTATCATGCTTTGAGGGCAGCACAAGCATTATCTGTGAATATAAAGAGTTGAGCATTAGCAAGATTATAGAAAGTATTTAATGCACCCAAATTCATCCAGATTTCCTCAAGAAGAAGCACATTATTTAGATTACCCCCTCTCATTGGACATTTTACTGATTCCAGAACTTGCCACTAAAGTTGAGGCTGGTTATGCCTAGCCTCGTGAAAATGGCAGAAAACTGCAGTGGCTGTACCATTTTTTTTTTTAATTCCTAATGTCCCCTTGTGCTCTCTAATCCTGCATTTCAACACCTATAGGTTGGTCCCACATACATTTTCACCACAAGTGCACTTAAATAAATAGTAGTAACACAGTTTTGTTCCATTTCATGGTGTGTGTGATCCTGTCAACTTTAAAATCCCCTGTGGCTACTAAGGTCTGCCCTAAATATGCCAGTAAAGGGAAACAAAGCATGGCATTTTATTCAGTATGTTTTTATTTGGTATTGATATAAGGTATCTATGGTTGCACTACGTGCTCTCTGCATCAATAAAAAAAGAGCATAAAAAGTGACATCACATATAAGCTCCATGTGCTTGTTCCTGGTTGCCTCCCACTGCCGAAGTGTCGCTACTGACTGCTTGGAACAGTCAAAATGCCCTTATACATCTTATACCACTTCCCATTGATATTTATAAGAAACAATGTGCTTAAAGCAGACTTGGTGGTTCTAATAATTCCACGTCTCTCACATGGTGTAACATATTACATATATGATGTCCATTGTCAGTAAATTTGCGTAAAAATCTTTATAACGTGGACCATCAGGCAATTTCATACTATTATATAGGCCCTTTAAAATTTAAATGTTCAATGTTTTTCACAAAGTCATATTCGAGTGTTAATAAATCTGCCCCATACGGTTGTAAAAAAAAAACCCTGTGCCTTTTTTGTAGAGGTGGACTCATTAGAAAAGAAGACTTATGTAACAATAAAGCTGTTTATTGCCCTGTATCTGTATAACAAATTATGAATAAATATGTAGGCACTTAAATGAGGGAAGGTATGCAAAATAAAGAACAATAAAGAACACGCTCTTTTTCTGCATTTAAGAAACATTTAGGGGCACGTTTATCAGGGGTCGAATTTCGAAGTTGAAAATACTTCGAAATTTGACCATCGAATTGAATTAATTTGACTTCTACTTGAATATCGAAATCAAAGTTTTTTTTCATCGAATTTGGCCATTTGCGGTTGAAGTAAAACCATTTGATTGGAGGATTTCAGAGATTGATCGAACGATTTTGCTTTGACTTCAAAAAACATTGAAAAATGCTTTAGAAGGTCCCCATAGGCTAACATAGAAATTCAGCAGGTTTAAGTTGGCGAAGTATTGAAGTTGAAGTTTTTTAAAAGAGACCGATGGTCGAAGTATCCAAAAAATTACTTCAATTTTGAATTTTTTTACTTAGAGAATTAACTTCGACCCTTGATAGATCTGCCCCTTATTGTCAAGTGGTTATTACATGGTAATGTGTAAAGGAACCACATGTTCAAATGACATTTCAATCTTAATATATTTCAGGATATCTAACGAAAGTGTATTGTTTCTTCACAAAAATGCAGTTATTCATTAAGCAAGTTGAAATCCTCATCATTCTCATCTTCTCCCGAAGCGTACATACCTTGAATCTTGCACTGCATCACAAGTTTAGATCCATACATATCTGTAGAAAGGAGCGAGTAAGGAATAAAAATCTAAAAATGAATGTTGCAAAATTAGATTCAACATTAGAAGGGCAACCAAGCTAGTAAAGAGTTTGGAAAGTCTCAGTTATAAAGAAAGACTGGCCAAGTTGGGGTTGTTTACACTGGGGAAGAGGCGCTTAAGGGGTGATATGATAACTATGTATAAATATATAAGGGGATCATATAATAATCTCTCTAATGCTTTATTTACTAGAAGTTCCTTCCAGCTGACACAAGGTCACCCATTCCGATTATAAGAAAACAGTTTCTGTCTAAATAGTTGGAAGGGTTTGACATGATCTGCAGCGAAGAATGTTTGCAGCAGGTTACACTGAGCGAGAGCAACTGAATCAATAACGATCACTTTTTATCTACATATGTAGTGATGAAATATAAGACATTACAATATGTCTAGTCCCAAGCAAATGTTTGAATGGTGGTTTCCAAGTCTGTTTTAGGCACCGCATTTCCCATAAATGTTTATGGGAAGAGGTAACAGACAATGGCTGTGCTTCCTGCTCTCCACAGTGAGAGGAAACTTTAAACAAGCACACATGGATCCTAGCAGTGATGTGACTCTTTTCTTGCTGTGTGTGTGTGTGGGGGGGGGGGTGGCTGCACTTGTAGAATCATGGGGAAAACATGGATCCAGGCTATTGATGTGCGGGTCAGAATTTCCCTGACCCACCACCCTCGCTCAACCTGTGCCCGACTTCCGGGTTCCTTTTATAGACCCGGGCTGCCCCGCCAATGATGTCACAAAAGGTGCATGGTCAGCAGGCGCATCATCTATAAAAGACTTACCCAGAAGTTGGAAGCTGGCACTGCAACATGGCAGGCAGGGAGAGCAAGAGAAGAGCCTGAACCCGCCCGACCCGTGGGTCCTACGGTATCAGGCCACTTGCACATCACTAGTCCAGGCAATAAGTCTCCTTTTTTGGTGTCTACCTCAAATAGCAGACATAAATAGAGAGAAACATGTATATTGGAAACACTATAAAAATCTTACTGGTAACCTACTGTCACCAAAATTACCAATTGGTTAAAAAAATAAATGACCTTGTTCTGGTTTTGCACCTGAGGTAGTCTAATGAGTCTATTTACTAATGAATTTTTATTTTTTCAAAAATGTCTTAAGATCTAAAGATGTAAAAACCATGAAAAACTTGAATACAAATAATTGCCAGGTAAAAGACATTGTCCTATTGGGTCTGTGGGATGGATGTGACTGTTGACAATCAGTTTGATAGCCTTGTCCTTGATTTAGATGATTAGGATGTCCATAGTTTTGGGTCCCTCCTAGTATCACAGGCCCTTAGTGGCATCCCCAGTCATCCTAATTATAATCTGCCACTTGCTGTAAGGCCGATATGATTTAATCACTCCTGCTCCATCAGTATGTGTCTTCACCCTTTAGCAGTGCCTTTTATTGGGTAGGGCAAAATGGCAAAATATATATTGAGGGAAAAAACTTATATTCCCAAAAAAATGAAATGCCATTATTATTCTCTAATAAAGGAAAATATATTATACAAATAGTTAAAAGTAAAGGGAAGCAGAGGATGATTTGGACTAGGAATAGTGACTGCAAGAACAGGTGGCTGGGAGGTTTCCAGGGATGCAAGGGTGGCCATACACGGGCAGATAAAAGCTGCCAATATCAGTCCTTTAGACTATTCAGCAGCTTATCTGCCTGTGTAGGGGGCATTCAGATGGGTCTCCCCGATCAATATCAGGTTAAAATATTGGCCAGATGTCGATCTGGCAGGTTAGATTTGTCTCAGTTATCAAGGACTACATCAAGTCTGCGCCCATTTCTTTCATTATAATCTGAACTTTGGCCCTAGGGTCCTGCCTTTGGTGGGCATATTGGGTTAAGATCCATTTGTTTGGCGAACTTGCCAAATGAGCGGATTGTATCACGTATGCCATCTTAACAGTTTGCTGTTGGTAAGATAATTGTCCTGGTTTTGTTGGAAGGGACCTGGTTATATTCTGGCTAGTGGTAAAATATCTTCTGAATAATCCCACCAGTTGGTTCTGCAGGCAGCTTCTTCTGGAAATCTCCCCTGTAAGTCTTTTGGGAGCTACAACCACAGAGGAAAGTAATGAACATGTTCTTCTAAATGTCAAGGAAAACACACATACTCTTTGCATCCTGTGTTATGATCTAATGAACTTAAATTTGATATTCTGTATATAAATATCTAATCGTTATTATACACAAACTGCATTCTATTTTTTCTGCTGAACAAAAGTTCAATAAGACTGCATTTTAAAAAATGTATGTGGCCTGAAAGGCAATTAAGCTAATGAGCTCAAAAGAGAAAGTATAAATTGCTCCCAGAGCTTAATTGTTTGTAATGAATATTTGTTTTATGGTGTTCTATGGTGATATCCTAATTGGAAGCAACTCTTAATGATGCTACATTTTATTTAAAGTGTGTGTGCATCATTATAATCTAAAGTATGGGAACAAACTGTAATTAGCCAGCTAGAGAGCACTTGATGTTGTTACTCTCTTCCGCCACTCTGCCCCCCTTCTGTCTAATTCCCTGGCTCAGCTCTTCTTTAGCACAACGTGCTCCTCCTGTTTCTCTGGCTCTCAGCTACAGCCCTTTTTATTTCAGTCTAAGGTCCTACTCTACCTGCCCCCTCAGTGTCTGCTTAGTATGGCCTCCTCTTCTTAAAATGCCTCTCTATCTCACTCTCCCTCCCTTCCACCCACTGTCTTAACTTTCACTTCATGCTCCTCCTTTAGCTCCCACCTCCAGGACGCCATACCTTTGTCCCTCACCCCTTACAAGTCAATCTCCGGTTTATCTCCGCCTCCAACCATCATTCTCCGGTCCTCGGTCACTTTCCTTCCCTCACCTTCCCCCATCGGAGTTATGCGATCTGTATTATATGGTCACCTAACTCCTCGGTGACTAATAATATTAATAAAATTAATGTAGAGGGTACATTATCCACTATATAAAAAGGGAACACAAGATGGAATGAATGAATTTTTGAAATGGAATTAATTTCTATTTTCTCCTTAGTTCTAGCTATGGGCAAATCTGCGGCATTTTGCTTCACTGAAAAATTAGCTAAACAGCAAAAAATTTGCGAAAAGCATTGAAGTCAATGGGCTTAAAAATAATTTTGACACGAACAACAATTTTTATACGCACGATAAAATGCATTAAAGACAATCGGCGTCCGAATAATTTTGACACGTGACAATGTTTATGTGCATGACAATATTTACCGCGTGACAATTCTTTTTGTTGCAGCGGATTTCCGTGTTTTGCTGGCCGTGAATACATTTGCAGAACTGCCGCGAAAATTGGGAGATTTGCCACGAAGCCATGCATGGCGAATTTATTCACCCATCACTAAATAGTTAATTTGAATGTTTAATATAAAGCAGACAGACAGGATAACAGGCAGGTCCATAGCTGTGTTTCTTGCCCTACACAGCGGTTGTCAATTGGAAATGAGCACACACGGATCCTAGCAGCGATGTGATTCCTTGTTTTTTGAGTGATGTGGGTGGCTGTACTTGTAGAATCATCATGAAAACATGGAGCCAGACAATGTGCATTAATAAGTCTCATTGTTTGGGCCTGGCATATATAGCAGAGACCCATAGAGAGAAAGCAGAAAATGGCAAATAACACAAAAATCCTAATGTCACCAAAATTACCCAAAATGAGGGATGGTTTAAAATATAAAGAACTTTAATTTTCAAGTTGGAGTCATCGATCACACCTTTCACATGCTTTGGGAATAGCTCTTGACTTGGAGAAAGAAGAAAAGGTGGAGGTAAGTACAGGTTTTGCCTCCAAAATTTGCAGTTATTCATGATGCAGGTTGAAGACTTCCTCATGTTGAGAGTCTCCTCCATTTTACATTCCGTGGGTTCAATGCACTGCATAACATGTTTTCCCATCTTAGTAACTGTAAGTGGTTAAACAAAGATTATATAGTAAATAAAGAAATGTTTATCAATCCAAATTAATATACAGTACATTGGTTGTGTTGAGTGCAAGTCAAAGCAGTCAAAGTCCTAAAGAAGTCCATGGGAACTGTGCTGATCCTTTTTGACCTTTTTTAACTCTTCAGATTTTAATACGTTTTTGAATTTTTTTTCGCTAATAATTGTCCAAAAACTAACATTTTTAGAGTTTTTAGTATTTTTTATAGTATTGTTAAAATGTTGATAGGCTCGCTGATTTGATTGTGCAAATAATGGCCCAGAGCTGTTTTACATATACTGTTTACATCAGTCACTTGTGACTAGTGCGAATTTGCGCGAGTCGCCGCCAGCGAATAAATTCGAGAAACCGCAGCGACAATTCACCAGCATCCGTTTTTTTTGATTTTTGCCAGCGAATTTTTCGCTGTTTTCGCGAAAAAGAGAAAAAATAATTATATAATAATCTTATACTGGGCTTTAATAATATGTAGCACCCTGGTAGGGGTCAAGGGGTCAAATGAATAAATAGGAATAAATGTATAGACTATACTTAAAGAGTTTCCATGTACAATGATTAGTCTCACCTTGGGTTTCCAGCCTGAGCGTGCCAACTACTACAATGATTCCCTTTTCACATAGGTCTCTAAATATCACCCTGGGTCAGTTATCACTTAAGTCCCTACAACTGGTGGGTGTCACCTGGCCTTTTGCACTTGGTGCGATTGCTCCCAATGGTTAGACAACAGTTTAGCCATTTGACATGCTCTATTTAGTAAGATGATTAATTTTACATTTTTTTTATTGCATGCACTGTATATAAAGTACCCGCCATATAGAAGCATGGGGAACAATGTGACTGTGTACACATTTTCACATTGAGTAAAATCCTTGTCAAGTTCTGAGAAAAGGCACTCAAGAATTTTATCTGCTGGGGATTTTTTTTTTAAAAAAATGAATAGTTAAGCCCAAACACACAAATCTGTTTTTGTGTATCTATATACTATACAGAACTGAGTGATGTCATAGACACTTCTTCCTTATAGGGTGACATTGAGGGGACTATTTAAGATTGCTTGTGCTTTAAAGAAACTTCACGTGAGTTTCCTAACTCAAGCTGGTTTCAGGTTGAAGAACCATGGCCATTTCGCCCCAACCTTAGTATTTTACCTGAATAGGCTTTTGGAACTAAGAAGAACTTCTGCAGCTTTTAGGTGCCAAAGTTTTTCTATTAATATACTTAAATATTTTGGCTGTTTTTTTATTTTCTATCTTTGCTTTTCTACTTGCTGTTTTACAACATTTGCTAAAATGTTTATATTCATTAAATTCAGCATTAGATGTGTGTTTTATTTGCCGTCCTTAACACTCTAACATTTGCTTCTTAAGGGAATAAAGAGAGAACATTAAAAATTTGATACTTTAATTTACAACTATTTATGTTCTGTGTTTTAGTGGAAAACATAATATGCCAATCTATGGTCTGAAGTACTAAACTTAATGAACTAAAATTTGCTTTTCTGAAATTCAATGTTTTTGTTGTCCTAGTGTAATTGTACTTTTTGGAACAAACATTATATGAGATGGCATGGTCACTATTACCCAGTGGTTCAACTACTTGCACATTTGCTATAAGTTTTGGGTTGTTAGAGATCAGTAGATACAGTATAACACAATTTCTGGTTGATTCTTTAAAACTTGTGACATTCAATGCAACAAGTATATAAACTCGTTCCCAATAATTGCCCTGGCAGGCTCAATTCAATATCTGGGTTATGCAATCACCCATTATTATTACTTGCCCCAAACTAGCAGCCTTTTATATTTGCAACAGGAGATTCGCCTCTCACTCTTCACTAACTTCTGGGGTATAAGCATACCATCCATCCCTGTTTCCCCAGGGACAAGTCCCATTTCAAGACCTCCTGCTACTACCTCACCCTCACGCAATGCCTAGTTTAAAATATACTACAACCCTCTAGCCACCCTAATGCAAATGCACCATTGAGGTGCAGACAATGCCGGGAAAGATCCTGTAACTAAAGAATCAGCCCAGTTCTCCAAACAATCAAATCCCATCTCTCTAATCTAAGTTCCTGCTGTGTTTTTAACATTGCATGTGGCACTGCTATTATCCCAAAGATACTTACCTTGGAAGTCCTTACCCTCAACTTTGCCCTTAGATCCTTGAGGACTCCTATCCTCCTTTAAATTTGTCATTTGTAACAATGTGCACCAATAACTCCAATCCTTCCCCAGCCCCTCACCATAATCTGCCTACTGATGCCGCCACATGCCAAACACTAGCACCAGGCACGCGACAGATAGTTCGATGCTCTCATTATTGATGTTCTAATACCATAACTCAGTTTTTGACCTACCTTTACCAAGTATTAGAGGAGCAAGAGAAATCAGAAGAGGAAATATCAACACATAAAGAGATACCATCATGTCCAAAAACCTGGATATGACTGGAAAATATACTCTAATAAGAAGGGGAAGAAAATATATTTTCTAAAAACATTAATTCAAAGTAACATTCAAGGGTACAACATCTCCATTCTCTCATTTTAATGCTTCAGCATGACAACCTAGGTGTTGCTAGACACAGTATGATAATAATAATCTAAAATCACTTATTTGTTTAAGGTTGTTGCATGCAAACATGCTACTTGTATCTCAGATATAAGCACCCATGCTCCCACCAAGTCTACTCTGATAAATCACACACAAGTTCATATATTGGGACTAGGATACTGCAACTACCACCACTGTAACGTGGCAGTAATACATGGATTCCAATAGTGGGCAGCATCAATAGAATTGTGCAGATAGAATTCCTGAAATCTGATTTTAACAGTGTGTGCAGTTCCCTCTATGTCACCATATAACCATATCAATGAATAGGGACTGTATTATAAACTAAACAGAGGGAATGTATTATAGACTAAAACACATAATATGAACATACACTGTAGAGCATTTTTTGGTTTACCGAAACATGGAGATTTGAACGTATAAGTGATAATGACTTGCTTTCTCCACAATTAGCCATTCAATTAAAAATCAAATTTTTGGTCAATAATTGAAGAGATAATGTCTTACCAATCTTTGCAGTTACTGATGCTTTTTCCCCAATGCCTTTTGGCTTTGAAACTCTGGCTATTTCTTCAGCTCCAAAACCCCTCCCATTCACGGGACCTATCTCTTTATTTATTTTTCAAATAGGAAGCATCCGCCAGAATTAACACAATGCAAGTATTTTTAATTATTTATTCAGTTTACTACACAGTAAACTTATTTTTATTGTTTACAATGATATTAAAACTGAAAATTGTATTTTCATTAATGAAATTTACTCCAAACTTGAAATATTTAATAATATATGTTTTTCATTCTAATACAAGTCTTGCCATATCTAGCAACATAGGGTTATAATAATTGGATAGTGTGTAGTCCAATATAATTAACAACGTGCAATGGTAGCAGGGGCTAACTATAGAGGAAGCAGACCCTGCGGCTACAGGGGGGCACAGGAAGTATAGGGGCCCCATGAGGCCATAATTCATATACAGTTTCAATAAAAATTGGGAAAACTAATCAACTAAACATTTTGGGGTCCTGAAAAAGAATTTGCTTTGGGGCCCAGTAATATCTAGTTACACCACTGATTGGTAGTGACATAATTTGAAAATAAATGCAGGGGAAAACTGTGCACTGAACATAAACATGAATACAACTGACATGGAAGAGCATTGTATACAAGCTATGGCAGATGCAAACACTGCCCAAAATGGAATTATGTAGGAAAAAGCTCCATTATAATGGCCATTAGAATTTAAATTTCCATGTTGCCCTGTTTGTGAAGGCAAGGTATGACTTAAGGTATGAAGATCCAAAATACAGAAAGACCCCTTATCCAGAAAGCCCCTTGTCCCGAGCATTCTGGATAACAGGTCCCATACCTGTTTTAAATATATAGTTTAGAAAGCCTGAGACCCCCAAGCTGATTGTTAAACCTCCAGGTCACTAGTCTTACTTAATGCCCTTGTTTCACCTTCCAAAGAACTTTTCATAATATTCCTACAGTAAACATTTGAATATACATAAGGAACTCTCTGCTCATGTCTGAAGAACTTCTTCTCCAAGGATCACAAAGAACAGAGTGAGCTCAGGTAATTACTAAAATGTAAGGTTTATTTGTCATAAAAAAAGTTCAAGGATGTGTTATGATTTTGCATTAATAAAATGTTCTCCTCAAAGTTTAGCACACGACCCTTTTGTTTAATATATTGTTCATGTGGTTAAAACTGATGACATTCCAGAAATACGCACATGATACATTTGGCCACAATTATCCAATGTTGTAAAAATGTAGAAGAATAATTGATGGGGACTAAAAATTTAAAATTTCTTAATCTTGAAACTAAATGTCATGTTGGATTTTTTTATTTGCCTGTTTTAAAAAAAAACAAAAAACAATTTACAACTTTTTCAGGATCTGAACAATGGCACTGGCGTTTGGCAACGTGTTGAATGCTGCTCCTCACAGTGTATTAGGGTTAACCCTAACCCTAATTTGTTTTCTGTATTTTTTCTTGTTTTTGTCAGCAATTTTACAGCCAGTTTACAGTTTAATTACTTATGATAGACAAACACTAAAAATCTGTGAAAAAATTTGAAAAGATACAACATTAATGGGGTTGTGTAACTTAAGGCACTAAGTTTGCACAGGAACAGTAACTCATAGCAACCAATCAGCAGGTAGAATTTACTGGTCTTCTGTTTAAAAGCAAACATCTCATTGGTAGCTATGGAGTTACTGCTCCTGGGCAAACTTAGTGTCTTTTATCACATATGGGGGTTAGTGTTTTAAACCAGGTATTAGCATCATTGCTCACCCTTGCCCAGCATGGCCATCACAACACAGCTGGGAGAAGGGGCCATAGGGCCGGTCTCCAAATTAGAACAAAATGCTTCGGAATACGACCTCCGGTGCCTAGCATTTTTTAAGATGGATGATCTCAGAGGAAGACTTAAATTCCAAAGAGAGTTGTGGAATTGCTGTGTATTCTGCTTCACTAAAACATGGCTGACTGGGAATACACTAGACCATGCAGTCCAGCTGGAGGGATTCACAATATACCGCACTGAAATATGCGTGTGTATAAGTAAAACACCAGCATGCATTTATGTGTGGGCTGCTTTGATTTTTTTGCCGGGGCTACTTTTTACTCCCAGTCTGGCCCTGGTTCTACCTTCCAAGAGAGTTCAGCGCTGTGTTTATGATGGTAGTTTATATTCACCACAGGGCAACACACAGTGTGCTCTGAGCAAACTCTACCAGATCATCACCAGCGTCAGCATAGACATCTGATCGGATTAATGATTTATGGTTATGGTCATTTTGATAATAGTACATGTTAACTAGAGTAGATACAACCTTTTATAACTTTACTGTATTTAGAAGAAGTTAGACCTTTTTTAACTGTAATGTATATAGCTAGAGTAACATAACTTTATTTTAGCTTTATTTTATTTTGCAATGTTGCACTGAGGGTTAATTGTCCAGTCAGTGAAGAAGGCATTCAAGTAAGAATGTCATTGTACTGTGTACCCAATACTCTGTACATATGACAATAAAACTTGGTGTTGATGCTGTTGAAGCTGAAGGAGCTTTAGTGAAACTTAATGTCACGGTCGGCAAGGGATTTCGCATGAAGAGTTGTCGAAGGCAGGCAAGAGTCAGGTTCCAGAGATCAGAATAGTCAAACAGGCAGGCAGGGGTCAAAACAGATAATCAGGATCAGATTTAAATGGAATAGCAATAGCTAACAGCACCAGGAACAAATCCTATCACGGGCAATGACAAGGAAGAAAATGTCTCTTTAAATCCATTTGAATTTCGCGTCATTGCGCGCTGACGTAATCACGGCAGCGCGCATGCGCCTATAAAAACCGGAAGTGTGCGCGCGGCGCGCATTAGGATGCCGGCAAGGCAGAGGAAGGACGGTGCGGCGGGCGTCCCTGCCGATGGCGTGGCGGGCGTCCCCGCCACACCACCACTAGACCACCAGGGTAAGGATTCCTCACACTTAATTGTGGAACACTATCTGTGGGCTACAAATTTTCAGGCTGTGGGATGGATGTGGCTATCTTTCATTTAGATGAGTATAGAACGCTTACCCTGGTGGTCCATTTGCCGGGGGGTTCCTGACATTTGGTTCTTTACCTCTCTGGTGCCGGTTCTTTGATGGCACATGCGGTGTGCACTTCCGGGTTTTACGCACCGGCGTGATGACGTCATTGCGCCTTGGTGCAAAATTCAAAGGTGTTTAAAGTGGCTTTGAATGGAAACTCATTGTCCGTTGTTAGGTCTAACTAGATTAGTTCCTGGGTGCTTATGTGTGGGTATTATTCTCTAAAAATGGAAAATTTATAGTAAAAAGAGTTAAAGGATTGTTAAATGTTACATTCAGAACAATAGTTATTCTTGATTTATCACAAAAGCCTACTTCTTCCCCAGCTGACTGTTCCATTTATTCTGTTCACCCAACCTGAACCCCTTGCAGAACTCATGACCATTTTATCCTTGGTGTACTCTTCAAACACTTTGCTTCCACCGCAGTTTTGGCAAACATTTCATTATATTTCATACAATAACCTCCTGACTGCTTTATTCACTATAGGGCCTTCCAGCGGACACAAGGTCATCCATTAAGATTAGAAATAAGGAGATTATATCTTAAGATGTGGAGTGAGGACTGTGAAGTAACACAGTCAACATTGGATCTATAGACCACTCCATTTATGACAAGAGGTCTGTGGCTATTTGCAAACATCCAAAATGCAGTGTATAAGCTGCAAAAAAACAGCTGACTGCAGCCTTTTTTTTAGCACTTTGTGCACTGCATTCAGATTTGCAATTAGGCCTTGTAATGAGTTACAAGGACTTTATTTCTCTAGTTAGTTTGACATCCTGCCACGACATAATAAGGCCCTTACTACCAATTTGCCCGCAGTGTTTAGTTTTAGCCCTTTAATTCTAGATTAAGAGTTATTGTTTCTAGTGGGTGTATTTCTGGATGCTACTAGGTGGAGGCACAAGGTACCAGGTAGTAGTTGTAGTTCACTGCTACATGTCTATACACTTGAAAACTCTAGGATGATTATTTTAATTACATTAAAATATTCTATCTGTTTATCCAGCAACCCTGCCTTATTGGCAACAAAGGTTGGCAGACCCTATGTATAGAAATCCGCTGTAAGTTCTATTCCCCTTTGTTTTTACATATATATATATATATATATGTTATTGGCCCATAGAAATAGTGAAGACTTGCTGTCACACTTTACTATAATGATTGGAAAGGGGTGGTTCTTCCTCTTTGGTCTCCATCTTCTTACCCAGGTAGACGTGTTTAGGGAGCCTGGTGTCAACAAGACCCAGTAAATAGTTCTGCCCTAGAGGGATAACACTTCTAGAGAAAGTAAGGGGAAGATGGATTCCATGGACAAGGTTTAGTCAGATTACAGGACTAGCTGTGTCAAGATATATATTCTACGAATGTAAGATAGTAAGGCAAGCTATAAAGAACAGCTTAGATAAGGATTATAGATGGAGGTAGTTCTACTTAGGCATTACTGGCTGAACATGATGGGACTACAGTGCTGATTAAAGGAGAACTAAAGCTTCACTAAAGAAGTAGGCTATAAATGTTGTACATTATAGCCTATGGAGTCTTTAAAAGCCCATGGCAACCATAGCCCTTTAGCAGGGAAGATCTGTGCCTCTGAAGAAGCCCCAGTAGCTTCCCATGTTCTTTTCTGCTGATTCACTGCACATGCTCTGTGCTGCCGTCAGTTACTGAACTTAGGGACCCACTCACAATATACAGTACACATAGAATATAAATGGCTGATAAGGAATGCATGAATATAATTGGTATATGGCATCACAAAAAAACTGTTTAATTAGCATACAAATGTAATAATCAGCCTTGTAGCATCAGTTTATATTACAGACCAAACTTATTTTCTGCTGGATAATTAGTGACGAGCCCTAAGCTTAGCTTCTCAACAGCTGCTTAGAGCCCAGTGAGCATGTGAGTGTCACAGACACTTTCCAAGATGGTGACCCCCTCTGACAAGTTTGAAATCCTTTATTATTGCTGCCATTGAGAAGCTGGGACTTTCGGCTGGTGTTATAAGTACAGTATATAAAATATGGCATTTTTAGCTATATTATTTTTTAGGGTTTAGTTTTCCTTTAAGGACTCAGGCTTAGAATATTGTTAATTGAACCATTTATACTACAGGAAGTGAAAGAGAGATGAAATATCAGAGGAAAAAACAATCTTGCTTTCATTTTTTAAGTAGATGGAAGGGAGAGGATGGATTAGGAATAGTGACTACAAGAATAAGGTTCTCCTTATTAAGTCTTGTGTCCAATAGTTTGCATTTGGGAAGACAACTGACCTGGTTTTGCTGGAAGTGACCTGGCTGAACTCTGTCTGTGGTAAAACATATTTTAAATTACCTCACAAGTTAGTTCTGTAGGCAACTTTATCTGGCTACATGCCACTAGAAATCTCCCTTTTAAGCCTTTTGGGAGCTACCACCACTAAGGAAAGAAATCTATATATTTTCCTCTACTTGCCAAGTGAAACTAGACTAATGAGTATAATTAAAGGACCAGTAACATCAAAAAAATTTTACAAAAAATTCGTTAGTATACAACGAAAAATAAACACCTTGACAAATTAAACTTGTAAATTGCAAAGCCTTTGTTTAGAAATAACTTACCAAAACTTCACTTCCTGTCCTCTTCAAAACAGGCGAAACGGCGACCATCCATCCTGCAGTGCTCGATTTCTTCTCCTTGGCTATTCTAGTGACAGCTGTGAAGGAGGCTGAGGCTCCGCTCTCGAGTGCTGGCTGGTGGAGCAGTGGTGTAGTGGGGTTCCCGATGTGCTCCGAGCCTGCCAGTGCCTGAGTGCACTTCACCTTCCCAGGCTAAAGACCACGATTTGTACTTTCGTGCTGCCTCACAATGAAGTCTGTGTTTTACAGTCGCTTCTTCATCCTCCTTCCTTGGGTGCTGATTGTGGTGATTATAATAGACAGTGACACGAGGAGATCCCCGGGCTTAGGCAGAGTCCCCAGCGTTCGCTATTACCCCTACTGGAACCGGAGGGTCGGACGCGCAGCTCTCGTGGGACCCCGATCCAGTGATCCCAACGCTAACCCGGGGCTGAACTCTGCCCCTCACAGGAGGAAGAACGAGACTGTGCTGCCCATGATCTATGCCATCACCCCCACCTACAGCTGCCCGGTGCAGAAAGGAGAGCTCACCCGCCTGGCCAATACCTTCCGCCTGGTGCCGTGTTTACATTGGATTCTGGTGGAGGACTCTGTGCACCCGACGGAGCTGGTGAGCCGCTTCTTGGCTGGGGCAGGAGTCAAAAGCAGTCACCTGTATGTGGTCTTTAGCAGAGGAGCAGTGCGGGAAGCGGGGCATCAGCAGCATCGGCAGCTCCCCATCCTTTTTTTCCACTGCCCATATCAAAGTCGGTCTTTTTGGGGAGCAGATGTAGGGCCCGCACAGAGCCTTGCAATTTAGAAGTTTAATTTGTCAAGGTGTTTATTTTTCGTTGTATACTAACGAATTTTTTGTAAAATTTTTTTGATGTTACTGGTCCTTTAAATGGAGCTCTGAAACAGTGTGGAATTTAGAATATCAAGTATATAATTGATCCCAAAGGTTCAATGCACTGTATGTAATGATTGTTTACTCTACTGTACTCTACTTCTCCTAATTGGAAGCACCCCTTAATGCCATGTTTCACTTAAAGTGTGCAAGTGTAGATCTTTATAAAAAGGGAACACAAGAGGGCATGCTTTACCTGAACAGTCACATTCAACAATTAAACTGGGAGAAGTGAATGTCTTTTTTGTCATTGTATTTTTCATACCATCTGAATTTAATATTTCAAACATTATGGAAAAATGTTTTACTCATGTTGAGATATTCATACTTCTTGGCTTCTCCTATGTCCCTCAAGTTCGCCTCTTCTTAGTTTCAATCTTCACTCTCATTTATGCATGCGCATTACTGGGGAAAGGCCTTATCATTTTGCTCATCAGAAAGGACCATCGACTTCAGACCCCAATGTATTTTTTCTTGGCTAACCTTTCCATGATGGACTTGTTGTTTACATCTGTTACGGTTCCTAAAATGATTGCAGATCTTTTTCCAGGGAAGGAATTATATTATTTTGTAGCTGCCTTGCTCAACTCTCTTTCATAATAGCAACTGGGACATCTCAATAGCCCCTTCTCTCTTTCATGGCTCTTGATTGTTATGTTGCCATATGAAATCCACTTCATTATAAAACCATAATGGGCTACAAACTGTGTTTTAAGCTGGTGAGTGGATCATGGTTGTTAGGGAGCTTCTATTCACTAATGCACACATTGCTCAGTCACAGAATTGACTTTTGTGGCCCTAATCTGATCAGTCATTTCTTTTGTGATGTTGTCCCCCTTTTTCATCTTGCATGTTCAGATATTGTTTTGATTGTAGCTTTAGTATATGTATCAGCTTTCTTTAATGGTGTATGTAACTTCTCTGTTATTCTCAGCTCTTACATTAGTATAATAACTGCTATAATAAGAATCAAATCTCAGGAAGGAAGGAGAAAAGCATTTTCGACATGTGCTTCACACCTAATAGTGGTCATTGTTTACTATAGCACACTCAGTGCATCTTATTGACAGCCAATGAGTAGTTATTTAGGGTCCAAAGACAGAACAGCTGCAGTGATTTACACTGTGGGCACCCCAGTGCTAAATCCATATACAGTTTGAGAAATAATGATGTCAAAATGGCAATTAAGTATTTCTTCTTAAATGGTGTTTAGAAAAGTCACATGAAGACCACATCAAATGAAAAGGGTCAGGGCGATCAAAGAGGCAGAATAGTAATGTATATCCTCATTCACAGAAAAAGCCATGTCACATTTAGCAATGTTTTATAACACAAAGCATCCTTGTGTTAATTAAGCTAAAATTCCTATTCAACTGTCACTTCACCTCCAGTTTCTTTCAGCGTAACCCACTTTTTACTCTTCTCTTGAGCAGACCACGTGCAGTTTTCCACCCTGGGGTACAAGACACTGATGCAACCAACATTAAGGAGCAGATTTATCATGTGTCGGATTTCAAAGTAATTGGAGTTTTTTTTGAACTTCCATAACTTCGAATTTCGATTAAAATAAGACCAACCGAAATGTATTAAAAAATCTAAGGGGGGGTTTTCACAGGTGAATAGGCTATATTTGATAGTTTGAATCAAAGTAAGTTCAAATTCGATTGAATTTTATTCGAAGTATTTTAAAAAAAAAACTTTGAAACTTTTCAGAGTCTACCATTTGACTCAATATAGGTTCTAGGAGGTCCCCCATAGGCTAAAACAGCAATGCGGCAGGTTTTAGATGGCAAAGTTTTAAAGAGACCGCATTTTTTCAAATCGGAATGGAATTTGGACTATTCCCTAGTCGATGAACACAAAAATAGAATTCAAATTGTTTTACTTCAAAATTTTCACTTTGACACTTTATCCCTAGGACAGAGCACAGCACATATAATGTACCCTGGGACAAAGAGAAGAATGTGGAGGAAATGCTTTGAGGAATGTGGAGGAATGAGCGGTGGTCCATCTGCCATGCCAAGTATGCTTTAGGCACCACTTTTCTCATAAACTTCTATGGGAAGTTGTAACAAACATATAGGGGGCTGTTGCAATTATCTTGAAATGTAAGCAGTCAATCTGCAGATGGCAGGTACTATCATAATGGTGCCAGGCAATGTGCATTGGTAAGTCTCTGTTTTAAAAAGCAAAACAGATGAAAGAAACAATACACATACTTTTACATCAAATGGGGAAGGATTAAAAAGAAAATTAAAATATAAATTAAAATACTCTTGTTTTACATCTAAAAACCTTTTATTGTCAAGCTGCTATTACATTTTACTTTTTAAAAGTTATTGTTGGCCCCTCAACCAGGGAATCTCTGTTTTCCTCTAAAGGTGCAGTTATTTGTGATACAGGATGGAGACGTCCACCCTATGATGCTCCCAGTAATCTCACATTCCTTGGGTAATACGTTCCTCAACCATGATTTCACTTATTCTGCACTGTAGGGGAAAATGAAACAATGTTCATGGATCAATAATGATTAAGTCTACAGGTGCTTCTTTAATTATGATTAGAAACAGGTTAGCATCAGTTGGACTGATATTCCATGCATTTGCCTACAGGGTAAACAGCACTTGTGCAGCTGTATATGTAGTACTGTATATGAAGAATAGAACCATCTGTAAATAAACTCCACCCCATTCCAGAGACAGTACTAGCTGGATGAATAAATAATTATATTTGCAAAGGAGAATAAACAATGGGATGGGCTATTATATATATTAGAATTGATCTATGAGAATGAGCGGACAACAATAGTTAGAAGAATGTTTAGACAGTCAACAATGGTGTAACCCATCAGACCATGGGCTTATTGGTTGGATCATGAAATGTGTGTGGTACCAATTAATTGCTCTTGCAAGGAACCCATAGGTTGCAGCTGAGTAATGCATTGGAGGTACAGTAATTACAAAACCATATTCAAAGCACCCATTTAACATGTGTGCCATTGAAAGTCATTATGATGAGCCTGATGCCAGTGTGCAGCAAATATCAATGCTCCCTGACTGGTTAAGATGATACAGTCCCAAGAGACATATAGGATAAGTGTAAAAAAACTATATTTTTTGGGGCAATAATGAATAATATATAGTGCTGGTTTTACTTTGAGCTAAACAGTCCCTATCAGGTCATCTTAGCTGCTGCTCCCCTGCACAGCCTGGGAAAGGAGGCTGCAGGAAGTGGAACAGATGGGTGGGACACGTAGGGTTGTTGCAAACATTTTCAATAAATCAGCCAAAAGGACCACTTTCCTTCTATATGGGAACTAGTATGAGGCACTGGCACATTTTTGTTTTTCACACAATGGGCCAGATTCAATTCAGGGAGAAAAAGTTATCTCATGTGAAAACTAGTGATGGGCGAAACGGCGCCGGCGTCTCGTTTTTGACGCCGGCGTCCATTTTTCCGAAATATTTTTTTTGACGCCGGCGAATTTTTACGCAAATTTTTGCGGGAGTTTCGCGAATTTATTCGCTGGCGGCGAATCGCGCAAATTCGCGCCTGGCGAATAAATTCGCCCATCACTAGTGAAAACTCATAGAAGAGATTCAATTAGAGGAATAAGCGACATTCTCCATTTTCCCCATAGACCTCAATAGAGTTTTCACGTGAAATACAGTGAGATACGTTTTTCTGAATTGAATTGCATCTCAGATCTAATCTCGTCCAAGAGTTTTCACATGAAAAAACTCGCTCATTTGAATCTGGCCCAATGTATGTTGTATCGCATCAGTTTGCTGCATACTCACAAAATAGTGGGAAAATTCACACATTGAAGTCAAGGGTCATTTTTTCGTGGTGACTTTCTTTTCAATTGAACTTTTTCCATGCAAAATAAATTAGACTCTGTGGAATTTTTGCATTTTCCATGTAGAATACATTGAAATCAAGTTTTTTCTCACAAAATACATTTGGGCCTTTTGGCTTTTTGCATTTTTGCAAAGTGAAACTTTGCGGTGCTTTCACAGGTGAAGAAATGCAGGATTTTGCTACAATTTCATACCTACCAAAAAAATTAGATCATCACTTTTTATCATTTTGCCTGAAGTGGAATTTGCTAACACAAGTTTCGTGTGCCAACTGCAATTTCATATCCAATTCACCATGTTATTCTTTGGGACTCAATGGGCAGCTACAAGTGAACATGGCACAAATAGTTGCAAGGACAAAGAGCATATTTACAGTAGGTACAAATACCTTAAATGAATGGTGTCAAGGCAACAATAGCTGTATCTATCTTTAGTGAGTATTAAACTTAAATAACACTTAATACTTACCATCACTTTTCTTCCAAACCGTCCCTCAGATTAAATGTTTGCCATAAAAAAAATTATTGGAAGGAGTTTTGTACGGTGTTTTGTAACCTAAGAAAATTGAAGTACTATAATTACAATTACAGGATATGTCAACATTTGTTTCAACATTAAGGGGGAAATTTACTAAAGGGCGAAGTGGCTAACGCTGGCGAAAATTCACCAGCGTGACGTCATTTTGGCATTTTGCCGATTTACTAACGCCAATTTTGCTGGCATAATTTTGCCAAGGAGATAGACTCTGTGCAACTTTGCACTCTAACACCAGGTGAATTTTCGGTCTGGCGAAAGAGCATTACTATGCAAAGTTTTTGATTTTACTGACCGCTATCTCTATCACCAGACTTGCCTTCGCCACCTCAGACCAGGCAAAGGGCAATAGAGTAGATAGGAGTTCCTCAAAAAAAAGTTGAAACTTTTTCTAAGTCCCAAAAAACGCTGGTGTTTTTTCTTATCTTAAGGGTGATAGACTGACATTTGCTAACATATGGCACATAAACTATACTGTGGACACATGTGTAGGGCATTATAAAAACTTTATATACTTTTATTAAGGTTCCCTGGCCTTGTGTAGTGAACTTGTTGCGATGTGCACAAAGCCAGCGCTGGCGAATTTTCACCGGTTAGTGAATTTGCCCCAAAGGGGCAAATTTACTAAAATGCGAAGTGGCTAACGCTTGGCGACAATTCGTCATATTGTCACCACAAATTTATTATCAGTGACCCTGGCAAAAATTCGCCAGCGAAGTGGATGGCCTAGCGCAACTTCACACCCTAACGCTGGCGAAGTTGCACTCTGGCGAAGGGGCCGAAACTACGCAAATTTACTACGATTTTTTTTTTTGTGAACGTTACCTCCTTTGCCAAAGTTTACTTCGCCAGGTCAGAGCAGGCGAAGTTCAATAGAGTAGATAGGAGTTTGTAAATGTTTTCAAAGTCCCCAAAAAACGGGTGATAGCCTGAAAAAGTGCACATTTTTTTTTAGGGTACCCACCTTCACCCCAAAATTTGTTAACATATGGCACCTTACATATACTGTGGGCACATGTGTAGGGCCCTTATTTGCCCCATAAGGGCCAATTCACTAAAGCGTGAATCGGCTAACGCTATCGCAAATTCGCCAGTCTGACGTTGTTTCGTTACTTCACCAATTGTTATTTCGCCGGCGTAAATTCGCTAGTGAAGTGGACCTACTCTAGTGCTACTTTGCACCCTTATACCAGGCGAAGTTGCGCTATTGCAAAGGGACGTAACTATGCTAATTCACTAACTTGCACATTTTACTGAACTTTACCTTGTGCGCCAGACTTGCCGTCGCCACCTCAGACCAGGCAAAGTGCAATAGAGTAGATAGGGCTTGCTTCAAAAAAGGCTGAAAATTTTTCTAAGTCCCAAAAAACGCTGGCGTCTTTTCCTTTTTTAACGGTGATAGGCTGAAAAATATCGTAAATTTTTTTGGCACCCTCCTTTCCCCCTACTTTGTTTTGCTTGACGAATTAACACTAGCGCAACCTTTCGCCTCCCTGAGCGCAACTGCAGATTTAAGTGAATTAGCGGCGCCCTGGAGAAGTGCGCCGAAGGCTGCGCTATCGCAACTCTGCAGGTTAGTGAATTTGCCCTTAAAGGCCAAGTTAAGAATGCGCATGCATTTCAGCTATCAATTAGAACTGAATATTGCAAACATTACACCAATCTTTACGTAATTCACATGCATCAAAATTTAAAAAGAACTAAAAAGAACAAAAGGTATGATGCTTTTGTTTCCATATACGGTAAGAAATTTTAATTCTTAAGTTGTTCCTATCTCTTACATTAAAAGGGGGCCACAACATTCCGGTCAGTATGACTTCCACCGGAGATCGAACATAAGGATGATATGAGGGCAACTTCTTCTTGATAATGTTGCAGTAATGCTTGAGTATAATTGGAGACTTCAGTATTTTGAAGTTCTCACTCATTCTGCATTCCTTGGGTTCTATGCACACCGTATCAAATCTTGATTCATCAACCACTGTAGGAAACGAGGAAATAATGTAAATGCTTTTATAGTTAATGAAAGAAACACTCCCTTATTTCAAGAGCAGGGCCTCCTCATATCTATAATATCGGCCAAAGTTTTCACAGTCAGTCATATTCCTTCACAAGCATCTTCACTAGGGACGAGCAGAATATTTCAACGAATTTTGCCGAGAATAAAACTCCCAAAGAAGTATAGTAAAAAAAGTTGCATGCTTTTACAATTGTCAAACGGTTGTGCGAGGAAAAACACCCATTTACTTCAATGCCCTTGGTGAGTTTTTTACAGCTAAAAACTACTTAAAAACTACACTTCATACTGAAGGTAAGGACTTAACAAAGACATTTAATCCAAGAACCTTTTAAGAGTTTATTGTTAACTGTAAACAGGCACAGGCTGGCACTACTAAGGGGCAAATGTGTTGTGTTTTCCATGAAAATTCAAGAGTTGTATTTTTTTTGTCAAAACTCACATTTTTGGGTTAAAAAAAACACTACATTTTTCAAATGTTAAAATGTCAAATATTAATAGCCTGCATGATGTTTAATATTTTTTTGAGGGTTTGGCCTGAAAACTCAAATAATTTGATTAATTCCGTTTTTCAGGTTTCTGAATTTGCCCATTTTGTTTTTCCCATTCAAGTTTTTTCGTAAATAAGATACCATTCAAGTTAAGTTGTGAGCTCATTCAAGTTCATTTGAGGTATAAAAACTCTTTACACTTTATATTTGATAAATAACCCCCTTAGAGTTATACAGTCTATTATACACAACCCCTCCCCCCCAAACAGTTAAGGAGGTCACCAAACACAAGTCCATACATTATTTTTGCTATTAACTTGACTTCACCTCCATTTTTTCTACTCAGCATCTTGATGTAATGAGAATAAAGTGAAATATCATATTTCATTCTGTCAGACAGTAAGGGGCAGATTTACTAAGGGTCGAAGTGAATTCGAGGGAATTTTCGCAGTAAAAAAAATCGAAATTTTCAAAGTAATTTTTTGGATATATCGACCATCGAATAGAATACTACAACTTAGAATTTACTTATTTGCTTAAAAAACTTTGAATTCTATATTCGAAGTTTTTTAATTCGATGGTCAAATTTTGAAGTTTTTTGTACTTTGAAATTCGACCCTTGATAAATATGCCCCTAAACCTCCTTTTTTCATTTCTAGAGGAAAGCACAAAGTGCTTTTATTGTGACCACGCATAACAGATTACAGCAGTAAGTCATGCATGCTAAATAAATTACTTCAATGTGTGTTCTCCATTGCATCCATAATGACCTCCTACGATTAACGCACTAGTGTCCAAACATGCTGCTGCCCTTCTATATTGGTTCAATTGACACTGACTCTTCTGATGAATGGTGTCTGCAATGTGCCTATTGAGAACCCTAGGGCTTTAGCCACCCTGGACCTGGCAGTAGCTCAGGGTTCCCACAGTTGATTGGGTCAATAAGCACACTTGACTTGCGCCACCAGTGAATCCAATGCAAAGCTGTTTTGAACACACACTTTGGATGTGATGCAAACTTGCAAATTTTTTGCAAATTGTTTGCAATTGGGATCTTGCAAATGCTAGATCCCAATTGCAAAGAATTTGGCTTTGACACATTGGGCACAATTGTGGTAGACAAGTGTGCTCAACCACAATACCAATGGAATTGGTGGGAACAACACTATATTGTGGGTAAAATAGACAGTGATGGAAGCAAGCAGGGAAATCTAAGGAGCACTGAATATTGACAATAGAATAAGGTATTAAAAATATGTACCATTTTGCCTAAATTGAAGAATTTACCTTTAGGGGCCTACTTACTTACATTTGAATTTCTATTTTTTTTCACAAACTGAATATTTTTTTTTTTTCATTTCTCTAAAGTGTAAAAACGACACAAAACTCGAATATAAAACTTTGGCAAGTACAAGCAGTCAAGGTCCTATATAAGCCACTGCAAGCTTTTTTTTTATTAGGCTTTTGAGGTTTTCTGATTTCAGATATTTTAATAAATGACATGGCATTTGTAGTTTTAGAGAAAATGAGTTTATTCATGGCTTGAAAAACCTCTGAAACTACTAAAATGAGAATGTTGATAAATGCAATTCAACAACATTTAAACAAAATAAATACAATTGTGAAAAAGCTCCTAAACCCCTTAACTACTTACTGCAAATTGATGCGCATTTTGTCTCTTCAAAACAGCAGTCAAAACGGACTTGATGTATTTTTCTTTTTGAGTCCTCACATTTGATTGTTAAGGAACCATTTTGTATTTGAGCTATAGAAAAGAGCAACAAAATCCCACCCCTATTGTGAATACCTAATGAATGACTGTTCCTACAGTACAAGAATAAATAAAATATATTTATGCCCCTTTATATGTGAATCTTGCAATTTCATTCTAAAATATTTAGGGGCCAACTTATTAAACTTCATTTTTTCCTAGTCAAGTTTTATGGGGGGAAAACTCAATTTTTTTGTGGAAAAATAAAAACTTTTTAGAGATTTCTCATACCCCAAAGCTGATGAAAATTAGAATCTGGAAATACTCCATCTCAAACCTGTCAATGTTATGTAGAAGTCGATGGTAGATGTCCATGAAGTTGTTTCTTGTCACTGGATAATCGATTCAGTGAGAAAAAATTGTCTCACAGTTTATCACATAAAAAGTCATGGATGAGATTCAATTTGAGGAGAAAAAAACTTTTCTCCACATTCAGTTAATTTTTTCCCATAGAGTTTTCACATGATCAACTGTCTGATACTTTTTTCTGAATTGAATTGCATCTCAAATTGAATCACATCCGTGACTTTTCACATGATAAACCTTTTTCTCACTGAATTGAATCCGGCACAAAATCAGGGTTTTTGTTCATTAATCTGATAAAGTGCCAGATTTAATTCAGTGAGTATCTCCTGGTTTATCATGACAAACGATATGGATGAGATTCAATTTGAGGAGAAAAAACGTTTCACCAAATTCAGTTCCAGTTACTTCCCGACAGACTTCAATAGAGTTTTCACTATATAAAATATGTCATTTTTAGCCAAATTCATTGTTAGAGTTTAGTTCTTCTTTAACATAGGTTTCCAGCCCCTGGGTACCAGCTACTGTCCTGGGTCCCTGTTCTCTTAGATCCCTAAGTACTACCTCACTTCAGAAGGGTTTTACAATGTTATCATATTTTGGTGCACCTTTAAAGCAAATCGGCATCACACAGATTTTTGTGTTGTACCCAAATATCCATCTTCATTTTATATGACTAAATAAAAGCCCTCTTTCATAAGGTCCCTATCTGCAACTTCCTCTAAGGTATTTGGCCTGTCTTAAGCTTCTACTCTTGTACTAAGGCCTCCTCCTGCCTCAGGATCTCCAGCCTTAAAGTGTTGTAAACCCAGCTGCATTGCACTGCTTAACCAGACTTTACTCAGTTTTTGCTGGACTACAAGTCCCACAAATGTAACATATAATGACATTTGAGGCATGCTGGAAGAGCTGTAGTTCAGCAACATCAGTGCTGAGTGTTATTCTTAAAGCAATATTGCTCCATCAGACTTTTCCCAAACTTTTCCCCAAATCTCCACAGGTAATGACTGCTTTAAAGGAGAACTAAATCCTAGCCCCCTCCACCCTCCATTGCCCTCCCTCCAAGTTTCCTGCCCATAGCATCTATTCCTTTTAAAATTCCAATTTTTTCCTATCCTGCTATAAATTAGAAGAGTTGCGCCGTGGAGTTCAAACATGTTGTGTCTGATCCTCTGCTGTTAGAGAACCAACATGGATCCTAGAGAAGCATGCGCCGTTCAATCAATGTCCTGAATAAGCTTTTACTGTGCATGCTCCTGCAAGATCCGTATCAGCAACTGTCAGGAGAGGATCAAAAGCCAAACAGAAGACGGCACCTTTGAACTCTGCTGCAGGGAGACTTTTAAAAGGAATAGATACTGTTAGGAGGAAGCTTGGGGAGGGGGGGGGCGCAATGGAGCAACAGTGGAGGGGGTGGAGGAGGGCTAGGGTTTATTTCTTCTTTAAAATGCAAAAAAACCCTCAATGAGAATCCCAGCTGTATAAATCTGACTCCATGTTCCTTGTTCCTGCAACTGGAGTTGGAAGGATTAAGTAGAGCTTCCTAGCACTGAACAAGGCTGTCCTTTATCCCCATGTCTTATTCCAGTGTCATAAAATGAAGAAAAAAATTACATAATTATCTCTATATGTAACATAACAGCAAGATGTCTGACATAGTGCTGAGATTCAACATTCTCACTGGTCAATCATTTTGCATTTATAATGAAGTTTTTGATCAGTAGACTGGTGAATTTTCTCGTATCTATAATTACATTATTTAGAAACGCCTATAGAAAACTAGGGGCCGCTGTGGGACGGAGTGTATCTGGATTTACAGCCAGGTTGCCTTAGGCCTATAGGGGAAGCCTATGATTAAGTGCCCCTAGTGACACGAAATGCGTCAGGCAAGAGATTATTGTATAAATAAAGTATCTACTTTTTATCTATAAAACTTTGGTCTCATCTACAGTATACGTGAGTTACCAGTGTGCCAGGCACCAACATTTATTCTTTGCATTAGGCTTATAGGGCACATTGTTCCTATGGGAACTAGGATACACTTTACACAGTATGTAGAAATGAATTCTTTCCCTTAAAATATTTATTGCAATTTTTAAGAGGAGTTGCTGAGGTTTTCAAAATCAGGTTTATTAAGGATATTTTGGAAACCAACTATGGAGGGGAATGTTCATCAGGCCAGTGACAAAGATCCCTACTTAGATAATAGTTTGGCCATTTGACCAGCTCTGCAGTAGAATTATCTACAGTATTTAACAGAAATTAGGGCTATCACTATTATTACACACGCTACACATTTTATTACACTATACTTTTACATCTTTTCTGATCTTTTCTGCAACTGATCCATTTAAGATGTGCATGTGTATAGAGTACTTACTCAAATATAATTTGGAAGGCAATGTTATAGTGTACACAAATCCACATGGAATAGAATCCTCTTTAACATCTTTTCTGAAAATACACTCGAGATTAATATCTGCAGGGGATGGTGAAAATGAACAGTTAAGCCCCCAAATAATACATATGCAGGATTGATTGATTTCCTATTCACTTTTCACTGTTTCTGAAAAAAAAACTTTGAAGCTAAAAGCATAAAAGATGTTCTTGCATTAAGAAAAAGAATGCAACTCAGTGGACCCTACTACAGGTATGGGATCCATTATCCAGAAACCCATTATCCACAAAGTTCTGAATTAAGGCCATTTTGATCAAATAATTCAAATTTTTAAATTTTTTCCTCTGTAATAATAAAATAGTACCGGTAGGGGATCCGTTATGTTGAAACCCATTTTCCAGAAAGCTCAGAATGATGTCCGAACGGCATCTCATAGACTCCATTGTAATTAAATAATCCAATGATTAAACTTTTTCTGTGTAATAATAAAACAGTACCTTGTACTTGATCCCAACTAAGATATAATTTATCCTTATTGGAAGCAAAATCAGCCTATTGGGTTTATTTAATGTATATGATTTTCTAGTAGACTTAAGGTATGAAGATCCAAATTACGGAAAGATACGGTATCCAGAAAACCCATAATCATTCTGGATAACAGGTCCCATACCTGTACCTTGTACTTGAAATCAACTAAGATATTAATTCTTTTTGGACGCAGAACAATCCTTTTGGGTTTATTAACCAAATTACATAAACATTCTTAATCAGGAAAACCCCAGGTCCCGAGCATTCTGGATAATAGCCCATACCTATATATGAAGGTCTTTAATAGTTTCAAGAACAGTCACAATCATGGCTGTTCAGAGGGATGAGCTTACTAGTACATGTTCAATAAATCTATAGTTATGAATCAACATTCTGTACAGGCTTTTAATGTTTTATTAAACTGCAACCAATGAGAAATCTGACAAAAACACCTTTTCACTGGTATGTCATGATCATTACAAGTACTCTATAAATGTGACATTATGACATTTTCTTAAATTTTTAAAACATTTTATGCAACACTCCATACCTTTGCTGGGTATTAGAGGAAGAAGAAAAATCGTAAGTGGAAACATCAATAGATAAAGAGACACCTTCATTCCTAAATGATTGGTTGTGACTGATGGAAATATTCTAATAAGAAGGGGGAGAAAATATTTTACTAAAAATCCCAAAAAATTGTGAACTAAAAATCTAAAAAAAATAGCAAACTAAAAAAAAACATTGTTCCATAAAGTTGCATGCAAAGATACATCATCTTTCATTTTTTTTAAATTCTAATGCAGATAAGCTCTGTATACCCTGTTAACCCTTCTTGAATTATTAGAAATACATTAGCTTTCATCTGATACATTAATACCTCACCAGTTGGTATGAACTTAAGGAATACTTTGTATATTTTACATCAAGTCCTGGAGCTTTGATAAAATTAACTTTGATAATGTTTGTGTCAGCCACTAACAACTTTTTTTGGGCTAAGCCTCATGCACTACTATAGAGTTAGTCCTGTACCACTGAATCCTCATCATTCAACCTATTTACTTTTTCAGATAAAATACAATTTTTTAATCCATACACACTGTCAATCCACATTGTCATTTCATGTAACTAAAACAGGATGTTAACTTACTAAGGGGTTGTTCACCTTCAAGTTAACTTGTAGGAAGTTATTTATCCATGGTTGGGTGATAGAGGTTTTTTTTTTCTTTTTTCTTTTTTTACCACGAATGAACTCGAATGACCTTGAAACTCAAATTGTATCTTAATTAAGAAAAAACTCAAACGTCTAAAATTCGAAATCGGAATTCGGATAGAAGTCAATTCAAGTTTTTTCTCTCGAAAAAAGTAAGGCTATTAACATCTTCAAATGGGTCAATGGACCTCTGCCATTGACTCTGACATGAACCCGGCAGGTTTTAGGTGGCGATCCATCAAATTCGAGTTACTTCCAGGGTCGAAGTATGATAAATCTCGAATTTGAATTTGAGTTTGAATTCGAATTTGGATTTTTTTCTAACTCAAATTTGTGAGTTTTGACCAATAATTCAACTCAAAAATTTGAATTCAAATTTGAATTTACCTTCTGAACCTTAATAAATCTGCCCCATATTATATAATAGAATGCCCAATTTCTAGCAACTTTGCAATTGGTTTTCATAATTTTCCTTCAAGTTTTTTGCATTATTTGCCTTCTTCTGATGCCTCTTTCCAGCTCTTTCCAACTTCCATGAGGTTACAATTTTGTTGTTGCTATTACTTGTTATTACTTATCTTTCTATGCAGGACCTCTCCTACTTGTACTCTTGTCGCTCGTATGCACCGTGGCGACAATATGACTCTAGCAACCAGATAGCTGCTGAAATATAAAACTAGAGAGCCGATGAACAAAAATTTAAATAACAAAGCATTTAAAATGAAGACCAATTGCAAATTGTCTCAGCCTATTAATGTCCATATCATACTATAATTTATTTAATAGTGAACTACCTCTTTAAAACATCAAAGTTGTGCATGTTCATTAATAAAAAGGAAATGTATTCATCCTGCAGTTAAACGTCCCTCACCTCTTATTGCAAGATTGTAAAGACTCTCAGCTTTGCATAGGCAGCATTAATTAAACATTGTACAGAGGAACTATTTTATCAATTAAACGGGCATAATAAGAAAACATAGAAACATTTTTGGTATTTCTGAGCTAATGATTACAGAGATAATGTCTTACCACTGTCTGAAGTTACAGGATGCTTTAATCTTTTGTCTTTGCAACTCTCTCTAGCTTGGTTTGCAGCTTTAAAACCCTCCCATTCATGAAACCTTTGTCTTTGTTTATTTTCCTAACAGGATACAGCCCCCAGAACTAAAACAATGCAAGCGCATTGAATTGTGTGTTATATTTTATGTGCAGGTACAGCATAAATCAGGTTTTTATGACTTCCGAAGCACTTAAAAGGGATTAGGATGAAGGCCGACTGCTAATTCCATAACAAATACATTAAATTTTACTGACTGAACTGACTTTCATTCTGAAATGTTTAATTACATATAGATGCATAGTTAAGTTGGGTTGAAAAAAGACCAAAGTCAATAAAGTTCAACCCCTCCAAATGAAACCCACACACTCACACCAACCCCTCCGTACACTTGCATAAACTATATATACCAATATCTATTTTTAGTATCACTATAGCCTTGGATATTCTGCATGTCCATTTAATCATCCAAGCCCCTCCTAACCCTTTAAAGGACCAGTAACATCAAAAAAATTTTTTTAAAAAATTCGTTAGTATACATCAAAAAATAAACACCAACACAAATAAAACTTTAAAATTGCAAAACCTTTATTAAGAAATAACTTACCGAAACTCCACTTCCTGTCCTGTTCAGAAAAGGCGATATGGCGACCATCCATTTTGCGGCACTGGATTTCTCCTCCCTGGCTCTCTCTCATGGTGTACTGACAGCAAGTGAAGTGGATGTGCTGCATCGGAAGGGTGATCACATCAAACTCTATGGAGAACTTGGACAGCACATCAGCCACATCACTTTCCCCCTGGCTGATCCCTGCTCTCTGCGTCCCCCTCTCTCTCTCGTCAGCTCCAGCCTCCTGCTGCCGCACAGCTCTCAGACATTGTGACATGGAACGATCTGTTGCAGCGTTGAGTGCTGGATGTACAATGCTGCTGCCCTTCACCTCTTGAACCGGTGACTGCTGCCCCTGCGCACGGCACCTTGTCTTCTTGGCCCAGTCTCTCCACTTGCTGGCTGTTCGTAGATCTCTTACTGCTGCCTCTGGGAGAAGAAGCGCTCACATCGTTATGTATTGTATTCCCAAGCACGGAATCCTATAGGCGTATTTCGGTTCCCACAAATAAAGAAATTGCCGAGAGCTGTAGAAGGAGATGGGCGCAAATTTGCTGGTGAAGGAACTAATCTGAAATAGCGCCGGTGTGAGCGCCCAGGCGCAGGGACTGAGAACACGCATTGAGTTGTGCCGGCAATGCGTGTTCTCAGTCCCTGGGCGCTCACACCGGCACTATTTCCTTCTCCAGCTCTCGGCAATTTCTTTATTTGTGGGAACCGAAATACGCCTATAGGATTCCGTGCTTGGGAACACAATACATAAGCGATGTGAGCGCTTCTTCTCCCAGAGGCAGCAGTAAGAGATCTACGAACAGCCAGCAAGAGGAGAGACTGGGCCAAGAAGACAAGGTGCCGTGCGCAGGGGCAGCAGTCTTTGCAAAACAGTAGAAGAGGCTTTATTTCAATACAAAGCACAACAGGGTTATAATACTCACAGATGAGGTAGATCAAAGTACATGCCATGCACATTCAAAGATGTAGCAGAAACAGCATGGAAAGACACCATAGTACAAATAGTACGGAGAGATGGTAGGATTGTCTTCCAGAGATTCAGTATTTCATGTAGATCGGATCCCCTAAAGTAGACGTGGAACAGGGATTAAACATAGCCTGATTCCCTTGCCAGTACTGTGGTCCCTTCACTACAGAATTTTATCTGCACGTTCGCACACTCAAAACAAACACAATTTAGAGAAAGAGTGGTTCAAAAAAATCGTTTTTACTTTTATGCAGAAAAAAGCATTTTACATGGACAACGCCATACAACACATGGCATACTTGATACAATTAAAAATAGCATACAATATCAACCACCCATTGATTATACATAGCAAGCAAGATATCAGCAAGGAGCGGATACACCTACCAGAAAAATGAGAATGGCCCCAACGTTTCGGCACCAAGGCCTTTGTCTCCTTGACAGGCGCGCAGGGCAGATCTGTAGTTCCAAAATTCTGATTCTGAGCGCAATTTGCGCCAGCTAAGTGCACATGAGTGTCTTTGGAGCACTTTTGTATGAGCAGTATGCCATGGTGGAAGTTGTTTGAGTCTAGAACGTTTACTTTTTGCAGGAGCAAGTTCATTAAGGGCAGTGGTGAGTGTGCTGTAGTAGACAGAACTTGTCATATTAGGACAAGTGATGGCTGAGATATTAAGAGAGTCAAAAGAAGAGGAGAGATGCATCACATCCAAGTTGATCCAGGGACTAGTCCGATTGCCATTTTGGAGTCAGGAAGGAATTTTTCCCCCTCTAAGGCAAATTGGAGAGGCTTCAGATGGGGTTTTTTTTGCCTTCCTCTGGATCAACTGGCAGATAGGTAGTTAAAAAAAAAAAAGGTTGAACTCGATGGACTTGTGTCTTTTTTCAACCTTACTTACTATGTTACTATGTTACATCTACAGCTTGCAAGTCATGGTAAGTATGTGTTTGGGGAATAGCAGGGGGTGAGGAGGGAGTTAGTGAGAGTTGAAATGTGAGCATATTGTGATCAGAGAGGGGAAATGGGGAGTTAGTAAAATTGGTGGTTGAACAGAGTCTGGTAAATATGAGATCCAGAGAATTACCATTGGAGTGAGAGGGGGAGTCTGAGCACAGAGATAAGCCTAGGGAGGAGGTTAGTGAAAGAAGTCAGACAGAAGTGTTTTTAATGTTGTGAATGGGTATATTAAAGTCACCTAATATAATGGATGGGGTGTTAGATGAAAGAATGTAAGGAAACAGACAGTAAAGTTGTGTTGTTGCATATGGTGGAAGTGCAATTCCTTAGACGTAAGGCCATGTCAACATTCACAGAAAAGGCAAGCACTTCACCACTTCTTGCTGTGCAAATAATCCTTTATTTTAGCCAGTTTTAGCACTCCAAGAACAGAACAACTCCTGAGTAGGAGAAAGCCAGGTTTCAGTAATTGTGAGTAGGTTGAAGGAATTGGCAAGGAAATGGTGGTGTATAGCGGTGAGTTTGTTGCAAATGGATCATGCATTCCAGAGAGCAGAGGTTCTTGGGTATAGGGATAAGAGTTCTGTAATGTTGGAATTTGCACTGAAGAGAAGGAACCGTGGCCATGATATAACTGGGATGGGGTGAGGGCCAGGGTATGGGGAAATGTCCTCAGCTGCCAGCAATAGAAAGGAGAGATAGACTAAGTGAGTGCGGGATTTATAAATTCTTAGTTTGTATGAAAAAGAGGAGTTACCTGGAATAGCTAAACAGAGCACTTTATATACTTCATGCAATGAGAGCCTGAGATTTGTATAGATTTATGACTTGATGTGGAGGAGGTGAAAAATGTTTTAGGAAGCATTGAAGCAAGTGAAAGGAGGAGAAATACATAACAAAGCATTTTTGGCGTAAGAAGTAACAAACTAGCAGGTACAATTAAATCTGTTTTCTTCTTATCCCCAGCTGGTTCACTGTTGATTGCAATGGAATCCGGTCCCTTTTGCCTTGTCCAACTGCTTTGTATTAGGGTAGAACTCCACGGGCGATTTTGGCACGATCCAAAGCACTGCGCAAAAATGCAGGCGTCAAGTTGGATGCGGCGGAAATAAGGTAAGCAACAGGAACATCGGATGGAACATCGCTGCACGCTGTGTCTACATCTGTCATGTCGCATCGTATGAACGCTTCGATTTCCTGCGCCATTTCCAGTTCCACTTCTCTTAACTTATTTCCCTGACATCCCACTTGACGGCTTCGGATCATGTAAAAATTGCCCATGGCGTTCTACCCTAACTGTCTTTTCTAAGCACTTAAGAAATATTAGCACTAGTGCCATGCCTCTGAAACTGATAAAATGCCACTAGGTGTTAGTACCAAACAGATTAATAAAGGCGAGGAGACTATTTTGTCATTCTCATTTTTTGACAGGCCATCTTTCTACTCAACCCATCTCATTCGACATTGCACATGTTGGAGCACCTTGTAGAGCAGCACGGGGCGGTTAGCAATTACCTGCTGGTGCACAGTGCCAGGGGTACTGGGGGTAGATTTTGGGTACTTCAGTGCGGAGCGGTGGCAGTAAATGATTCAGCTCTGCCCCCTTTCAGTCACTCAAGTTGGGTGCTACTTTTTACTCTCCAGTGTGTAGAAAAGTAGTGACAACTGCATTCATACCAATAACAGTCTCTTAAAGAAATGCTCAAATCAAGTCCTGCTGATGAGTGTTGCCTCTAAGTGCGCTCTCTAGAGATGTCTGCAATTACAAAAATTGTGTCTCTGAAATGAGTGCTGCCAAAATTAGTTCTTTAAGCTGTTGTTTAAGCTATTACCAAAAGTCCTGCTAAGTGCTGCCTCCTCTGAGTGCACACTCCAGAGACATCAGCAATCACACAAATGAGGTCTCTGAAATGGGTGTTGCCAAATGTACTCTTCCATGTGGGGCCTGCTTCCAAAATATTACCCAAAGTCCTGCTAAGTGCTGCCTCTAAGTGAACTCTCTGGAGACGCCTGCAAGTACACAACTGAGGTCTCTGAAACAAGTGTTGCCAAAAGTTCTGCTGCCTCATCATCATACAAATAATCTCTTCAAAGTCTTCAACTAATGTTAGTGTTGTGTTGGGATATACTTGTATTGAAGGCTTGCATTATGGGTAAGGTGCAACCAAAAAAAAAGCATAATGAAGTTGAGGGCCACTCAATTGAATAGCAGATTTGTTAAATTAGGTGCCTGCGCATGAAATTGCGTGCCGCACATCAAACTTGACGTGTGAGAAATTTGACATTACCAGTATCAATATTGGGCATCAAACTGTTCAGTAGACCTCTGGCATTCATATTTAGGATGTTTACTCTTGATACCTAATGCTATGTCAGAAATAATATAATAGAAAGTGGATTTTCAAGTATTTCATCAAAACTGAGATTTTTTGGAAAGGATTGCGACATTGGAATAGAAAGACATGGTTACCTATTTTGGATGTGTCTGAATGTGTACTTTTCTAAAATATTTGTTTTTGGTTAGTCAACATTTTTTTGTGTTTTTACTTTGGTGATCCGAAGCACAATGGACAATCAAGCTGTTCAGTGGACCCCTGGCATTTATATTTAGCATGTTTTTTCTTGGTACCTAATGCTATGTGGGAGATATGAACTTGCGAACGAAGTAGAAAAACGTGGTTACCCATTTTGGATTCAACAGAACCTGTACTTTTCAAAAATATATGGTTTTCTGGGGTAAACCTACTGTTCCAGGAATTATTAACTTTGGAATACAAAGTATGCCATATTTTACTTTAGTGCTTTAAAATCAGTAATTTACTGCTGGGAGTTTATGAAATGTTATATTCTGTTGCCACTTTAAGGGTTAAAAGCATTAACAGAATCAGCATCAACAACATAATTCGACATTCCCCAACCTCAGTGTTCTTAATGGGATGAACCATCTACTCTGCTTCAAATGAAAGCCTTAAAGGGTGGCCTCTGGTGCTGTGATCCTTTTAATGGGAAAACATATCTTTCTATAATGTCCTCTAATGTACATAGTAATCATGTCCACTCACAAGCACCTTTTTTTCAGGCTTTACATAAAGACAAACTCCTCCACCCTTTTTAATCCATCTGTCCTTCCTAAAAAGGGTGTAACCATTTAAATTCACAGCCCAGTCACATGTTTCATCCCACCAGGTCTCAGGGATACCAATTATATCATAATTTTTAGAGAATGCAATTAACTTTAACATTCCTGTTCTACCTGACAAATGCTGAGCATTTGCTAGCATACAGCATAGGTTACTACTTTTCCCTTTAAATTTGCATACTTAATGGAGAATTAGATTGTTAGTATTAGCCTGTTTTCCTTGTATCAGAGGGACCTCCTTAGCTGGTAAACTGTATGTCCCACTTCCCATCCTACCCTAGCTTCCCCATAGTAATCTATTCTATACATATTTTAGACATTTGCAGAACATGGCTAGGAATGCTAAATTTTGTATGCTGAATATAATCATTCTTGACTTACTGAACTAATCCAGAGTCCAGTAAAAGCAATGATTTTTTCCGTCAAAGTTATTCACATGGTTTGAGTGAACGGGGGTCGCGCACATGGGCAGTGTGCTCTGGGCTGGTGTTGGGAGGCTAAGCTTAGGGATCATCATTATTTATCAATAGTGATGGGCGAATTTATTCACCAGACGCGAATTTGTGGCGAATTTGCGCGATTCGCCACCAGCGAATAAATTCGCGAAACGCCCGCGAAAATTTGCGGCAAAAATTCGCTGGCGTCAACAAAAAAATTCCGAAAAAATGGATGCCAGCGTAAAAAACGAGACGCCGGCGACGTTTCGTAAATTTTTCGTGTTTCGCGAAATTCGCTAATTTTTCGGCGAAGTGAAACGGCGCAAAGTCTGGTAACATTTGTCATTAAAGCGAAAAGCAGCAAGACAGATCAATAATAAGACTCAGAATGTGCAGTTTCCCTTGTCCTTGCCCATTTCCTTGTACCCTGCCCGGTTCCTTGTTTCTGTTCTCCAGTCCACCTCTGTTGCTCGATTCCTATTTGTTGAGGATTCTCTAGTTTTGACCTGTGGCTTCTTTACTGGGCCTTCTTTACCTACAGTCTGCCTTTCAGACCTCGCTTGTCTTCCCCAGCACTAACCTCCCAGATGGCTGATATACCACTGGTAATCTAATCAGCATTCTCATTGGTCAATTCTTTTGCACCTATAATTTATTTGAAGTTTTTCTTCAACTTCTTTAGAGCTCTAGGGGAATCAAAAAAATGCAGCCTGAAGGAATCCCCATAAATTATACTGACCAGAGTATAGAGAAACAGGTATAGCATACCTCCCAACTGTCCCATTTTCAGCAGGACAGTCCCTCTTTTGACAGCTAAACCCGCAGTCCCTTGTTTGTACTGGAAAGTCCCATTTTTCTCTGCACTGAACAGCCAGAAAAAGAAACAAAGTTTATAACTTATTTGGCAGAGAGCCCAGAACAAAGCAGCAGATAAGATATTTTGTAACAATTTTGAGATAAGCAAATAAGTAATTGTAACAATATAAGATAACAGGTCCCTTGGCAGAAGTTAGACTCACAGCTTAAAGGGCAATTTACCTTCATCAGTAAAACTGTAATAACTGAAAAAACAACCACAGAAATATGTTCAAACTTTCATAACCTGCCAAATTTTGTAAAATGAACATGGTAATTAGGGGGTGTGGCCACAAAATGGGTAGCCTCACTAAACGCGCCGACTTTTTTGATCCCTCTTTTTATTTCCAAAATGTTGGGAGGTATGGTGTATTATGGTTACAGGTACATAGAAACCAGTGCTGCTCTGTGACGTTCCTTAGATTATGCTATTCCATAAAATATACTGAGCTGCTAATCAGTAACTAAATAGAATGTATATCAAATAAGATCCACTGGATAGTTAAGTGAATGCAATTAGGTTTTACATTTATTTGTAGATGTAGAACGCACATATGCATTCTACATCTACAAATAAATGTAAAACCTAATTGCATTTACTCAACTCTCCAGTGGATCTTATTTGATATATGTTACTGACATTGGAGGTGGTGTCTTGATGAATTTAATATATGAAAAGTTCAGCAGTTCCTATCAATCAACTAGGTATTTTTGTATTTGAGCAAAGCAAACAAATAAGAAAAAATACCCATCCTAGCACAATACAGTGATGTGCAAATGAGATATAATCAGCTTCGTTGGCATTAATATACTGTTTAATGGACATGGGGAGACACAAGGTGAATATGCAATTCAGTATATTACAAGTACAGAAACCTTTGCAAATGAGGGAATATCTTTCCAGATGGACTGTCTTGCATAAGCAAAGTGACTAAATTTGTGGTCACAGTTTGTGTTCTGCCTATAGTTAATGTGTACATGGACCCCATTCACTTTGCATTGGGCACAGTAAATTGTGTTCTGTAAATTATTTTTTTGAGTTTTTACTTCAATGTGAGAGAGAGGTAGATCATATAAATGATAGAGCCAACCTGTTTTTATGTTTAATTTGAAATCTATAATATAATGATTTTTCAATTATTACTCAGATTTTAGTTTATGTGAGCAGGCCCAGATTTGTGTCGAGGCCAGCAACATTTTAGGGGCGACCATGCGCCTTGGGGCGCCACTTGCTGAAATCCAGCCCTGTTTGTGAGTTCCGCCTATGTTTCCGAGCTTTGGGAACATCTATAATGCTTCACTCTTTATTAATCACAGATAATGATTGTGCTTTCCTAGGAAGCAGCGTAGATAAGACTGCACTTGTTACTTTAGCAGTGCTATAAGTAGAGTGTAGTGATGGGCGAATAAATTTGCCTGTCATGAATTCACAGCGAATTTCCACATTTCACTGCAGGCGAATAAATTCGTGAATATCCTGCTTAAATTCGCCAGCAAAAATTTGCCTGCATAAAAAATTTTTGGACTTGCATCCAAAAAGTCGCTTGAGTCAAAATCAACGTGCATCAACACTAATTGGACCCATTGGCTTTAGCTTTAGCATCAAAATTGGCACAAGAGTTTTTTTTGGATGCACGTCCAAAATTGGACGCAGGCGTCAATTTCGATTTTCCCAATTATTTCGCAAATTTTTCACAGTTTCTCAAATTTCGTGGGAAATTCGCAAATTTTTCAATGAAGCAAAATTCAAGACATTCGCCCATCACTGGTAGAGTGTTTTATGTATTTCTACTTACTTAATTTTGTGCATTTCTATATGTTCTGGGATGCTCTTTAGGAAGACCTTGCATTGGGTAATTCCAGGGCTAAATGACTTACATGTAAAATGAATGGAAAATTAATATGGTTTACTGAATTGTGTATTGGGGGGTAGCTCCACGGAATTTGGGCCTTGAGCAGTTACCAGTCTTTCTATGGACCCGAACTGAACCAATGGGGTGATGAAAGAGGAGCCATTCTGTTAAGAGTCACCCTTCAGCAGACGAATGGGTGTGAGAGTAGGAGCTACACATGGGGGCAACTCATCTGCTGAATTTACTGAGACCAGAGTGTTTCGGTCTGACAGAAAGTTGGAGACTGTGCTGCTTTGTTATTCACCTGTGGGATTCCCTCAGAGACCAGTCTGGTTAGTCTCCATGTGTAATGGATACTAGAACTACTAAATTAACTGAATTTATGCTTTAGTTGGCCTTTACGTTGCTGAACGCCAGCTATATTCTGTTGTCATTTTACTGCTGCTGGAAAAGCTTGTTTGAGTTGTAAATGAAATGAAATTTTTTTTCGTTCACTCTGGAGTGACCTGTATTTACGGTGCAAATCCTTGTGTGATCCCCCCAAACGTACCCTAAACATTTAGTGGTTGCACTTCATAAATAATCCTTGCAGCATAGTTCTGCTGTCCTGCTTTCTCCATCTTCTTTGTGTTACAACTGATTTGTTGTGCTGGTGTAAACTTAACAGTAATGTGGTCCCACAGCTCCCCTTAGTTTTCAATAGAAGATGCTGAAAAATGTAATTATAGATGCAAGAAAATTCACCAATGAGAATTTTACTGATCATTATAAATGCAAAAGAATGCTGATTCCCAGCACTATGCCAGGCATCCTGCTGTTATCTTACATATAGAGATAATTATGTTATTTTATTCTTCATTATATGACACTGGAATCAGACATGGAGATAAAGGACAACCTTGTTCAGTGCTGGGAAACTGGGTTTAAAGCTTCCAACTCCAGTTGCAGGAACAAAGAACATGGATCAGCTGGAATTCTCATTGGAGGATTTGTTTGCATTTAAAAGCAGCTGCTGGCTGTGAAGATTTGGGGAAATGTTTGGGAAAATAACAATATCACATTGTTCTGGGATTTGTAGTCCAGCAACAACTGAGTACAATGTTTTGAACAATGCAGTGGCTACTGGTACTGTCTACAGTCATCATAACCTATAAAATTTAGTTAAAGGGGATTTAAACTCTGCTGAACTATAAGATTACTTTGAGGCTGCACAGTCCACCACAGTAGTTTAGTGATGTTACCTATTTTGAGATCATCTGATATTGGCATAATTGATCACCTTGATTGATTCAAATCCTGACTTATCCTTTGGAGCTTTTTGAGCTCAATACTGTGGCTGAAAACTGTGTCTATCTCATTGCTTATCATCTCTAATCATTAGCACATTGTTAACAATGGGCAGGGGCCCCTCCTTGTATCCTCATGTTCATGTTTATTATGGGAAACTGAAGTACTTTTTTAAAGACATTTAAATAAAATATGACATGTTGTTTCGCCTATAGGTTTGTCTTATGCAATGTTTGATAGTGGTCCAATGACTACCAGGGTAACCGTTTAATTGGTTTTATAAATGTTATACAATTTGGTTCATTGTAGGTAAAATATGGCATTTTGCATTTTTTTTTAAAAAAAAACATTCTCTTGGCACTTGTTTCAAGGGCCACACTGAAGAACAAAGAGTAGATCCCAATCCTTCACTATAACTACCAGGGGAATATTTCATTAGTTTCATAATAAGGGGCAGATTTATCAAGGGTCGAAGTGAAATCGAGGGAATTTTCAAAGTTAAAAAATCCGAAATTCAAAGTAATTTTTGGATACTTTGACGATTGGATAGGCTACTACGACTTCGACCTACGATTTGAACTAAAATCGTTCGACTATTCGACCATTCAATAATCTAAGTACTGTCTCTTTAAAAAAACTTCGACTTCAATACTTCGCCAACTTAAACCTACCGAAGTGCTATGTTAGCCTATGGGGACATTCCAGACATTCCAGAGCATAAAGTTTTTTTGTAATCGATGGAAAATCGTACGATCGTACAATTCGAAGTACGATTATTACAATTGGAATACGTTCGGAATACGAATTCGACTTCGAATTTCGTAGTATTCAATTCGATGGTCGAATTTCAAAGTATTTCCCACTTCGAAATTTGACCCTTGATAAATCTGCCCCTTAATGTTGGATAATATGGTTCATCACTGATTGGAAGACCAATGTTCTCCTGCAGTCAGGGCATTGTTTTTACTTTCTGTAGTGTACTTAAATTTTACCCACAATGCAGCATTATTTGCTAGAATTCCATTATAGTTATGGACACCCTCCCAATTACATTTTGCTGTTACTTACAGACAATTATCAGTACAGACATCAATTAGCATTCTCATTAATAAATTACATGCAGGAGGCATTTGCATATTTTCTTAGTCAGTGCGAATTGCAAATGGCATTGTATCTGATTCTTCAATAACCCCATTAGTGTTTTATTTACCGTAGTAGGATCAGGTCAGTTGCATGTGTAGGAGGAACATAAATGTTAGCCCTGCAAGTCATCTTTTAAATAAAAATACCATAAATGCACATAAACACCATTTTTGCACTTCGAAAATAAATTTTTTGCTACCTCTTTTTATAAGGAATTACATGACTCAACTGCCTCTATACCAACAGTAATTTTCCTATTAATGTTTCCTTCAAGTTCAACACACCTAAGAATTTTAATGAAATTGTCGAGTTGAGTTTTCCCTAAAAGTTTGAGTTTTTCAAGGGTAGTTTTCAGTAAAAAAAAAGGGTAAAAACAAACTTGAATTTTTCAGGCTCAAATTTTTATTATTACTATTTTTATTATTATTTTTATTATTTATCATACCCCAAAGCTGGAAATAGCTCAAATCCAAAAATACTCCAGCTAAAACCTGGTGAGGTCATTTCGAAGTAAATGACAGAGGTCCCTTGAATTGTTTGTAGATGTTCAAAGATGTTCAAAAATATGTTCATGATGTTCAAAAATGTTAAAAGATGTTAAAAGATGTTAAAAGAAATGTTAAAAACCGTTAAAAGATGTTCAAGTTTTTTTTATGGGTTTCACTCAAAAACCCGAACAATTCAAATGATTCAAGTTTTTTCCTGTGCAAAACTCAGTTAATTAAAATTTTCAGGTTGTTCGCCCCCAATTCACTGATTTCAGTTTCTTCCATTCTGAATATATTTGCATTGTAAGTTCATTTGAGGTCTAAAAAAACTCACAAAACCTCTAAAGCTCGACCTTTGATAAATATTATCTGCCCCTCAGTCTGTAAGAAGTCCAAAATGCACAACCAAATCCCTGATTATATCATCTGCTTCTTCGGGGTTCACTGAGAACAAAATGAGAAACAGGAAATAAAGGGAAGACTTCCATTTATTTATTTATCACTATTTATCTCAGATGGTTTATGATACAGTAATAATGAAAATGTTCTGCAAGATACAGGTATTGTCTTGTCCCGTATAAGTGAATCATCAGTTTCAAAAGGAGACTTTGATCATGCAGTTAACTTCTTATTACATCTGCATTTTTGTGAGACACCCCGAAGAAACACCTTTGACACTTTGCAATTCGACAAATGTAAAGCAATGGAGACATCTGGATCTCAAATGGTCAAGTTACCTCAACTCTGAAATAACCCCATCTCTCATGGTTAATTCAATTCATAATTTTAACAAACTCTTTCTCTCTGGACAACTGGAGAGTCCAGAGCTTTAAGCTGGTCCATTTGGCATATGGGAACTTGTCCTGCAGGAGTAATGTCTCAGGTCATGCATCTTACTGCCCCAAGTGTAAAGAGTTAAAGGTAAACGTTTTCCATTATTTTTGGAGTTGCCCTAGTATTTGGAAAGGTTTATCTATCTTAAATTGAATGTTGGTATATATGGGCAATCATGAGCTGTTGAACCCTACAAGGGTAATTCTTTAGTTTGTCTGTAGCAATCGAACAGATGTTTGATTTCTGACCAGTAAATGCTACCTGCTGATTGGTTGCTAAGTAGAGAAGTAGCTAGTACACAAGTGCTAAACTTTTTTCCTTCTGATGCACTTTAGGCACTTTGTTTGTCACTTTTCCTGATAAAACCTGTATGATAGTGTAAGAATACTTACCGAAGGGGTCCCTCAGCGCAGCATCTCCCGTTGGCTCTGACTTCACGGGCGTCGAGATGCAGGCGCGCGCACCAAGGAGCGCATTCTGACTGACGACGGCGCCCGCCTGTTACGCCGATGAACGTTGTGATGCTGGCATCTTTACGCAGGCGTTCTGACGCTGGCTAAAGGGCGCCAAGGCTCAAGGTATTTAAACTTATTTTTACATCTTATCTGTGCCTGGTTATCACAGTTTATCCCTGAAAGCCTAGCTATACAAACTTTCTCTATTGACTCCTGTGTATGAGCTTTGCATGTTCTCGACTCGAATCTTCGCTGCATATCCAGACTTCAGCCTGTCTATTGTTCCTGTTGTATTGCTGTCTGCTCTTGAACTCAGATCTGGTTTGACTACACCTCTCTCTCTACTCCCTGGTACTTTGATCCTGTTTAGCCTCACTGGCTTCTCTCCACTCACAGCTCCCCCTGTATCATCCCCAGTTGGGTTTTGTGTTGTGTGAGCCGCTTGTGCGTCCTTGTCATCTAGAAGAGATCCATCATCTGATTCTCCGGTAAGCCTGACAGATAGGTGACATGTGTAGTCAAAGTGAGCATATATTTCATGAAAGGGGATGTCAACCTAAATGTAAACGTTGACCACAAGGGGCTGATTTATTTAGCAACCACTTTTCTGGATCACCCGAAAAAGTCTTTTGCAGGATATATTATGTGACCAAACTGACAATTCTGAATCCAAAAATACTCCAGCTAAAAATTGTTGAAATCACGTAGAAGTGAATGGTATATGTCCCTTTTACAACTGCAAAATCTTTCTTTGATTTGTGGTTTAAGAGGTTTTTCAGCTGTTTTTGACACTGACAATTTTTTGTGCGACAATACAAAAAAGTAGTAGTTATTGTGTGACAACTTGAAAAAGTTTCAAATTTGGGGAGTTTTATTGGATTTTTCAAATTTGTGCTTTTTCAATTCAGATTTTTTTCATGTCATTCGTAGTTTTAGAGAAAGTGAGTTAAGTCGTGGTTTCAAACAAATCTAAAACCATGAAAATGAGATAATGTTGATAAATACTGTCGGCCTCCACATGCTGTATATGTATCAGTGTCTTATTCATATTAGATAGATAGCATAGAGATGGTGCTGTGCTGTAGGGATGTAGCGCACTGTTCGCCGGTGAACTAGTTCGCGCGAACTTCGACTGTTCGCGTCCGCCGAATGTTCGCGAACGTCGCGCGACGTTCGCCAATTGGTGTTCGCGTTCGATTCGAAGTAAAATTTCGTTCGACCATTCGACCATTCGACCGTTCGATCGCTAAAATCGAATGATTTCCATTCGTTCGAACGATTATAAGCATTCGATTGAATTAAAATCATTCGATCGAATAGCTTCGATCGTTCGATTCGAACGAAAATCCTTCGATCGTACGAATAAAATCCTTCGATCGTTCGATCGAACGATTTTATCGAGCGTTCGAAGTTCGCAAACTGTTCGCGAACTGTTCGCTTTTTTGCCGGTGTTCGCGAACGGCGTTCGCGAACACATTAACGGCAGTTCGCTACATCCCTACTGTGCTGTGCCTGTAGTAGTTCTTTCTTCAATGTCTGTTTGGAAAGGACTCTCTCTCATACAGTAGAGCTTCTTTCTGTGTATAGGTAATAGAATGTCCTTTGTCAGTAAATTTGCAGAAACAAAATTGTACTTTGGGCCCTCTGGCAACTTCATATGTTTTTTAATTTGGTTTATAATTAATAAGGGAGACCCTCTACTGATATTTTTTAGGCTGCAATAGTGGTCTGAATCAATTATCTCTGAGCAGTCTCTTGTAAGCTTTATTAGTTGATACCTCTTGCCAGTCACTTATACTGATTCGTTTTGCGAAATTTTGTGCTTAATGAATCTTGAAACTTTGAATTTTCTTTGAGTTTTCTTGTCACAAAGTCTTAGAGTGTTAATAGTTGTAAAAAAATCCTGTGCCTTTTTTTTATAGAGGCGGACTCATTCGAAAAGAAAACTTGTGTAAAAAGAAACTGGTTATTGCCCTATAGTTTTATAAAACTTATGAATAATCTATGCCCTTAAAATAAGGAAAACTTGCAAAAGAAAGAACAATAAAGAACAAGCGCTTTTTCTGCATTTAAGAAACATTTATTGTCAAGTGGTTATTACATGATACTTTGTAAACAAACCACATGTTCAGATGATATTTCAATCTTAATGCATTGCAGGATATATAACGAAAGGGAATTTTTTCTTCACAAAAATACAGTTATTCATAAAGCAAGATGAAGGCCTCATCATTCTCATGTCATCTTGAAGCGTGCATATCTTGGGCTCTATGCACTGCATCACAAGTTTAAATCCAGTAATATCTGTAGAAAGCACAGGACAACAAAGCCAAAGGTAAATGGATACACCTGCTTCTTAGTAGTATTATTGTATATTATGTTTTTTACAGCTTTGCTGAAAAGCCAACACCAGAAAATGTATCTTATGAGTTGCCATCCAAACTTGTAATATGGTCAAACCAAAAGCATGTGTCATATTAGCTGTCCACATCAACCAATGGGATTTGAGCCCTCCCACTGTCTAAATAAGGAGGTGGATGGGCAGCCAACGCTCAGTTCATGTAGTTAGCGGTTATAACGGGAGCCAAAAACGTTAGTAATTGTGATAGCTAGATCAGGTTTGTTGGAGCTTGATATTTGAATCAAAACTGTGGACTTCACATTATTGTCTTCCTTCATTACTGTGAGACACTAGGGGGTTATATACTAAAGTCTGAATGCTAAAAAATAACTAAAAAATTCTTTTTACTATAGAATCCAAATGTTTAGTGGAAAAAAAAACCTTTATTTTTTTGAGATTTATTATACCCCGAGGCTGCAAAAAGGCCAAATCTGAAAATCCGCCATATAATTAAACCCCTATATCAGAGTAAGGTTGTAAACTAGTGACTTAACCATATAATTGTTTGTTTGAATATTATTTTGCTGTTGCCTGTAACATATTTTCTATCAATTACTGTTGTAATTTTGTCCATGAAGAACAGTTGTCGCATAGTGGAAAGGAGATTCTCTACCAAAGTGGGGCAATGTATCATCAATGTATCATCATCATTTTGTTTATTTATGTATATTCGGCCTGCAAGTTACAAATGGCTTTACATTAATTAAAAAAAAATTGGGGTCTTATACAATAATTTAACAAATAATGGTTACTTGCAACAGCTTACAATCTATGCAGACCTAAAACATACCTTAAAGGGGTGGTTCACCTTTAAGTGAACTTTTAGTATGTTATAGCATGGACAATTCTAACCAACTTTTGAAAAGGTTTTCATATTTTCTTTTTTATAGTTTGTGAATTATTAGTCTTTTTCTTTCTGACTCTTTCAGCTTTCAAATGGGATCACTGACCCCATCTAAAAAACAAATACTCTTTAAAGCTACACATTTATTGCTATTGCTACTTTTTATTACTCATCTTTTTATTCAGGCCTCTCCTATTCATATTCCTGTCTCTTATTAATAAAATAATTTTTTAAAAATCTTATATTTGGATGAATAGGGTCGACACACAAGCTTGAATCAAATTCGAATTGAAATTCAATTCAAGTTTTTTTTTTTAAAAAAAAAAAAAATAAAACATTTTTGAAAGTCCTCCAAATGACTCCAAATTGATTGTAGGCTAAAACAGGAATCAGGCAGGTTTTAAATGGTGAATAGTCGAATTCAAATTCTTAAAAAGACAGTACATGATACATTTCAAATTTAGATTTTTTTTTTCAAATTCAAATTGAATTTGGACTATTCCCTGTTGAATTACACTAAAATAATCTTGAAATTTTAATTTAAAAATTCTTATTTTCAATTTTACGCTTGATGAATCTTATAAAAATGTAACTCCAAGGTGAACAACTCCTTTTACCTAAATGTAACATTGCCTTCCCATTGATTCCAATACATTTAGAGGAATTTTTGTAGGTTTTGAAAGTTTTTCCACAGATTTGCTAATTTTTCTGTAAACTACCTTTGCTCATCAGTGACATTACTTTTTGTTCTCCTGTTCTTGCCTTAGAAATAAGGCTACGGTTTTAGAATAGTGTTTTCAAGGCAGATGGCAATTGCAGGTATGGGATCTGTTATCCACAATGCTCGGGACTTGGGGTTTCCATATAATGGATCTTTCCATAATTTGGATCTTGATCCCTTAAAGGAACAGTAACACCAAAAACTAAAAGTGTTTTAAAGTAATGAAAATGTCATGTAGTGTTGGCATGCACTGGTAAAACTGATCTGTTTGCTTCAGAAACACTAATATAGTTCACATAAACAAGCTGCTGAGTAGCAATGGCGGGAAATTGAAAAAATACTATGGCACAGGTTAAATAGTGCATAACAGATAACACCATTATGTTCTACAGAGCTTATATGCTATGCTATCTGATGTTACTGGTCCTTTAAGTCCACTAGAAAATAATTTAAGCATTAAAAAAAAACAACAGGCTGGTTTTGCTTCCAACAAGGATTAATTATATCTTAGTCGGGATCAGGTACAAGCTACTGTTTAATTATTACACAGAAAAAAGAAATAATTTTTAAAAACTGGATTATTTGGAGGAAATTGAGTCTATGGGAGACAGCCTTTCTGTAATTTCTGGATAACGGATCCCATAACTTTACTGCCTAACAAGATATTTGATTGAAGGGAAAAAAGTATTTCAAGCATGGGTGGAGATGATTAGGCCCAAGAAAATTGTTGAAACTTATTATATGATTACTATATGAGGGAGACTTGTAAGGTACAGTAATAATGTGCTTTTGAAATGTCATTTCCTATATAGAGCTGGAGCTTTGTTTTGACATTACACAGCACATACTACTGCATTAATTTGGAATGTCGAGGTGAATCCTTACTCCTCCCTCCCCTTATTGAAGACTCTTAACTCTCCCAACAAACCTACTTACCCGGAAATGAAACTTCACAGATGCAAAGGTGGGTGGCAGGTGGGTGGAACCAAAAATCACAGGTACCGTCAGTCAGAGCAAGAAGCATTTTTTGCAAGTGAAAACAAATGAAAGAAAAGAGGCTGATTTAGAATGTACCCATGCTTTTTGTATTCATTCATCAATGCAGTTTCATTGCTTATGTTGCTCCACCTACTGGTTTAGATAACGATTTGTTACTATGAGAAATGTCTTTCCTAGGTTACTTTACTTTACCATGTGACAACATCCTTGAAATAATCAGTATAGCCACAATCTTTGTAGTGTTCACAGCTATGATAATAATCAAGGTCATAGAGAATTAACTCACCAAGTTTTGGAAGAGGCCCAAGTGCTACGCCTTACCAGACATGTAAAAGTTCAAGAAGTTTATTTGGTACACATGAAAGTAGTCTTAAGTGTTTCAAAAAAAACACGGGGGGCCTTATTTATCAAAATCTGAATTTAAATAACAAAAAGTCTGGCCAAACAATTTGTCCTTATTTATTATTAATAAAGAACAATTTAATCGGATCAGGGACAAACTCGATAAGTTCGATCGAAAATCCGAATCGTTCCATTTTTTTCGGAGTTTTTTTCCAGAATAGCTCGATAATTTTTGGGCTTTTTCCTGAAAAGCCCCAATTTTTCGGATTCACAATGCTGGTGACTTCACCTGCCATCTCCCTTTGGTTGGGAATAGGGGTAATTTATGGGGTATTTATTTAATTTAAGGGATCCTAAGAGGTAATGGGATTGCAATTGGTAGCAATGAATTAAATGCTCCTATTAAATCTGCATTTTAAAATTTAGTACATAGTAGGCAGTGTTCCAACAATTATCCCATCAATATATACTGAAAATTCCCAGCAAATTATGTACAATTAAACATATTTTTTCTCATACCATTAAAACACCTAGAAAAAGATAGATAGTCAGGTTTCATGCCAAAGTAAAAGTTAAGCATGCCAAAGAAAGTCATATTGTTAAACTCATTTATATGTCCAAATACTTACAGGGAACTGACACTACACATTTATTTGCATAACAGCAGGCTGCTTTATCCTCAAATATCTTCTTAGGGCCATCACATTGATCACATGCCATTGTTAATTTACCAAAGGCATAAATTTCTATAAAGCAAATCAACGTTAATCAGACAATCAACAATAGAAGAGCAATCATTATTTTGAATGGTGGGTTAATGGACAACTAAAAGCCAAATAATATATTTTACAAGTGTTCATCCACAAAAATACTTGTCTAAATTTATAGACATATTTTGTTTTTGGGTTTTTTTGTGTTATGAAGATTTAGAATCCCCTATACATTGGTCTACTCTCTCTAGTCACTGCCTGTTCACTATACAAAATGCCAAAGTTGGTGGCCTACGCACAAAACCACAACCATAATTAAAAAAAATAATTAAGATGAACTTTTAGTATGTTTATAGACTGGCTAATTCTAAGCAACTTTTCAGCTGACCTTCATTTTTTTCTAGTTTTAGAATTATTTGCCTGCTTTTTCTGACTATTTTCAACTTTTCATATGACCACATCTAAAAACAATTCTCTGTAAGGCAACACATTTCTATTACTCATCTTTCTATTCAGGCCTCTCCTATTCATATTCCCCACTGTTATTCAAATCAATGCATAGCTGTTAGAGTAATTTGGACCCTGGCAACCAGTTTGCCGAATAAAAAGCTAAATAACTCAAAACAAACAAATAATAAAAAATTAATATCAATTGCAAATTGTCTCAGAATATCACTCTCGACATCACACCCAGGGGGTTATTAATCAAAGTCTGAATTTATATCAATATTTTCTGAAAAAAACTCAGACCAGATTTATTTGTTACTTATTTACTAATGCACATTTCTGAAAATTTTGTTGAAAATCCGAAAAAATCATGAAAAATATGATTTTTACAAATTTTTCAGAATTTGTGCCCGAAAACGTAGAATTTCACGAATTTTGTGCATCAATTCGACTAATTCTACTTTATAGAATTTTCATCTCAAAAACGAAACTTTTTCAGATTATCAGATGAAAGTCAGCATCGTTCACAATATCAAGAAACACCTTCAGGGACATCTGTCATTGACTCTTACAATAACCTCAACAGGTTTGAGATGGAGTATTTCATAATTAGTATTTGGGGTATACTAAATCTTTAAAAAATTCCAGTTTCCCCCTTTCAAAACTCAACCAGAAAAAAAAATCAAGGTTTAATAAATGGGCCCCTAAGGCTAATGTGACATACATCTGAGAGTTTCACCTGTAGCAACCACATGCAAACGTCCATTTATTTTTCTGTATATACATTGACAGTGTGTTTCCATTAATGTCAATGAAAAAACTGTATGGGAATTATTGCTAAGTGTAAATCTCTGCAGGGCATCTTGCAGCCTCAGCACTCTCAAAGTTAAGAGGCAGATCTATTAAAATGTGAAAATGTTCAAAAATCTTTTATCAAATCTGTGATTTGCTAAAAATCTTGGCATCCCTGCACAATTCTAACAAAAAATCTAATTTACTTGTTTCTAGTTTTTTTTAGATGTACAATTTTCATTATTTGTTACATTGAATATATTAAACACATTTTAAAAAAACACAAACCACAATAGAGAGTGAAAAAAAACATGTAAAGGCTTTTTTATATATGAACACATCTTATTTATACAATTAAATGTGCTTATTTATTAATAAAAACTTCTCGTCAAGGTCTAAAAACTACTCCCAGATTCTGAAAAACTGGAACAAATGGTTAAATTTAGCAAGGACTACTCCCACTGACTTCTACGTGAGCTTGCAAACTTTTAGCTGCTGGAGCTATAAACTAGAGTGTTTCGCTCCTTATTAAAACTTTTGAGTTTTGGAAACTCTTCATATTCATTTTTGTAAATTTTAGCACAAAAAAATGATGGTACAAATTTGAATGCTGTTAATCAGACCATTCGAGTTCCTGTCCAAGTTTAAATTCAGATATTTTTATTTCCACAAGTGCACAAGCTATATTGTTGTTCCCTTATCCCTGTCAGCTGATCTGAGCATGCTCAAGTTATTGACTAGTAAATGTTGGTCACACTAAACATAAATGCAGATGTAGCAGATATACAATCTAATTGGGGCTTTAAAGCTTCAGAACAAAATCTCCATTCATGCCTGTTTGATTAGATACATAACTGGGAATTTGTAATTTTTGGGTTTTAGAGCCATTTTATTAATGGCTGCCAATTTGTGTGTTGATGTGTCCATGTGTGTTCATATATTCATCACATGCTCGTTTGTGTTTATATGTATTTATTAAGCACTTACCATTGGCTTTGGGAGTCAATTTGATAGTATTGTTTTTTCCACATGGAACAAAATCCCCAGTAACAGTCGATGACAGAACACATTCAAGTATTTTATCTGGAGGGTATTCAGAGATTAAGCAGTTAGGCCAAATTATGATTTCAGTCAAATATCCCATAATTCCAATGATTCCATTAATAATGATGAATAGAACTGTACATGTGATAAGTTTCTGATCATATTTTTATATTCATCTGCAATCTCCAACAGCAGGGTAGCTCCATGTTTAATGTTCTAATATAATGACTCTTGATTTTGGACCTACCTTGACCAAGTATAAAGGGAGCAAGATCAATCACGAGTAGGAATATCATAGAATAAAGAGACGCCATCATGTTGAGATAAGTTGATGTGACTAGATGGTATACATGAAACATAATGTATCTTTGATAAAATTTCATTGAAATACAATTGAAAAAACTGTACAGTGTTAAAATATTTGTTGTCTTTGCTAAAGTTAACAATACACAAAGTAACATTTAAGAACTTTTGAGGGGTGCCTTATTGCTTATTGAGGCAGCATTTCTTCCCTAGGTCTGTCTGCATCAGTCATGTCAGAGGTTACACATTATGAGGTGCAGGTAAGGCACTCACTTTTTTGAACACTTTGCCTTGATAATAGTGGGTTACCCATATTGTGTCAGTGTTCTCCCACAGAGCAGATATGTTCACTTAGTGGGAAGCCAACCCTTACAGAGTATGGCAGAATCCCAGATATAACATGGGGCAAATTTACTAAAGGGCAAATTTTTCATTTAACTTCATTAGCAGTTAATTTAAAGTGCTTACGCTTATTCATCAAAATGCGAAGTTACGTTTCGACAGACGAACGTTGGCGAAGCATCGCCATTGAAAATTCGTCAGCCGACCATTTCATAGCTAGCTTTCAATAGCGTTAATGTCTGCCTAGCGAAACACTTAGGGGCCGATTCATGAAGCTCGAGTGAAGGATTCTAATTAAAAAAACTTCGAATTTCGAAGTGTTTTTTGGGCTACTTCGACCATCGAATGGGCTACTTCGACCTTCAACTACTACTTCGACTTCGAATCGAAGGATTCGATCTAAAAATCTTTCGACTATTCGACCATTCGATAGTCGAAGTACTGTCTCTTTAAGAAAACCTTCGACCCCCTACTTCGGCAGATATAAGCTACCGAAGTCAATGTTAGCCTATGGGGAAGGTCCCCATAGGCTTGCCTGAGATTTTTTGATCGAAGGATATTCCTTCGATCGTTTGATTAAAATCCTTCGAATCGTTCGATTCGAAGGATTTAATCGTTCGATCGCAGGATTTGCGCTAAATCGTTCGACTTCGATATTCGAAGTCAAACGATTTTAGTTCCTAGTCGAATATCGAGGGTTAATTAACCCTCGATATTCGACCCTTACAGTACACTTAAGTACACAGTACACTTAAGTCAATTTGAAAAGGGTGGGTACATATAGGTCATATGTCATATAGATCTTTTAAACTTTTAAACACAATCCCATTTAAAAACATGAAAAAACGCCAGCGTTTTGTCTTTTTTTATGACTTTTCAGCATACGGGATATGATGTCCCTGACAGACAATTGTTAAGGATGTAGCTTCATCTTATCAGTTCACCAGGTTTAAACTGGGGAAGCAGACTCTGAGCTCTTTCGCTAGCGAATCATTCTCTAAGCCTGTAAATTGGCGATGTCTCTGTGAAGTGTTGTGTTTGGCAAATTTTCACTAGCTATAACCACTTCATACTTTAGTAAATTTGCCCCATCATCTTGGGTTATGTGTACTGCAAACAGGGTTATGTTATTCAAATATTAAAGCACATAGGGAAGAAAATTAAAATTGAGCGTTACTATGTCAGAGGGATAAATGCTGTAAATAAACAGAGCTAATTACGTATTTGATAATGTCTTACCACTAACGGATGAAACTGGCTGCTTCTATCTCTTGGCTCTTGTCTTTTTGCAAATCTCTTTCTTCAGCTTTATACAGTTCCAGGGTTTCTCCCATCCACAAGACCTCCCTCTTTGTACATGTTCCAGACAGGATTCAGTCACCTGAATCAATATTATATTTGAGATACAGGTATATAGTAAACATTTGCAAATATAAAGGGAACAAAAGAGATTTGGATGTGTAATACCTGTATGTAAGAAATCATTATTTAGAAATATACCTTATAGCATATATTAGATTTAAAGATTCACTGACCCAAAACCAACTCTGCTTCACTGCAAGAACAATCAGTCACAGCTTTATCAGTCTCTTTACTGTGTTGTGACCCCTTATTCTTACCCGCGATTCTTAATTCTAAAATCATTTCTATTCTCTTCAGAAATACACTCTACTGGTCAGTCACCTCCTTTCTACTAGTTCACTAGGGAGAATCTAATGAGAAGGATTCTTCTTCACTGTAATTCAGGCATTGACGTCAAGGCATAAACCAATTTACCACTATCATTTAAAATTAGGAATTCCACAAGAGCAGGAGCTAGATAGACTTGAGGAAAGATGGGAACAGGAGCCAACTGATAATCCAGAGAGAAGCTATGAATGGCATGGTGTTAACAATAATGTAAACTGTAAATAGGATAAATATGTTTTTTTGTTTAATCATTTAATGCTGTAACAATCACTTGATTTATTACTCGATATATAATTACTTTACTATACACTTGGGGCAGATTTACATAGGGTCGAATATCGAGGGTTAAATGTCGAAGGTAAATCCTTCGACTTCGAATATCAAAGTCGAAGAAGTTACTGCAATTCGTTTGATCGAACGATTCGAAGGATTTTAATTCATCGATCGAACGATTTTTTCCGACCAAAAAAAGCTTAGAAAGCTTATGGAGACCTTCCCCATACGCTAACATTAAGGTTCGGTAGGTTTTAGGTGGCGAAGTAAGGGGTCTAAGTTTTTTTTAAAGAGACAGTACTTCGACTATCAAATGGTCAAATAGTCGAACGATTCTTAGTTCTAATCGTTCGATTCGAAGTCGAAGTCATAGTCGAAGGTCAAAGTAAGAGGGATGAATAATATTATTATTAATAAACCTTACATCCTTTAGTGCCAAATTCTCTATTAATTCAGGTTTGGCCATTTTACTATGCTTAAGCTGATTTCTGTGACCTCAGATCTTGCTCAAATCTGTTATAGTGTGTTTTTCTGTTTCTCTGTTAATTGACCTTGATTATTGGCACCTGGCCTGAACTGTTGTATGTCCCAAATTTAATTTTTGCCTCGACCTACTCTGTACCTCAACTATACAATTCTGATCTCTGTAATAAGTACCACCACAGATAATTCAGGTTCTCCAAAAGAGTGCTGGTGAAGACCAATGCTGTAAATGTTTCTCCTGCTTCATGGAACAGTAAGACAAGTGCCCGCTGTTGTTTAGTACTAACTGATTGCTACAATAGAAACTTCTATCTGAGGCCTGACGTCAATCAAACTGAACACCTGTGAGATGAATTGAAGAAACAGTGTGAGCTGACTTCAGTGTCCTCCTCACTAATGATTTTGTTTCTGAATAAAGCAAAGCCCATCAACAGTGTTCCAAAGTCTAGTGAAAAACCTGTCCAGAACACTAGAGGCTTCTAGGACAGGGAGAACAAAGATCATATTAATATTTTGGTTCCACAATGAGATATTGGACATGAATGTGTCCACATATTGTGGCTTTATAGTGTATGTAATTTCCTCTACCTTAATCATTGACTCTTTCTGGAATAACACAACTTGACTATTCTAATACCAAATATATATTTTCTACATTATGGTAATTATGAAACTTGCCTTCCTACACTGTCAACCTTTGTTTTTCATCTCACATCATAGTGACTGAAATATTATTTTTCAAACACTTTTAAGCACATACAAAATGTCCTGTCTATTTAAGTAGACAGGACACATAATGATCCATAATGATCCATGTGCAGAACATCTGCTTCAGGACATCTAGAGAACACAATGAAAAAAAAAGGGAATTAAAGAGAAGCCTCCATATTATGTACTTATCATAAAATTGTTCCTGGATGGATTATATTTCAATAGTATTGAACATTTTCTGCTCAAATTTTAGCACAAGGTATTTGTATCCTTTTTGTATCCTTATGTTATAAGACATAATCCCAAAGTTTAAAAAAGGGTACAAAGGCTTGGCATTGGCAAATGCATTTTATCTGCAGCACAATGATCAGTGTCTCCAAAATGAAAAGAGACAAACTCATCCTCAAAACAAAAGTTTCTGAAACAAATCCAATACATCAGGATAGATTTGTCCATTTTCAAAGACTCAGGTTAGCAGTACAAGGCCACCAAGTGGTACACAAGCCTTTTACTACTCATGCAAAAGGTACTTCTGTATGGGGTCTGTTTGCACTCTGCACCGACACTGGATAAAAAATCTAGATGAGGTGCAAAACCGATGCCATCATCCAGCCCTGTCTTTAAGTGAATAATAGTTAAGGGGCCCTGTTGCAGCCTGCATCAGCTTCCTAAACTGCAAGTCTGATTAACACATTGTAGGGTACACGTAGAGTGTGGAACTGGGGACACCTTCTGCCCCTCATAAATACAGTTTTGACAGCAATGTATTCATGGGAATGGACACAGGTTTCTATGTTCCAAAACACAGAACTGAGACCTGCAGAAATTCATTTATGCTGGTAGTACAAAGTACAAAAACAGACTGATTGCACTCTTCCAAAACTGTAAATGACCCCATAGTGATTTGTGTCCATCTTAACATTTTTCACATTGCGCTTGTTTTCAAAGGAGCTCTATAGTGTTCCAATGAAATAGGCTGCACCAAACTGAGATACTAGGGCCCATTTACAAAGTGGAAGGCAGTGTGCCAATTGTAAACAATAGAAAAATCCACCCTATATTTGAAGTGCAGAAACCTGCACCCCTCTCTATAATTAAAGCGCTGCCTGAGTTTTTGGGGGTAGCATGCAGCTGTCAACTCCTCCAACCCCCTACACATCCTGTAACTTGCAAATCATTCAGACATGCAAGTTAGGGTGTGGTGGAGGCCTTTCCCCATTGGTAAAAATGATAGTCCAGAACCAGACAGCAATGCACATTGGACCAGGCCAGTTAGTTTCTATAAATTACCCCTATTGTTTTCCTTGCAACATAGTAACATAGAAAGTTAGGTTGAAAAAAGACGCACATCTATCAAGATCAACCTTTTGAGTCTATATATATATATATATATATATATATATATATATATATATATATACACACACATCTGAAGCCTCTTTAATTTGCCTCAGATTGGGAAAAAATATTCCTGACTCTAAAATTGCTGGATCATGTCCTGCTTTGTTTTTTATATAATAGGAAAATATAAGAAAGATCAATTATATAAGAAAGACATGTTGGATTTCCCAACATTGGGCCAAATTCAATTCAGATTGCAAAGTTATCTTATGATTTATCATGTGAAAACTGATGGACAAGATTCAATTTGACGAGAAATTTGCTTCCAGTTTTTTCCCATAGACTTCAGTTGAGTTTTCAAGTGATAAACCATGAGAAGTTTTTCTGAATCTGAATTCACCACAAAAATCCATGCCTGCCGAATTTATGCACCTATCACTACTTTTCACATGATAATCCCATTTCTCACTGAATTTAATCTGGCCCAATTGTTTGTGATTGCAACCCATTGTGACGTGATTTTCTGCAAAATCTTTTACTGTGTTGAAATATAGTGCTTCTCTATGGCATGCTATACGTAATTACAATATATTGTGCTGTTATGAGATATAGTGCATCATTAGCCTGCTGTACTATTAAAGAACTGTATGTGGTATGGGATTAAGGAAGGCAGTTTTAATGATGACCTTGTTGTCCTTCGGGGATTCCAATTCATTCCATGTTGACATTGCAGGTTTTTATAAATAGAATGGAGGTTGTTAAGTGTTTTGGGTATGCCTTATGAACTGGAACCTGCAGTTACTTAGCTGGGTAATGAATATGAACCATTCAGTAAGGAGAACAAGATCAAACTTAAGCCTTGTTAAATACAAAAGATTGGACCAACTATATTCAGATACACTAAAGTCTAATTTTAGGATACTATTTTCACTGCACTAATTTAGACATCAAGGCAGTGATGTTTGGATAAATAATGGAATCTAGAAATGTTACATCTGTTGAGTTCTATATATTTCTTGGATTTTCTCACGTCCCTCATTATCGACTACCACTGATCTCCATCTTCACTCTCCTGTATATATTTACATTTATTGGAAACAGCCTCATCATTCTATTAATTATTGGTGATTATCAGCTCCACACTCCAATGTATTTCCTTTTGGCTAATTTCTCTGTTTTGGACTTGGTGTCCCCATCCATTTCAGTACCTAAAATGATCGATGACCTGATCTCTATGGAAGGCATTATTTCATACAATGGCTGCATAACCCAGATGACTTTCTTTATTGCTATTACTATAACAGAATGTTATTTTCTCTCTGTTATGGCCTTTGACCGGTATGTTGCAATTTGTCTCCCACTCCATTACAAAAACATAATGAGCTTTAAGATATGTTTTATTTTGATATGGTTGGCATGGGTATTAGGATGCTTTCACTCTATCATACATACCATTTTGACTATTAGTCTAGACTTCTGTGGCCCTAATCACATCAACCACTTCTACTGTGACATTCTTTCTCTCTTACAGCTTGCATGCTCCCCTATCAATCTTAATGTAACTTTGGTGTGTGTGTCTGCCTTTTTTAATGGAATATGTAACTGTACCATTATTCTCAGCTCTTACGTTGGCATTGTGTCTGCAGTATTGAAAATAAACTCTAAAGATGGCAGGATGAAAGCGTTTTGTACATGTGCTTCACATCTCCTCGTAGTTTCTTTGTATTATGGCACACTCATCATTGCATATTTTCGTCCTATCAATAGCTACACATATTCCAAGGACAGATCCATTTCTGTAATCTACACCACAGTTACCCCAATGTTAAATCCAATCATATATAGTCTGCGGAATAACAGTGTAAAGAATGCATTCCAGAAACTATGGAAAAGAGCAATCTACCAAACAAAGATTTAAGCTATGCAGAGTTTATAGTTTATTGCTTGGGCGTTGAAGTACCAGTGTATCAGTCCAGTAGATTCTATGTTTAAAGAATGGATTGAAATGGCCAAACCTAACACTAATTATTCTTAAATCAGACCCAAGGATTGGGTTTATTTTCCTGAAGTGACTGTGCGTTTGAGTAAAGCTATTTTAGCCATATTTAACCTTATTTAATTTATGTTGACAACTTGAGCATTTCTACATCTGATTCTTAGGGATGTAGCGAACAGTTCGCCGGCGAACTAGTTCGCGCGAACTTCGACTGTTCGCGTCCGCCGAATGTTCGTGAACGTCGCGCGACGTTCGCCAATACGAGTTCGCGTTCGATTAGAACAAAAATTGTTCGACCATTCGACCATTCGATTCCTTCGACCGCTAAAATCGAAGGATTTTCGTTTGAATCGAACGATCGAAGCCATTGGATCGAATGAAATCATTCGATCGAATGGCTTCGATCGTTCGAGTCGAATGAAAATCCTTCGATCGAACGATTAAAATCCTTCGATCGTTCGAATCGAACGATTTTCGGATGTTCGAAGTTCGCGAACTGTTCGCGAACTGTCCGCATTTTTTGCCGGTGTTCGCGAACGGCGTTCGCGAACACATCGGCGGCGGTTCGCTACATCCCTACTGATTCTGTTCCTGCTAAATGACATTTTAAAATAAAGTTTTAAGATACAATTAACCATCAACCATGGCATCATTTAAAGGTTTCAGCAAGAACAAAGGGAATAAAGATAATCAATAGTATAATAACTAGGGATGTAGCAAACTGTTCGCCGGCGAACTTGTTCGCGCAAACTTCGACCGTTCGCGAACGTCGCGTGACGTTCGCCAATTTGGGTTCGCGTTCGATTCGTTCGACCATTCGAATTCCTTCGACCGGTAAAAATCGAACGATTTCCATTCGTTCGAACGATTGTAAGCATTCGATCGAATGAAAAGCATTCGATCGAATGGTTTTTGATCGTTCGATTCGAATGAAAATCCTTCGATCGAACGAAAATCCTTCGATCGAATGATTAAAATCCTTTGATCGTTCGAATCGAACGATTTTATCGGGTGTTCGAAGTTCGCGAACTGTCCGCGAACGTTCGCATTTTTTGCCGGTGTTCGCGAACGCGTTCGCGAACATCAAATCGGCAGTTCGCTACATCCCTAATAATAACACTGTATGAAGTTGTCGTAGCTATAGTAAAATAGGTTTTATTATTTAATATACAGGTACAGGGACCTGTTATCCAGAATGCTTGGGACCTGGGGTTTTCTATATAACATACCTTTAGTCTACTAGAAATCATGTAAGCATTAAATAAACCCTGGCTGGTTTTGCCTCCAAAAAGGATTAAGTATCTTTGGATAGAAGGTACTATTTTATTATTACAGAGAACAAGAAAATAATTTTCAAAAATTTGGATTATTTGGATGAAATGGCGTCTATGGGAGACGACCTTCCTGTAATTCTGAGCTTTCAAGGTAACGGGTTTTGGGATAACGGATCCCATACCTGTAATTAAATATTTTAATATATTATATTATAGGTACATATAAGAGTAAAAAAAGAAAAAAACAAAGGATAAAATGACACAGGAGTAGGGTAACCTTTGGTGATACCAAATATGTCATTATTTCAACATATCTAATGTATTTAAATACATTCCTACATAAATACATACAAACATTATTCTTGTCTTGCATCAAAAGAATACCCTAATATTATAGACATATTTTAATTCAAGCATCTCACAGCCCATGTTTTACATGTTTTTTTGAAGGTATTGGATTTGTAATGTAACAGCAGCTTAGTAATAAAGGCTGAGTGTGATGCAAACAATGGGTAATTATAATAAAATGTCAAATATTGCTACTTAAATGCAAAATACAAGGTTCAAAACAATATATACAGTACTATATATACAAGATATGGGTTGAACTTTCAAGGAATACATACATTTTACTTTTACAAGATTTTCAAAGCATGCAACAAGAGTCTATGTTTAATGATGTTACAATCTATGCTGGCTTCTAGATCTAATAATAATAAGTATGGCAGAGGTCCAGTGACCCAATTGAAGATGTTATAGTCTTCCTGACATTCCAGGTTTTTTTGGAGAAAAAACTTGATTCGAGTTTAGTTGAATTTAAATCAAGTTTTTGGGTCGGCAATATTCGTTTGAGTTTTAGATATAAGAGTTTTTTCTTAAATTAGATAATATTCAAATGTCAAGGTCATCTGAGTTTGAGTTAGTTCGAAATAAAAAAAAATATTGATTTTCTCAACAAAAAAATGGGTATTAAATTGAAAAAGCAGAAAAAGATATGATCCTTGCTAAGAATTCAAAATTATGTAAATATAATACAACATTACACATTTTTAAATGACTGTACCAAAATGTGTCAAACGTGTGTTGTTTGTGTACTGTGTCTTCACAGAGAGCAAGGGTTCCACAAGTGGAGGGTCGGCTCCAGCAAACAATGTCAATGTCTTCATACCTTAGGGGGCAGATTTATCAAGGGTCGAATTTTGAAGTTAAAAATACTTACGAAATTTGACCATTGAATTAAAATACTTTGAATTTGAATATCGAATTCAAACTTTTTTTCATCGAATTTGGGTATTCTGCGATCGAAGTAAAATCGAACGATCGAACGATTAAATCCTTCGAATGGAACGATTCAAACGATTTTATCGTACGATCGAACAATTTTTACTTCAACTTCAAAAACTTAGAAAAATGCTGTAGAAGGTCCCAATAGGCTAAGATAGCACTTCGGCAGGTTTAATTTGGCGAAGTATTGAAGTCGAAGTTTTTTTAAAGAGACAGTACTTCGATTATCGAATGGTCAAAGATTTTTACTTTGAATCAAAGTCGTAGTATCCTATTCGATGGTCGAAGTATCCAAATTTTTTACTTTGAAAATTCCCTCAAATTCACTTCGACCCTTGATAATTCTGCCCCTAAAGGTGGCCATAGATGCAAAGATCTGCTCATTTGGCGATGTTGCTCCTCGATTCGTACAATAGGATCTGTGTGTCTATGGCCACCTTAAGTCTACAATTTTTTTTTAAAAAATTAAATAAACCCAATGGGCTGGTTTTGCTTCCAGAAATAATTAATGATATCTTAGTTTGGATCAAGTACAAGCTACTGTTTTATTATTAATGAGAAAAAGGAAATCATTTTAAAAAATGTTGATTATTTAGCTAAAATGAAGTCTATGGGAGACTCCGTAAATCGTTGCTTTCTGGATAACGAATTCCATACCTGTAATGTAAAAAGTCTAATATATATAAACTCTCTGCTCATATCTGAAAGTTCTGCTCCCAGGCTCACAAGGAATCTTCTCATTTAGTAATGATAATTAATAAAATGATTTGCTGAAAGTTTAGCACAAGGTGTTCTGTTGTTTTGGTTACTTGGTGGTTTTTTAACCATAATAATAAAATGAAGTAAAATAAAATGGTGACTAAAAATAAAAAATGTTATTTAAAATTGCATTCTTCAATCAAATCTCATATTTGGGGGCTGATTCACTAAGGGTCGAATATCGAGGGTTAATTAACCCTTGATATTCGACTAGGAATTAAAATCCTTTGACTTCGAATATGGAAGTCGAAGGATTTAGCGCAGATAGTTCGATCAAACGATCAAAGGATTTTAATCCAATGATCGAAGGAATATCCTTCGATCAAAAAAAGTTAGCCAAGCCTATGGGGACCTTCCCCATAGGCTAACATTGACTTCGGTAGCTTTTAGATGTCGAATTAGGGGGTCGAAGTTTTTTTTAAAGAGACAGTACTTCGACTATCGAATGGTCGAATAGTCGAACGATTTTTACTTCGAATCCTTCGATTCGAAGTCGTAGTCGTGGTCGAAGTAGCCCATTTGATGTTCGAAGTAGCCCAAAAAAACCTTTGAAATTCAAAGTTTTTTACCTTCGAATCCTTCACTTGAAGTTAGTGAATTGGCCTCTTAGTTATGAACGAATGTGTTTGCCATGCATAGATTTGCAGTGACATTTTGGCATTAGCAGATTTTTTTTTTGCGAAAAACTGTGATGACTAAAAAACTACCATTCACTTCAAAGCATTTGGAGTGAGAAAAACCACCCATTGACAATGCTTTTGGAGTGAGAGAAAACCCATTGACTTTTTGCAATTTGAGTGAGAAAAAAAGTCGCCAATAAACTCAAATACATTTTGGTACAAAAAAGTTGATGCAAAAAAAAAAGCCGCACAAATATGTTTTTCCACAAAAAAAGTTGCCCGTAGATTTAAATGCTTTTCACAATTTCTTTTGCCATTTCACATATTTCAACAGTTCCACAAAGTTTTGCCCCCAAAAAAAACCTACCAGAAAAAACAGAGGTTTAGTAAATAACCTGCTATAAGTGTTTACAATAAGTAATAATTAGTAAAAGCATAGTCCCCAGCAAGTCTTAAAGGTCACTGTCAGCCTGTCCCATGTTCTACTTTCTACTTGCTCGTATCTGGAAAATAGTTAAAATAACGAATAGCACATAAAAGCAGCATCTATTTTCATCAACTTTATGTCATTTTCATTTGACAAACTATTGTAGTGTTAAAATATTAAACGTTTTAATATACTGGTCGTTTGAATAATATTTTACATATTTTGAAAAGTTTAGAAAAATAATTTCCATTTCACAAGAGGAATCCTTACCCTAACCCTAATCCTTTCCCTCTACTTTTACATTTACATATTTTCAGGGAACACTTGGTCTGGCCATCCTCATCATTCATGATTATTGACTTCTCATCCAATATACTGTGTTACTAACTGGCTATTTTTTCTACATAAATAAGATATACATACAAACATTGCACCAGTTGTCTCCATCAGACACAATTCCTAAAAATAACCATTCAACACCTCATGGAGCAGTTCCAAAGACTGTTGGTTGTTGGTTGTTGTTGGTGGTTGCATGTTTCAACCTGCCTTCTTGATGCCAGTGGTAACCTTTTCCCCTCCAGATCAAAAAAGTTAGTTATGTGATTATCATCTGCACTTTGTAATACTATTCACAATGTGAACAAGCTAACCAACCCCAAGAGAAAAAACATGAGTAAAAATGCCCACTGACTGCAATGCATCCGTTGTAAGAAAAAATGCCATTCTCATCTAGCCAATGTCTCCATTTCACAAAATTCTCCTGGGTTTTGTGGATTTTCTGCAAAGTGTAACAGAGCTGTTTCACTCATCAGTAGACAAGATATGTAGTAATATACATAAGACTGTAGATTCTTGGCAACCAGGATTTTGGGGGTGAGAATGTTTCATTTTTCATTGGCCGAAGCATCTTCCTTATTATTGAAAACCTTTAAGATGCAACCCTTGAAAAGTTGGGACATTTGCAGATCTGTAACCATAAAAAAAAAATCAAGAAAACACTTTTGTTTTAGCTAGTGATGGGCGAATTTATTCGGCAGGTGCGAATTTGCGGCAAATTCCCGCGATTCGACATTGGCGAGTAAATTTGCAAAACCACCACAAAAATTCGCCAGGTGTCCAAAAAACGGACGATGGCGTCAAAAAGTTTCACAATTTTTTTGTTGTTTCGTGAATTTTGCTGGAAATTTGGAACTAAGGACTGCCCATCAAGTTCAACCATACCGTGTAATCCCCCACCATCACTGAGATACATGGAAAGAAAAGACTGAAACTCTCTCTGTAATCACACACATGAAAATATATACTCATATATTGACATTCACCTGCGTACCCAAACCTTACTGTAGTCATGGAGATTACAAGTCCTAAAGTCCCTTTTTAAAGTCTTTATTTTTGTTTTCAAGGGAAGGGGAAAGGGGATGAATATACAAGCAAAACATGGTTCATAATTGGTAACAACCATTAACATGTTGTGTCTCCAATATCCAATTCAGAGGAAGGCATTACCCACCAAAGAAAACCTGCCAAAGCAATCTTACACAGAACCTTACATTCAAGCAACTTGCAGATATTGTCCTATCCAAATACAGAGTCAGTCTAATAAAAAGTGTTAATATCTTGACTCAACAAGCTCAATAAGGTTGACATGAAGCCATGGCCTCCATAATCTCTCAAAACTTTTGGGCATCCTTCGGCCATACAGGTACATTTGATAGAGGGGAGAGCTTTATTAATTAAGCTGACTCATTGAGAAACTGTAAGGACATTTTTACCCAACCTGTTGCTGACTACCCTTCTAAAAAGTGATGGGCGAATTTGTGAATTTGCGCGTTTTGCCTCTGGCGAAAATTGCCTGGTATTGAAAAAATGTTGGCGCCGGCAACAGTTCCGGTGTCTATTAATGATTGTACTGCCTGGGCCGTTGTTGTATGCATAAATGCATGACTGTATGTTGACCATAAGTAATTTACATATGTAAGGTAAGAGACTGACTTGTATACCTAGGTACAAGTAACATAGCATTAGAATAAGATGGAACCTTACAGAAATGATTGCAAGCACAATGGTCAAGGAACAGTCATATATTTCTGTTTTACACTCATTTTAGAAATGTATTGACATGGTGCCATAGAAACATCAGAATGCACAGCAGTCAAAACCAAAGGTATATGAAAATTTAAGACAAAATAATCTGGAAAAAAAAGGAAAATAATATTAGTAAATATACACTAGTTTAATTTTCAGTGATATACAGCCATCTTTCTTGTTTATTGAAAATGCTAAATTTGCATTGCTTTTGGAACGTAGCACTACCCTAATTTACATGGTATAAATGCATGGCATCCGATCCCAAGCCAACTCTCTAGAACTTGCTAAAAATAATAGGAACATTAATAGAACAAGGATTGTTTACTTTTCCATTATAATGGATAGTCATTGTGACCCAAAAGTACTATAAGGCTGGATACGTTTTATTGGACTTTTCAGGGAATTAGCATTAAGTGCCTTTGTGTTGACTCGTTAGGCCGATTGCTTTTTCTAGCACAATCAGGATGAATGGATGTGGCTACAAGGGGCTGGACTTTAAACAGTATAAATAGTGGCCTATGAACTAACATGTTTAACACAGAAAAAAGAAACACCATAAACTTTCAGGTGGTGGTAAGAAACTATGAATCATATGAATAATTAGAATTTTTGAATAATTTGAATGTTTTTGAAATTGCAGTTACATTCTGTGAGATGTCTATTGTTTTTTCTTTTTAACCAGTTTAAGTGCTAAAAAGTGAAGGTATAATAATGATTACTTAACATTTAGGGGGTTATATATTAAAGTCCAAATGGAAAAAACTTAAGTTTTTTTACTATAAAATCCAGATTTTTAGTGGAAGAAAAACAACATTTTTTGGGATTTATTAAAGCCTGCAAAAATGCTGCAAAAAGTTCAAATCTAAATATCCTGCATCTCAGACCTGCTGAGGTTATATATAAGTCAATGGGAAAGGTCCCTAACCAATTTAGAAGTTTCTGTGGTCTGCGTGGGAATTACCTTTGAAAATCCGACTATTTAAAAAAAAAGTTGTACAATTTGGAAAAAAAATTTTATTTTAAAAATACTATAATTAATATTATAAATACCCACCTTCATTTCTATCCATGTCTCTCTGCATATTGTTGTTTGTTTCCCTTTATTCTACTTGGTACTGTTTTATTATTACAGAGAAAAAGGAAATCATTCTTTCAAATTTGGATTATTTGGATGAAATAGAGTCTATGAGAGATGGCCATTTCGTAATTCGGAGTTTTTTGGATAACGGGTTTCCGGATAACGGATCCCGTACCTGTACTAAGCACAATTTTAGTGAATATTTTGCTAATGGTATTCTTATGGATCACAAAATAATACATTTCTTACCTAATACTTTATGAAGCCAGCTGGTTCCTAGCATTGTTTATCATTTGTATTAAAGTAAGCTATATTAAATATTAAATATTTGAAACCACAACAATAAGATTTTTTTTTTCTTGCTTCTTAGAATTAAAATATAATTTGCAAATATAATATCAGCAGAACGTACAATAATGATCTCTGTTTACACTGTGGCTCTCCTGCTCATTATGACCCTTCATCCATTAATGTCGGGTAAGTCACACATACAGTAAGAGAAATAACAGTAATGATATATAAATTGAAAGAAAAATGCTTAGACATTTATTTGCTTATTACACACAGCAACAGGGAGTTTGGAGCTAAATTTGCTGTGGGAAATAGTCCTCCCTACTTCCTTGGTGTGTCTATGGAGCACATTTATTAAGCTCGAGTGAAGGATTCGAAGTAAAAAAACTTCAACGTTTTTTTTGGGTACTTCGATCATCGAATAGGCTACTACGACATTCAACTAAGACTTCGATTTGAACTAAAAATCGTTCGACTATTCGACCATTCGATATTCGAAGTACTGTCTCTTTTAAAAAAAACTTTGACTACCTACTTCGCCACTTTAAACCTACCGAGCATCAATGTTAGCCTATGGGGACCTTCCCCATAAGTTTTCTAAGCTTTTTCTGATCGAAGGAAAATCCTTTGATTGATGGATTAAAATCCTTCGAATTGTTCGAAGTATTTGCGGAAAATCCTATGATTTCCATATTCGAAGTCGAAGGATTTCACTTTGAGGGTTGAATATCGAGGGTTAATTGACCCTCGATATTCGACCCTTAGTAAATGTGCCCCTCTGTGTTAATTTGATATGTTTGGGAAAAACTATGAATTTCCTAATGGAACAGTGCGTTTCTCACCCACATGCACAGCAGGGATCACTTAGCAGAGGCTGAAATAGATAAATAGGGCAATGTAATGTTGTTCTTCAGCTACCATATGTACCCATTTATAAAATGAAATTCATTATTTAAACATATTAGCAGGTTGCTTTGTAATATAAATGTAAATATTTTTTATATGTACTGTAGAAATAGTGATTGTAACTACAACACCCCCCAAAAATGCCCTACATATTTTGCTATCAGCCCCAATCTCTAAATTCATGTGCACTGGTACTCCCCAACCACAGTCTCTTTCCAAAGACATTTACCCATACTGATACTGTAGATAAGTCTACTATACTGTACCTGCTATCCTATAGCCTTAGTCCCTTCCCAGAGACAATTATCCCACTTTAACTATAGGCACCATATCTCCCTACTATACCTGCTATCCCACAGTCACACTCCCTTCCCAGAGACTATTATCCCACTGTTACCATAGACACCATCTCTCCCTACTATACCTGCTATCCCACAGTCACACTCCCTTCCCAGAGACTATTATCCACTGTTACTATAGGCACCATCTCTCCCTACTATTCCTGCTTTCCCACAGTCACACTCCCTTCCCAGAGACTATTATACCACTGTTACTATAGACACAATCTCTCCCTACTATACCTGCTATCCCACAGCCACAGTCCCTTCCCACAGACTATTATACCACTGTTACTATAGGCACCATCTCTCCCTACTATACCTGCTATCCCACAGCCACAGTCCCTTCCCAGAGACGATTATCCCACTGTTACTATAGACACCATCTCTCCCTACTATACCTGCTATCCCACAGTCACACTCCCTTCCCAGAGACTATTATACACTGTTACTATAGACACAATCTCTCCCTACTATACCTGCTATCCCACAGCCACAGTCCCTTCCCACAGACTATTATACCACTGTTACTATAGGCACCATCTCTCCCTACTATACCTGCTATCCCACAGCCACAGTCCCTTCCCAGAGACGATTATCCCACTGTTACTATAGACACCATCTCTCCCTACTATACCTGCTATCCCACAGTCACACTCCCTTCCCAGAGACTATTATCCCACTGTTACTATAGGCACCATCTCTCCCTACTATACCTGCTATTCCACAGTCACACTCCCTTCCCAGAGACTATTATCCCACTGTTACTATAGGCACCAACTCTCCCTACTATACCTGCTATCCCACAGTCACACTCCCTTCCCAGAGACTATTATCCCGCTGTTACTATAGGCACCATCTCTCCCTACTATACCTGCTATTTTCTTCACTGCTCCTATTGGCAGCTTTTCAAGGTACTAATAAGTGCAAACATGTTTATAGTGATCATTCCTTGTAGTTGTAATGGTCTTAGTCTACTATACCTGTTGCCTCACAGCCAAAGTTCCTTAACAAGCTTATGACCCTTGCCCCTGCTATAGACACCACCTTATAGTACCAACTAGTATGAGAGAAGCTGCCTTGTTTGATTTGTGGAAAAATCTAAGAAACTTGTGGAAAAATTTGTGGAAAAATCCAAGAAACTTGTTTTTTCTTGGGCCTAATGCATTGAAGTTAATAGATATTTTTTCTTGTGCCAAATGTATTGGAGTCACTGCCTATTTTTTTCCTAGTGAAGCAAAACACAACTTTCTAGCACAGATTTGTGAAAATTGCCACCACTCATGCAAACGCAAATTCTGAATAAAGTAGAAACTAGACTGAGATTTAACCGACTTCTCTTAAGAGACATAAAAAAAATAAAAATGTAATATAATGTTTTGATTAGATAAGTAACATTCTATTGTAAATATAATCAAGTAAAATGCTGTACTGCTTATGAATAATCAATTTGATATTCACCATCCAGCAGTCTGTTTCTCTTTATTCACTGTTGATTCCTTCCGAGTCAAATTTTTTTTGACATTTGTTTTATTACTGTCCTCAGATGAGGAAGAACATGCCTAATCTTGATCTGTCTTGACTTCAGTCAAGTCTATTCAACATTTGGGAAGTTTTTTTAAAACAATAGCCTTGTATTATGTAGCATAAAACAAAGGCAAGCAATGATATTTTGAAGCTGCAGAAACAAATGAATCTACTGCTAGATACGTTGGGCTAATCAATTGGAGACTGTACAATATTTTCTACAGTCCACATACATTTTTTCTTTTTTCTTGTCTTGCAGAAGAATCAAATGAATCAGATTGTTGTGGTGAACCGGGTGCAGAAGATTTTACAAAAGATATTTGTTATAATAAGAAATGCCAAGTATTAGCATCAGAAAAGTTTCTTTGTAGAGTACGTCGATCAAATGGCAGAATTGTTTTATTTTTTTCCATTGATGTTCCCCAACCATTTGAAGTAGTAGACTACAACATTACTGATAATTTATGGGTTTATGGATAATAACTACTAACAAAAGTATAAAATTTACAAATAGTGATGGGCGAATTTGTGCAGTTTCGGTTTGCCGAAAAATTCGCGAATTTCCCGCGAAATTCGCGAAACGGCAAAAAATTTGCGAAACGGCGTCTCCGTTTTTTCGAAAAAATTTTTTGACGCGGGCGAATTTTTTCCGCAAATTTTCGCAGCCGTTTCGCGAATTTATTCGCCGACGCAGAATCGCGCAAATTCACCGCGAATTCGCGCCTGGCAAATAAATTCGCCCATCACTATTTACAAATCATGAAAGGATCATTTTATTAGGTGCAGAGTAAGTGCAGCAGAGATCCATCTTTCGGCTCTTCGGATTTCTTTGGGCCCTTTTTCTTCCCTTCGACAATTCAATTTCTGTCACTTTTGTCGCTTGCACAGTTGCTATGAAATGAAAGATTGCTCCAACTGAGCATGCGCCAATAAGGTGCTCACTTCCCCAAAAATTCTGAAGAGCCCAAGACAACGAGCACCATTACAGGACAGTGCAGAGACATCATCTTCCCATATGTGTTTACACGTGGGCTAGGATCACTGGATAAAAAATGCTAATAAAGCTGTGATGAACCTTCTACAAGTCAGCCTCTGAGTCATCCATTGGGCATTCATGGGGGGCAATTTGGTGATTACTAGTCTTAGATGGAACTGATAAAGTAGATCTATGTTCTTTGATTTATACCCCCATATGTAATACAGTATATGGCACTAAGTTTGCCCAGGAGCAGCAAGCCATAGCAACCAATAAGAGGTTTGCTTTTAAACAGGTGACCAGGAAATGCTACCTTCTGATTGGTTGCTATAGGTTACTGCTCCTGGGCAAACTTAGGGCCTTTTTTTATATAACCCCCTTAATGTCTAAATATATCCTCTTCTGTGATACTTGCATTTAGGTTTGGTGACACCTGTCTAGGATGTTTTTGCAATTGATAACGGAACTTACCGTCATTTGGAACTTAGTACCTTAAGTCTGCTAAAAAAATCATGTAGACATTAAGGGGGTTATTTATTAAAATACGATTTTATCTCATTAGTTAAATAAAAAAAGCCATGACCAAACTTCCATACCTGATTTTTTATTATTAAAAAAAGGGGTAAAAACAAAATAAAATCGAACCTAAAATCCAAATCGTACACATTTTTCTGTATTTTTTTCTGAATCACTAAATTTTTTCTGGCATTTCATGAAAATGTCAGATTTTTGCCCAAAATTTTCAGCTTTTGGTGCTAATTCCAGCGCAGACCACAAACTTCCTAATAGGACAGGGATTTCTGCCATTAACTTATACACAACCTCGGCAGGTATGTGATGGCAGATTTTCTGATTCAGGCTTTTTGTAGCATCAGGCTTTAATAAATCTTAAAAAATTCGAGTTTAAAAAAAAATCCAGAAAAATTCAAGTTTTGCTCTAAAAAGCTGATAAAATAAATTCAGAGTTTAGTAAAAAACCACTACATAAATCCAATAGGCTGGTTTTGCCTACAGTAAGGATTAATTATATCTTAGTTTGGATTAAGTACAAGCTGTTTTATTATTACAGAGAAAAAAGTCATAATTTTAAAAAATTTTGATTATTTTGATAAAATTTAGTATATGGAACACATTCTTCCCATAATTCTGAGCTTTCTGGATAAAGGGTTTCCAAATAAAAGATCCCATACCTGTATATGCTATGAGTTTTTACTGTGCATTTGTACATATGACAGAAGTCATATGTACAATTCGCCATCTAAACCTGCCGAATTGCTGTTTTAGCCTATGGGGACCTCGTAGAACCTATTTGGAGTCAATTGGTGGACTTTGAAAAATCAAAGTTCTTTTGGAAAAACTTTGAATCAAATTTGATCGAATGCGCTGTTACTTCGATTCATAAAATTTGATTTTGATCAAAAAAGGACATATTCGATCGAAAACTGACCTATTCAGCAGAAAAAAAAACTTTTTAAAATAAATTTCAGTTGGTGTTTTTTATTTGGAATCAGTTGGTGGACTTTGAAAATCAAAGGGTTTTTTTGGAAAGACTTTGAATCAAATTCGATCTAATGCGATATTTATTCAATTCGTACGATTCGAATTCAGCTGAATACGGACCTATTCAATCCAAAACTGAACTATTCGACCAAAAAAAAACCTTTGACTTTATTTCAGTTGGTGTTTTCGAATTTCAAAGTTTTTTAATTCGAAATTCAACCCTTGATAAATTTGTCCCTTGGTGTTTGAAAGTTAACAACCACTTTAAATACTAAAGATAAAAAGGTTGTGTTTATCTTTCCTTTTGGGAAAAGAAGGGCAAATTGCCCTGTCTGAGTGAACAAATCCTATTTTTAACTTGACTTTTAATATGGGATGGGGGTTATATGTTTCCATATGGACCTGGGATTCCAGTATGTGTTTTATGGCACTGATCTTGCAGGATCACTATGCAGGTATTGCATATCTATGTTCTGGGGCACACCGTCTAAGGAACAATTTTAGATTGCAAAATGCAAATTTATAATGGCATATTCTTTTTTGTATAAGCAAGGAGATTTGCAGCGACAAACGTATGTTTACAATACATCTAATTACATCTAATTATGATCATCACTCAGAATGCCTCTGAAAAGGTCAATATATAATTCAAAATGGCATGCCTTGATGTGCCCAAGCTCTGAAAATAGCTGCCCTCATGTGTCAAGTGCACTGTATGGAGGTTGAGGAACATACTATAGGCCAGTTACACTGAGAGTTGGTAAAATGCCTTTCTTTCTCTTCTATAGACCTTTAAAAGCCCAGGTTGAAAGCTAGTAAGGGTTTAGGCAAACAGTTATTTGCTGCATATTCTTGGAAATATGGTTGAATTACTGAAAGCAATGCTTTCATCCTTTATTATGAGTAAAGTGGTACGTGGTCAATTGTTGGACTTTTAAACCAGCGTTGCTGGTTTCTAGCCTTGGGTGAGTTAAATTCATCCAAACCCCATGCATATAAGTTGAGAATTGGGATCTCTATTAGCACCCCAGTGAGACCCTGAAATGTGCCAAGAAAAAGTTGCAAAAGTTTAGAAATTGCAAAAAAGGATGCAAGACTACAGATTTTTTAATAACAATTCCATATATATTGTAAGGGTTTAGGTAGCTGGGATCAGTTTCCAGGGGATAGCACAGCCCAGGGCACAAGCACAACTCGTGAGAGTATAGTCTCTTTTTGGCAATTTATTAGCACTTGCAGCAGAATAAACCAAACAAACAATTCAAAATAAAACCCTTGCCACTTAATGGGCTTCTAACTAATACAGGTCAGTTCTCCTAACTCACTAGGAGTAGGCCTCCTGCCTGTCTCCTCAAACCAAATGAAAAGGTAGTACAAACAAAGTTCCAACCTTGTAGGGATTCCAATATCTCTCTGTGCTCACACAGACAGCTTCCCTGTGTCTTTCTTCCTCAGACTGCAGCTCTCCCACTCTGGCTTGAGCTGCCTTTTTAATTATTCACCTGAGATGCCTCAGATAACACAAAAAACCTGGGCTGGATTAACAGTCCCGGAACCACTCTGTTAGGAACCTGGGGCATAAATAAGCTCCATCCTGGACTTTCCCAGGTATCCTAGTAGTGACCTATATAATATTTTTATTGCTATTATTATCATTACAGACAATAATACTACAGATTTTTTACCAACAATGTAGGTTTATTTGCCAGAATTCCAGCTTCTCAACAACAGAGAACATTCCACAACTTCATATTTTGTACTGTAAAGAAGCCCTTTCCTCATTTGAAGATGAAACCTCCTTTTAGTCTGAATGGATGACCCTGTTTTATTTGGAAGGTTCACAGATTATATTATATGATCCCCTTATATATCATCTTTATAGGAAAGCCAACCCTTCCATATAACCAACCCATTCCATTTATGGCATAGTTGTCCTTCTTTGGCCTCTGCTCCCATAGACACAAAAGGAATCCTCTTTATAGACTCCTCTTCTCCCTCCAGAAAATTCCACACAAATCTCAGCCAACTCATATACACTTTTCAAACCACTGAAACACATAGAAGAGACTTGTCACTGTAAACAATCTTATTTTTGAAGGATGTTTTATTTGTAATCTAATATAAGTCCAAAAACTTACAGGGATCCTTTGTGCAATTTTTATTAAAACAGTCAGCTATGTTATCCTCAAATGTTTTCTTCTTATCCAAATTTTGTTTACATTATATTGTTAAAATCCAGTTTCATAAACATCTATTAAATGAAATAATAATAGGAATTCTGCAGTTCATGGAATGCAACTCTGGTGTTCATTCATTCCATATTTTTATATCTAATAGTGATGTCCTGTGTTTACTTCTGCCTCTGTTACAAATAATTTATTTTTCACAAGCTATGCCTCCAAATTACAGTTACCCTGCAAACATATGAATATACTGCTAGCAAAAGTAATTGCAAATGTTTGCTATAGTTACCATTGGTATTTTGATTACGACTCTACCAACTATGTACTGTATGTGCTCTTAGTATGCCCATATAACTGTCAGCTAGAGGATGATCACTGCCAGCTAGTTTCAGCATGCTCAATTCACTGATTATTTATTGGGTTGAGCATCAAACTTAAATGCAAATGTGGTCACTGCAACTGGACATTTAGGAGGTTATTTATTAAAGTCTGAATGGAAATACTTGTAAAATTAAAGTTTTTTTCAATAGAAAACTCACATTTTTAAAGTGACTTATTATACCCTGATTTGTGATTTATTATACTCGATGCTGCAAAAAGGCAGAATTTGAAAATCCTCCATCTCAGACCCGTCAAGGTCCTTTATAAGTAAATGGGAGAGGCACCTGTCTCAAATTGAAGTTATTCGGTTCTTCAGGGGGTTTCGCCAGAAAATCTGACTTTTGCGGGAAAATGTGTGCGATTTGTGAAAAAGTCAAGCACTTCAGGTTTTCGCTCACTTTTATCGAGTTTTTCTGCTATCCGATTAAAATGAGTTTTTTTTAAATTAATAAATAAGCTGAAATCAGTCATGGGAGTTTGGTTGTGATGTTTTTTTTTAATAAAAGATTTTAGTTAACAACCCCCTTAACACAGAACAAAGTTCCCTTTGAGTTTTACCACACAAGGACTTATATGGAAAATCTGTATGGATAGATGAAACATTGGGTAGTTTTTTGGGGAGCTTTTTATGCCCACTTACATTACTTTCTTATGGCTGTATGTACATGTCCATGTACTTGTTTATGCATGTGTTAGTGGGTATAAAAGAAGTGTACCCATATGGAAAAGACTGATATTATTATGTACCTGTTGCCTTTCACACCAATCTGAGTCCTGCCTAACACTCTCCCTGGCTAAGAAGCTGTGCCATGTTTGGAAGTAATAGACAAAATGGGAGCCATTGTTCTCTACGAAGTAAAGTTGTGGTGGAAAGGAGCTTCTCTAACAAAGTAGGTGTCAAAATTGGTATCCCAATCCCTGAACAATCCCCAAGGTCCCAGTCGCGGCTCAGTCTTCTGCCTATAACAGCCACCATGGACCAGGACCATGGAGAGAGTTGTGGACAGGCAATGAGCTGTACAGTTGTACAGGAACAGAGAACAAGAAGCATAGTCTGAGTCACAGGCAATGTCAGAACACCAACAGGTAGAGCAGTATAGTATCAGGAGACGGGAGTGCTGTCGGGGTCACAAGCCGGATCAGAATACCAATAGTGCAGCTAGAGACAGGATCTGTGAGAATGGTCGAAAGTACAGGCAGAGGACAGGCATCAAACAAGCTTTGGTCAGGGTATGTCAGGAACAGATCAGGAACACAAGAATCGCACCCAGGTACTACTAAATAGACCTTTACATTGGGCAGGGGAAAATAGCCCAAGGACCCTTTAAAAATTGTAAACTTCATGCCAAAAATGCGATGACATCACATGCATGGCACATAAACCCAGAAGTTTGCGAGTGCGTGCATCCTAGGAAAAGAAGAGGAAGAAGTCGCAAGGTTAGATTTGTGGCCATCCCCACAGTTGGAGTGGTGGGCATCCCCGCCGGCCCGCAGGGCTTCTCACAGTAGGACAATGTACATGTTATTGCAGAGTTTAAAAATAGTGATGGGCGAATTCACAAATTTTGCGCAAAATGGCGAAAAAATCACGAAACTGCGCCGGCGTCTCGTTTTTGACGCCAGCGTCTGTTTTTTCGTCACCGGCGTCTGTTTTTGAATTTTCGCTGGAGTTTCTTGAATTCATTCACCAGCGGTGAATCGCGCAAATTCACAGCGAATTTGCGCCTGGCGAATAAATTCACCCATCACTATTTAAAAATGCCTTAACCACAATGTAATGATGGGCAAATTTGTCCCATTTCGGTTCGCCAAAAAACTCTCGAATTTCCCATGAAATTCACAAAATGCAAATTTTGATGCCTGCATCAATTTCCCTAGCATCAATTTACACCGGTGACAATTTAACGCACATTAAAGTCAATGGGTGTGCATTTAATTGTCATCGGCATCAGAATTTTCACAGCAACTCGCAAATTTATATGCCGACAGCAAAACGGGCAAAATTGTTCACAAATTTACGCATTTCTGTTCAACAATTTGTTGTATTGTTGCTCATAAAATAAAATATATTTTTTTCCGATATGCTTCTTAATATAATGATTTTTTAAATTTTTTTTCCTCTTTGGTACCGTATTTCTTGCTACAGAAGTGACATTTGGATGACATAAAAAATTGTTTTCCAAGGCAAATGCTAAAAGAGTACAACATTTTAAAAATTGTGTGGCAGTAAACACAAAGAAAATGGGAAATTCTGCATGCATTTATTTATTTGTTACTACGTGGTATTTTGTAAATAGTCATACCTTGACATTCTATGAGCACTATTGTAATATATATTGTATATATAATTGTAATATATAAAACAACATATAGTGATTGTTAAAATCTTTTCTTCCAAAAGGTGCATTTATCCATTCTGCAAACTGGAGTCTTAAACAATCTGATGTCATTATTAATGTCACACTCCTTTGGCTGTATGCATTGCATCATATTATGTTCAGCTCTACTATAATCTGTGGAAAGTAGGAAACAGTGCAAAGTCAATGGTTAAACATCACTACACAAATACATATAAACATATGCTAAACTAGAAGTGCAAAAAGAAGTATGTATCTTCTGATGTCTAATAATGTTTGCACTTACTATTATTGTAATTCAATGGCTTCTCAATAGTGACGGGTGAATCTGACCACAAAACGGCAAAAATTTACCGAAATGCATTGAAGTTCATGGGCCACAATTTTCTTTTTTGATGCATGACAAATTGCGCGACAATTTTTTTCACCCACTACAGTCCATGGCTGTTATTTTTTCAGCAAAACTTGGCGAGAAATTTTACTCATCACTACTTCTCAATAATAAACACAAAAAATAAATCTAAAATGGGCTGATTTATTAAGCTGCAACTTTTTCGGATCAGTCTTTTTGATGCCAAAAATCTGAAACAGTTACAGGGAAAAAAGTTTGACTTTTTGGGATATTTTATGCTACAAAACTGAGACTATTCCAAATACAAATATATCCCAGCTTAAACCGGTCTAAAACTTGTAGACATCAATGACAGATGTTCCTTTTACAACTGGATTTGTGGTTTTAGATGTTTTCAGGTGTTTTTGATGCTTTTGTATGACAAAGTGTAAAAGTTTAGGATTTTCCTAACTTTTCTGCAACTTGTCCTGTTCAGGCTTTTCATCCATTTTATAACATTCGTGGTTTTAGAGAAAGCGAGTATAGTTGTGGTTTCAACGACCTTTAAAATCAGTCAGTAGAATTGCCATTGGCCTTCATTTTGAAAAAATTCTGGTTGATTTCATATTTTGTTCTCAAGCTACCATATTTAGCATTTAAGCTACAAACTAGTGGTTTCAAAACAGGTTTGGTTCATTGCCATGAAAAAGTCAAAAACCACGAATCCAATATCCCAAACAACGCTTTGGCAGGATCAGAAAAAATGTAACCAGCTTGAGCAACTTCCAAAAAGGGGACTGGGCCTTTAAGGAGTTTCTTGGTGCCAAAAAAAAAATCGTATTCTGCACCAGCTGATGATGTCATAATGCTGGGCATCATGACGCAGGCGTCAAGACACTCTGCGCTGAACGTCAGTGGCAGAGGGACCTTGAAGGTGGAAGTGCGCTCCTGTGCACAGAGATTCTAGGAGAGACAGCCGGGATTGTGCTTATGAGAGCTCCTTTTGGTGGATAGTGGATAAATAAATCATTAGTGATGGGTGAATTCGAGGGGAATTTCCACATTTTTCCACCGGCGAATAAATTCACAAAACTCCGGAGAAAATTCGCCAATGTCAAAAAATATAGGAAGGCGCCCAAAACGCCAAGCAGCAACACTATTCGGACATCCATTGCCTTTAATGCCTGCATCAAAATTGACACAATCGTCTTTTCGGTCGTGCGTCCAAAATTGACATGGGCGGCAATTTTCAAGTATCACAAATTTTTCGCGAGACAAATTCGCCCATCAATATTAATCATAGCTGGGGCATAGTGTTCTCAATTACCATATGTTCTTCCTTTATGTAAATGCACTAAAATATGACTATATATGTGTATGTGTGTATAGATGTATAGATAGATAGATAGATAGATAGATAGATAGATAGATAGATAGATAGATAGATAGATAGATAGATAGATAGATAGATAGATAGATAGATAGATGATAGATAGATAGATAGATAGATAGATAGATAGATTATGGATAGATAGATGATACATAGATAGATAGATAGATAGATAGATAGATAGATAGATAGATAGATAGAGATAGATAGATAGATAGATAGATAGATAGATAGATAGATAGATAGATAGATAGATAGATAGATAGATAGAGATAGATAGATAGATAGATGATACATAGATAGATAGATAGATAGATAGATAGATAGATAGATAGATAGATAGATAGATAGATAGATAGATAGATAGATAGATAGATAGATAGAGATAGATAGATAGATAGATAGATAGATAGATAGATAGATAGATAGATAGATAGATAGATAGATAGATAGATAGATTATGGATAGATAGATGATACATAGATAGATAGATAGATAGATAGATAGATAGATAGATAGAGAGAGATAGATAGATAGATAGATAGATAGATAGATAGATAGAGAGAGAGAGATAGATAGATAGATAGATAGATAGATGATAGATAGATAGATAGATAGATAGATGATAGATAGATAGATAGATAGATAGATAGATAGATAGATAGATAGATAGATAGATAGATACTTACAGGACTTCTTTGTGCAGTTTTTGTAATAACAGCAGGCTATGTTCTCCTGAATCGAGGCCTTCGTCGAGGGTAACCTTTTATTGCTTTCTATTGTTAATATTCCAGTATCATATTTACCTATGAAAGAAAGCAAGAAAACAATTAGGCCTTAACATTTCAATGGGAATACAATCTGAAATTGTATATACAGGAAAAAATTGGGAAGAAGAGTAGTGATGGGCAAATTTGTGTCGTTTTGCTTTGGCGAAAAAATTGCGACTTTCCCGCGAAATTTGCAAAACAGCAAAAAATTTGCAAAACGGTGCCTGGCGAATAAATTCGCCTATCATAAAAGAAGAGAGCATATAGTTCAGCAACTTTGCTTATTATAGAAAGAAGAGGAAAATCATACACTTTGCTTGTCACTTACAAAAGGTATTAGTAGTGAGTCCTGAACAAAGAACAACTCATACCAGATATGTAATTTTATAGGAATCTGGCAGGCTTGAGATTGCTTAGTCTGTAGAAGACTTCCCTTACTACAGGTGTTGTTGTACTAGAGGATAACACAGACCAGAAGTTACACCAGCCATGCAAGAGAGAAGGTTCCAATATTGACTCCAACAACAAACAAGCAATCTAGTGGTACTACAGGGGATAGTTGTATGGTGACTACACAGAGCTGCAATAGAGGTGGCAATGCTGAGATTGTAAACACGTAGCCATAATGATGCATTCCATGGTAGGGTTTTAATTTTCAAGGTATATCAAGCGCTTCACTGGAAGATTTGCAACACCCTTGCAACGATAACTCATGACTATAAGATTTAGACATGGGTTACATATATTCTGGATCATTTAGGGGTGTATAGATTTTTGTTTTTTATTATGTTTTGTATTGTTATTTTGTAAAACTATGGGGACGATTTACTAACAATCACATTTCTATTTTTTCCATGAATCTCATCAAATTTGTGTTTCGTTTGAGATTCATTAAAGGAACAGTGACATCAAAAAAAAAAAGTTTTTTAAAGTAATGAAAATGTACTGCCCTGGTACAACGGGGTTGTTTGCTTCAAAAAGACTACTATCATTTATATAAACAAGCTGCTGTGTAGCCATGGGGGCAACCATTCAAAGCTAAAAAAGAGAAAAGGCAAGGATACACAATAGATAACAGATGAGCTCCGTAGTATACAATGGGATACTATATAGTGTATCTGTTATCTACTGTGTATCCTGTGCTTGAATGACTGCCTTCATGGCTACACAGCAGCTTGTTTATATAAACTATAGTAGTACTTATCTGTTATCAACTGTGTATCCTGTGCTTGAATGGCTGCCCCCATGGCTACACAGCAGCTTGTTTATATAAACTATAGTAGTACTTATCTGTTATCTACTGTGTATCCTGTGCTTGAATGACTGCCCCCATGGCTACACAGCAGCTTGTTCATATAAACTATAGTAGTACTTATCTGTTATCTACTGTGTATCCTGTGCTTAAATGGCTGCCCCCATGGCTACACAGCAGCTTATTTATATAAACTATAGTAGTACTTATCTGTTATCTACTGTGTATCCTGTGCTTGAATGGCTGCCCCCATGGCTACACAGCAGCTTGTTTATATAAACTATAGTAGTACTTATCTGTTATCTACTGTGTATCCTGTGCTTGAATGGCTGTCCCCATGGCTACACACCAGCTTGTTTATATAAACTATAGTAGTATTTATCTGTCATCTATTGTGTATCCTGTGCTTGTATGGCTGCCCCCATGGCTACACAGCAGCTTGTTTATATAAACTATAGTAGTACTTATCTGTTATCTACTGTGTATCCTGTGCTTGAATGGCTGCCCCCATGGCTACACAGCAGCTTGTTTATATAAACTATAGTAGTATTTATCTGTCATCTATTGTGTATCCTGTGCTTGTATGGCTGCCCCCATGGCTAAACAGCAGCTTGTTTATATAAACTATAGTAGTACTTATCTGTTATCTATTGTGTATCCTGTGCTTGAATGGCTGCCCCATGGCTACACAGCAGCTTGTTTATATAAACTATAGTAGTATTTATCTGTTATCTATTGTGTATCTTGTGCTTGAATAGCTGCCCCATGGCTACACAGCAGTTTGTTTATATCAACTATAGAGGATTACTGAGGCAAATACACCATTTGTACCAGTTCAGGGCAAAAGTACATTATATTTTCATTACTTTAAAATTTCATTGTTAGATGTTACTGTTCGTATAAGGGGCCCATTTATTAAACCTCAGTTTTTTCTGGTCAAGGTTTTTAGGGGGAAAACTCCATAAATTTTTGTGGTATTAGTTTTTCTTAGCACATCATTCAGCATTTCTTTCATTCGTACTTTAATTCTGATTTCAGAGTGGTCTAAAATAAACTAAAATAGACTGTTGATAAATATGCCTTCACGTGCTATTAGAGTGCATAGACACAGTCAGTGCTTGTCTTCTTTAGTAATTATCAGGTTAAACTAGGAAACATGTTGAAAAAAAATCTCTTCAAAACTGTGGAAAAAAGAAAGAGACAAAATATACTTGCATGTATAACATTAATGAGACAACGGGGCTTATTCATAAACACTGGGCAAATTTGCACCTGGGCAGTAACCCATAGCACCTATCAGTGATTTGATTTTTCTTTTAGACAGCGGAAGGTTAAACACTGAAAGCAAACATCTGATTGGTTGCCATTTGTTACTGCCCAGGTGCAAATTTGCCCAGTGTTTATAAATAATCTGTGAGTACTACACATGGATAACTCACAATGCATTACAATTTCCTAAGTTTACTGAAAACCCCAAGTTTTTGTGAACTTGATAAAGTTGTATGTGGTGATCAGTACCTGGCTCTCTCAGGAAACAAAAATACAGAAATACAAGAACATTACGAGGCAGTTTTCTCAGAGATCAAATATTAACGTAATCTGAATTTTTTAATCTCTAATAAATTAGTTTTGTTATTCACAATTTGAATGGTATAGTTCTGAAAAGAATCAATCAAATAGACCTGACCTGAAAACTGAAATCGAATTTGAATGGAGTTTTCTTCCGAAAAAAACCTTCACCATTTGGCTGGCAATTTTTTTTTGGCCGTCAAATTTTTTTTGACGCAACATTTTCCCCCCTCCCATTTGAGTCTATGGGGGCATCATTTTCAAAGCAAAACTTGGCAAAAAATTGTCTCATCATCACTAATATTTGCATCTTCAAATAGGGACCTCTGCCTTTGACTTCTACATGAACTCGGCAGGTTTTAGGTGGAGAATAATTAAATTAGAACTGTTTCCAGGGTCGAGGTATGATAAATCTCATATTCAAATTTGAGTTGGTGGTTTTAAATTTGAATGTGTTTTGACCAAAAAAAATGTAATATTCTAATTTACCATTCGAGTTTGAAAACCTTTATCAACATTCACATTTAAACTTAACAGCACAAATGTAAAATGTGGTATTTAAAAGCTAACAAGTTCATGTAGACGTCAGGGGGAGCTGTCCTTGAAAATCTCAAGCTTATTTTTTAAATTTGAGGTTTTCAAGTTTTTTGAGAACTTTGTAGACTTATTGAAAATGATGAGTAGAATGTTATTGAACTGCATTTTAGTTTTTTTACATGTTTTCAAGCGATCAAATTATAGACATTAAAGTTTTTTTAAAAGATAAGTACGCAATTGAGTTTGATTAATTTGTGTTAAAAACATCGAAAATGCACAAATCTGAATTTTTTCAAATAAGCCTTCCAAAAAACCTAATCCAAAACATATTGTGCCCTGCTGCCCACCCCTCATGAATACAGACCTGCATAATTTATTTGTTGAGGCTTTTAAGAACCAATGACGCTACTGAACATGTGACTTTTGTTGTGGTTTTTTTTGTTTGTGTATTTTTATGTTTGGGTACACCTGTCTATAGGCATGTTTGTGTGTGTGTGTTAATTTGTGTTTATGCAGTGCAATTGTATGTTTATAGTACTTACCCCTTGGATAACCTACAAACATGCGGACAACGATTTTTCTCCCACATGGAACAGATTTCGGTTTGGACGATGTTTCCAAATGGCACTCAATAATTTTTTCAGAGTCTTAAGAAAAGAAACAATTAAGACAAATGATTTTAGCCATAGAATAGGCAATTTAGGCAGTGGTTAGCAGCAGGAGGGCAACAACAGAACCCTGAGGTTGCAGGGGGACCCAGGACTGTAAAGGGCCCAGTGAGGCCCAAATTAATAAGCAATTTCAATATACAGGTATAGGACCTATTATCCAGAATGCTCAGGGCCTAGGGTTTTTCGGTTAATGGATATTTCCGTAATGTGGACCTTTATACCTTGTCTATTAGAAAATCATGTAAACTTTAAATAAACCCAATAGGCTGGTTTTGCTTCCAATAAAGATGGACTATACCTTAGTTTGGATCAAGTACAACCAACTGTGTTATTATTACAGAGCAAAAGGGAATTGTTTTCAAAGATTTGTATTGGTGGGATAAAATTGAGTCTATGGGAGATGGCCTTTCTGTAATTCAGAGCATTCAGGATAACGATTATCTAGATAATGAATCCCATACATGTATTGTAGTAGAAAAATTCAACATAACAATATTTTGGTGCCTTAAATTGAATTTGTTGTGGGGTCCAGTATAGGGATGTAGCGAACTGTTCTGCTGCGAACTAGTTCGCACGAACTTCGACCGTTCGCGTCCGACGAATGTTCGCGAACGTTCGCATTTTGAGTTCGCGTTCGATTCGAATACAAATCGTTCGACCATTCGACCATTCGAATTCCTTCGACCGCTAAAAATCGAACGATTTCCATTCGTTCGAACGATTGTAAGCATTCGATTGAATGAAAAGCATTCGATCGAATGGTTTCGATCGTTCGATTCGAATGAAAATCCTTCGATCGAATGATTAAAATCCTTTGATCGTTCGAATCGAACGATTTTAGCGGGTGTTCGAAGTTCACGAACTGTCCGCGAACGTTCGCATTTTTTGCCGGTGTTCGCGAACGGCGTTCGCGAACACCAAATCGGCAGTTCGCTACATCCCTAGTCCAGTAACATCTAGCTACACCTCTGGTCAGTGGGTTTTTTTAAGGTACATTTCCTGGCCTCTTTTCAGAAAGTATACAAAATATCCTATATATAATCATTTGCTTAGCGGTCTGAGGTACCTAGGTTTCCATAAAACGGGCTTGACCTTTTCTGTGTAATTGGCAAAACTGGAAAAGCTGGCACAGACCAGTAGATACATTATTATTTATACATTTGGCTGTGCAGAAGGACTATGGCAATTCAGGTTGTGATAAGGTCATATTGGTATGATCAGAGCATTGTTAAAATTGTCCTCAATTATCAGCCATGAATCCTGGCAGCTATAATTGTCAATTAGAAGCAATTTCATCCTTCTGCTTTGATCATCATTATAAGAAACATGGAAGAAAATGTGTTACTAAAATGTATGAGCAAACTGAAAAAATTTCCTGAACCACAGAAAGATTTGCAATATGCCACTTCTTTTGGTGCACCACATATGGATACATGGGTGGGGGTTTTTTTTGCACTAAATTAATTAAAGTCGTTGGGCATTTTTTCCTACACTGAATGCTTTGGAGTCAAAGGACTTTTTATACGTGAAAATGAACCTCTAATCCATTCTAAAAAAAGAAATTCATTCACCCCGAGTTTTGAATACTGTAGTTTAGTAGTTTCTCAATAGAAGATTCCAAAGCTCTAATGGTTGCATGCATATGGATCAGTATCCTACATATTCTAAACAGACCTTTTCATATTGCATTGTACTGTAACCAAAAATGTCCAGCTTATTTAGATAGATAATATCTTTAGCAATCTTGATTTAAGAAAGCGGTGCAACAATTTTTCTGATAGTCATTCCATAAATGATAAATAAAACTGTTTAAGTGCCTTTTTCTTACCTATTTTTTTAAGATAACTCCAATCCCATGGAGGAAATAGAAGAACACTACCAATCACATGTAAGAATATCATGGAATAAAGGGTCACCATCATATCCAATTTATTTGATGCCAGTGGAGGCTAAGAGGGAAAAAAAAGTAGATGTCTTTACTAAAAATCCAAATCCAAGGAAAAGAAACTTAAATTTGGGATTATTCTAAATACAACAATACATAAAAAAGTAACATGCAGTTAAAGGGCATTGGAAGAAAAAAAACGATGCTGTTGCTAGCCATGTCTTGTGTCCAGGGACTAGGTGCTTTATTCTGCCACAAATAAGGCCAATGCCTATAGAGGCCAGATACACTTTGGGGCTCATTGAAAAACAACAGAGTTCTGTTTTTTTCCATGAATCTCTAAAAATTTGTGGTTTTCCTTTTTTTTTTAAAGCTCTCAAAATTCAAAATGTAAAAATCACGAAAATCACTAATACCAAACTTTGTCAGGTAAAAGTTATGTTTAATTAAGGTCCTATAGAAGTCAGTGGGGACTGCGCTGATCCTATTGGACCATCTTAAATCAATTCAGACTTTTAGAAGTTTTCAGATTTTTTTTCACTAGGGATTGTCCAAAAGGCTCAAATTGTTAGAGGTTTAGAGGTATTCATACTTTTTAGCACATCGTTCAGACATTTTCTGTTCGTAATTTTTTAAATTCAGCTCTTTATAATTGTCATGACATTCATGTTTTTAGTGAATGTGAGTATAGTTGTGGTTTCAAAAACCTCTAAAACCAATAAAATCCGAACTTTGATAAAAAAAAAGACCTCCACACTGGGCTGCAGGTGGACTCGAAAAATTATGATTAGACTACAAATGGAAACATTTATCATTATTGAAATCGAATTGTACCTTTAAGGAACTATGAATTAAATGTGAATAGTTTTTTTTTCTAAATTCATAGTTACATTTTTAAGTCAACTTAATATTCAATGGATAATGTCTTACCACTCTGTAGTAATGTGATGCAACTATGTCTTCTTCTTTGTTTTTGCATGTTTCTTTGACTTATACAGTTCCAATATTCCTCCCATCTATGGGACCTCCCTTTTTGTTTATGCTTCAGACAACATTGGGCTGTGTTATTGGCAAATATGATTACTATGCACCACTAATAAATTGTTGTAATTGTAAAAAGTGCTGCACAATATGTTCTTCCAAATTGATTGTACCTAAAATGCAAAGGAACACTTTCATAAAGTACTTTGCATCTGTGCCCAGAACAGTTTTCTTTTGCACAAAAGACAATCCTTTAGAAATTGTATAGTCTACCTATTTCTATAAAACTCTAAAAATTCGAGATAAAAACCATGAAAAACGTATACAAAAATACTAAAATTTGCCAGGTAAAAGTTGTTGCAGACCTGTAGAAGTCATACGGAGCTGCTCTGATCTTATTGGACCATTTTTAATTAATTTGGACTAGAGGCTTTGGGATTTTATTTTTTACTAGGAATTGTCCAAATAACTTGAATTTTTAGAAATTTCAGAGATATTTGTATTTTTCGGATCATTCAGTGCCTTTTTTTATTCGGATCTTTTAATACATTTTATGAGACTGTTGGTAAATAGACCTCCACATTTTTTAAATGATCAGGGTCCGTTTTTAGTGACAATGGGGTGAGTGTAGCTCAGTCTTGTTTAAAACATATATTTATGAAAAAGTTTGCACTATTCATAAAATATAAAAAATATTATAAAGATGTTCTGTATTCTGTAGACCTACAAGAATTTTTTTAAATTCCATATTATTCGAAAAGAGTGCACTTTTGTAGTTTTTCCAGAGTGCACTGTATATACTTTTGCACATCAAAACGTAACAGTAATATTATTTATTACCAGCAATTGTAGCTGCACAACTATATTTATATGTCAAAACTAGAATTGAATGAAGTTTTACTGATTAATGAACCTTACTCATGATAAACTGATGTTTTATTGATTACTTCATTTTTTTTATTTATGAGAAATAAATTTCATTAAAATTGTACTTTTTACAGTTGTATATAGCTATTTGTTGATTTAGTGCTTACTAAATATATTCAGTGTATTTTGTTGACTAGTAAAAACTTACGTAACAACTGCCACATTTTCATTTTACCATATAGTAAGTTCTTACTGTATACAATATTACTATCTATGCTGATTTCTATGTAAGTTTGCTAGACTTGTCCTGAATTAATATTATACATTTCAATGCGCTACCCAAAGTCCAATGAACTGTTTGATTTTCGCTTCTAGAGACTGATCCAATATTAGTATTATAAAAATTCCAATAAATATAATAAGCTCTCTGTTCATGTTTGAAGAACTTCTGCTTCCATGCTCATTAAAACTAAAGACATTGAATTAAAATTAGTAGTTTATTTGTTTGTCATAAAAAAGTTCCTGGATATGTCATGACCTGGTATAATTTTACCGTATTGTTCATATATTTACTATGTGATGACATTCTGGAAATACCTATGTGATACATGTGGAGACCTATCAACAGTCTGATTTTAAAGGTTTTAGAGGTTTTTGAACCATGATAAAACTCACTTTCTCTAAAACCACAAATGTCGTGAAATTTATTAAAAGATCCGAGTGAAAAAAGTACAAACCGAAAATAATGCTGAACAATCCGGAAAAAAATACAAATACCTAAAACTTCTAAAAATTTGAGTTTCATGGAAAATTCCTAGCGAAAAAAAATCCCACATACTTCTATATGACCTTGACAACTTTTACCTGGCTAATTTATGTATTAGAGGTTTTTGCGTTTTTTAGACTTTGTGGGGGTTATTTACTAGAGTCTGGTCAGGCCTTTTGGTACAAAACTCGAACTTTTCAGTTTATTTTTTTAAAACTCAATATTTTGGGGATTTATTATAGTCTAATGCTGCAAAATATCTGAAACTTCACCATCTCAGACCTGCCAAGGTTTTATATAGGTTAATGGGAGGGTTCCAGGAAAATTTGGGCCATTCGGGGGCAAGTCCAAAAAAATCGTACGGTTCAAATATAGCTGCACAACTATATTTATATTTCAAAACTAGAATTGAATGAAGTTTAACTGATTAATGAACCTTACTGATGATAAACTGATGTTTTATTGATTACTTCATTTTTTTTATTTATGAGAAATACATTTCATTAAAATTGTACTTTTTACAGTTGTATATAGCTATTTGTTGATTTAGTGCTTACTAAATATATTCAGTGTATTTTGTTGACTAGTAAAAACTTACGTAACAACTGCCACATTTTCATTTTACCATATAGTAAGTTCTTACTGTATACAATATTACTATCTATGCTGATTTCTATGTAAGTTTGCTAGACTTGTCCTGAATTAATATTATACATTTCAATGCGCTACCCAAAGTCCAATGAACTGTTTGATTTTCGCTTCTAGAGACTGATCCAATATTAGTATTATAAAAATTCCAATAAATATAATAAGCTCTCTGTTCATGTTTGAAGAACTTCTGCTTCCATGCTCATTAAAACTAAAGACATTGAATTAAAATTAGTAGTTTATTTGTTTGTCATAAAAAAGTTCCTGGATATGTCATGACCTAGTATAATTTTACTGTATTGTTCATATATTTACCCCTGTAATAATACCCCTGTGATACATGTGGAGACCTATTTATCAACAGTCTGATTTTAAAGGTTTTAGAGGTTTTTGAACCATAATAAAACTCACTTTCTCTAAAACCACAAATGTTGTGAACTTTATTAAAAGATCCGAATGAAAAAGGAGCAAACGGAAACTAATGCTGAACAATCTGGAAAAAAATACAAATACCTAAAACCTCTAAAAATTTGAGTTTCATGGACGATTCCTAGCGAAAAAAAATCCCACTTACTTCTATATGACCTCAACAACTTTTACCTTGCTAATTTATGTATTAGAGGTTTTTGTGGTTTTTAGACTTTGTGGGGGTTATTTACTAGCGTCCGGTCAGGCCTTTTGGTACAAATCTCGAATTTTTCAGTTTATTTTTTTAAAACTCAATATTTTGGGGATATTTTATAGTCTGATGCTGTAAAATGTCTGAAACTCCGCCATCTCAGACCTGCCAAGGTTTTATATAGGTTAATGCGAGAGGTCCAGGAAAATGTGGGCTTTTCGGGAGTAAGTCCAAAAAAATCGTACAGTTTAAGAAAAACCTTTAGAAAAATTGAGTATGAATTCATAGGATTTTTAATTATGCATTTTCTGTTTTGCTGCAGATGTCTATGCTAAAATAACTATAGATTACAATAAATTCACCCCACATGGTGACATTGCTATGGGGGTTAATTATTAGCAGGAATTAGGGGGCTGGAGTGATGGGTCAGTTAGGAGGTGTTAGGAAACTGAAAACAAGGGGGCTAAAGGATTTACTGTATTAAGTTAGAGTATAGCGGTTGTTATACATTAGAACCACCATTTTATGTTTTTCAGGGGACCAAAATGGTGTAAAATTCAGGAAAATGTAAAATCAGGGACATGTATTATGCATAATATATAGGTGGGACCAAAAAACAACAATGTAAAATGAGGGAAAACTTAAAATCAGGAGATGTAAAATTGGGGTTCTATTGTATTTACAAAATAACAATGAAAAATGATGTGTGTGCTCCAGATAGCAGTATGAACATTGTGTCCTCTGGGGCATTGGTGTAGTGTGGCTGATGTGCTAGGAAAGACACATGGGGTGCAAAGGTATTGAAAGAAAAGATAAAAGCACAAACTGTAATCCTAGGACATCTTGGCCAGCATTATAAGACTTGGGTTAGTAAGAGAGTCAAAAGGATTACCTTTAATGTAACTTGTAGTATGATTAAGAAAATTATATTCTGAGACAATTTGCAGTTGGTATTTATTTTGTTGGTTTTGAATTATTTAAATTTTTGTTGGGCAGCTCTCCAATTTGGAATGTAAGCAGCTATCCTGTTGCTAGGGTCCAATATACCCAGTTAACCAAGAAGGGGCTTGAGTGATAAATTGGAATAAGTATAATAGGGGATTGAGAAGGATAAGTAATAACAATTTAACAATAATAGCAACTGCATTAAAAGTATAAAAAGTATAGTCTTTTGGCTGCTGAGGTCAGGGACCCACATTTGAGAACAGGAAGGAGTCAGAAGGCTAAACATTCAGACACAATAGATAAATCCACTGATAAGGCCATTCTATTATTTACCAAAAGTTCACTAGAGATGAACTAGGGAGTCCTGAATCAGGTCGGTACCTGTAGAATACCCGAATGGTGGTCAGGTTTTGGGGCAGAAATGTGTAATTGGCTGGTGGTTGTGGTTGTGTCGGTAGTCCGCGGGTAGTCAGTGGTTAACCCATCTGGGGTCTCGCCTACTTTACATAGTTAAAGGGATACTGTCGTGGAAAAACATGTTTTTTTTACAAAATGTATCAGTTAATAGTGCTACTACAGCAGAATCCTGCATTGAAATCTGTTTTTCAAAACAAAAAATAGATTTTTTTATATCTAATTTTAAAAATTGCTATGGGGCTAGACATTTTGACATTTCCCAGCTGCCCTCAGGTCATGTGACTTGTGCTCTGATAAACTTCAGTCACACTTTACTGCTGCACTGCAAGTTGGAGTGATGTCATTACCCCTCCCTCCTACAAGCTGCTGTAATGTAAATAGAGCCTTGTCTGCTGAGCCTGTCAATTGAAAAATAGGCAGGTATCAAGATAAGCTCCCACTGACACCACTTCAGAAGGACTGAAATAAGATAGTCCTGTGATCACTGCCCCCACTTACGTTTAAAAAAATAAATATATATATATATAAGTCCGAGAAGCATGGACCTCATCTTGAAAAAGGTCCTAGGTTCGGACCAAAACGTTGATCTGTTTTAATGTAACCAAATAAAATTATACTTTTATTAAATCCCAGTGTGCACTCATGCTTCTCGGACTTATATACATATGATTATAGGAGTAGCACCTGGGTGCCTTTTTGGAGTTCAGTGGAGTGCGGATCACGAAGGACTTTTCTAAATATATATATATATATATATATATATATATATATATATATATATATATATATACACACATACAAACACACATACATACACACACAATTCATTTTGGACACTGGAAAAAATATTTTATATAGTTTATTATATTTGTTTACACAAAAATGAATGGCAGAAACACAGGAGTACACCCCCAGGACTGATGACAGGGAATAGAAAAAAGGATAAAATAAGGAGGACATACTTGTAAACCAGGAAAACTTAGGAGGAAGTCTAGGAAGGGTTAAAATAGCTCAGGAGAAAGGAGGCAGTAAGTAGTTAATGAAAAAAGAAGTATTGCAGGCAGGAAAGGAGCGCAGTGTGTGTGAGGTGGATAGCAGAGGGAACTCACAGCTCCTTTACCTCATCTAGTAACCAGTAAAACTAACTAGGAAGGCAGCAAGGAGAGAAAGTTCCCCCCTCCAAAGGAAAGCAGAGAACAAACTTACAGAACGGGAGGAGCTTTGATAGTGTCTGTGGGAGGAGGGGCTGCTAGTGCAGCTGTAGAGCAGGACGTAGGAAAGTGAAAGTAATTGCTTCCCTGCAAACCATGTGACCTCTCTCCTCCAAACATCACACGCATGGGCAGGGAGGGGAGGGGGAGGGTACAGCTAGATTCTCATGTCATAGTGCGACCTGGCTTTTCATTACAGAGTGGCTGCCTCCAAGCACACAGGTAATGCTGCGCCTGCTGTTAGAGCAGCACAGGATGAATGTGTAATGAGCAGAAATGGAAGCCCCCATGACAAAATACAAACTAAAATAACTTATGCATGGATTTGTGGATTAACATTTTATTTGCCAGACAGTGTTTATGGATATGTGTTTTTTATAAAAATGCAAAAAAAAAATTTTTTTAAATGACAACAGATTCCCTTTAAGTTGGGTTGACAAAAGAACATCAAGTTCAACCTCTCCAAATGAATCCAAGTGCACATACCTACACATAGCCAATGAAACTATGTATACCAATATTTATATCATATTAATTAATGGGTGACTGGGGGTAAGTAAGCTTCTAGCAGGTCGGGTTGGGTAGTGGGTCTGGGTAGCTGAGCATAGTTGGTTGGGGGCATGGGTTGGATCGCAGTTCAGTGGTTCCGGGTCAGGCACAGGTCTGCCCAATTGGCCCTGCACAGGACTCTAGTGTACAGGTAGAAATGTTGGCCTGTTATGTTATGATATACATAAGAGTACAGCTAGCAATTGTTTTTTTTTTTATCTCCTTTTAAACATTGAAATGTAAAGGACTTTTATACTTGTACACATTCCTGATTATTATATTGAAATTATATTGACTCCTATGGTGTTCATAGTGTCATATGTTAGCATATTCTTACAACACAGCACTGTGAGATAGAGCTTACCTCTAGAGAACATTCTAAGAGGAGTAGATCCCCTTCTCTGAAATTCCTCTCTAAGTGGAACTCAGGTGGATCTATTTAGCCCCTAATCCTACACAATGATTCCCTGTTCTGTGCCACAATTCAACTGAGAACCTTGTCCCTCTAACTCTCCCCTGTGAAGCCCACGCTGCTCTGCTGAATATCCCAGATCTTAACTGTTACTCCTAGACGGACCAACAGGAATAGAATCTCTTTTTATAAACTAAGTGGTCAAATCTTAGGGGACTACAGATGCAGCCACTTTGGTTTGTCTGTTTGACACAGAATAACTAAACACAGATATCCCATTTATCTCATTTAACACAGAAAACTGCGTCACAACATCCCATCTAATTAAAGCATTCACCATTGTGAACAATGGAGCTTTGGTATGCTAATGAAAAGGTTAAATGCATTAAATGAGTTAAGATGACTTAAGATAACACAGTTTCTTCAATTACCCCTGAGTCATGACGCATTTAACTCACAAATCCAAGTGGCTTCATCTGTATATAATGAAAGGGGAAGTTACAGTATTTGCCAGTCCTATACACTGTTAAAAGCAAAAACATGTGAAGCATTGTGACTTGACCAAGGAATTTCTAGTGAGCAGGTTGCTGAGGTGAGGCAGGTATTATAAGGCCAACAGGGACAGAAGGAGGCCATTCATTTCACTGATTGGGAAGCTTTTCCAGGGTCTATGCAAGTTATACACTAAATGGCAGTGTGTTGGGAGTTTCCTTAAATGAGAAGGATCTAGGGGTCTTTGTAGATAACAAGTCTAATTCTGGGCAGTGTCATTCTGTGGCTACTAAAGCAAATAAAGTTCTGTCTTGTATAAAAAAGGGCATTAACTCAAGGGATGAAAACATAATTATGTCTCTTTATAGGTCCCTGGTGAGGCCTCATCTGGAGTATGCAGTGCAGTTTTGGACTCCAGTCCTTAAGAGGGATATAAATGAGCTGGAGAGAGTGCAGAGACTAAGTGCAACTAAACTGGTTAGAGGGAGGGAAGAGTTAAATTATGAGGGGAGACTGACAAGGTCGGGGTTGTTTTCTCTGGAAAAAAGGCGCTTGTGAGGGGACATGATTACACTTTACAAGTACATTAGAGGACATTATAGACAAATAGCAGGGGACCTTTTTACCCATAAAGTGGATCACGTACCAGAGGCCTCCCCTTTAGACTAGAAGAAAAGAACTTTCATTTGAAGCAACGTAGGGGGTTCTTCACAGTCAGCACAGTGAGGTTGGGGAATGCACTGCCGGACTGGGAGTAAAAAGCAGCCCGGGCAAAAAAAAAATCAAAGCAGCCCACTTGTAAACACTCGATGGTCTTGTACTCATCCACTTATATATTGGGGTAAAACTGCAAAAAAGTATGTGCATAAAGAGCTGCCTTTTTCATTTAAAGGGATACTGACATTAACATTTTTCATTTCAAAATATTAATCTACAATAAAAATTACATATAGGTCAAGTTGATCGTTTTTTGCTGATAGTTCTTCTTTTGTAATTAATTATTACTTGAAGTTCCTAAACCTGACTGTTTTGCCAATCTGGCTGTCCCATCTCAGTCTGTCAGAGTCTCTAATGCTAACGGACTCCTGCTGCACAAATATAGCAGCCCCCTCCTAGAGGAACATGGGGGCAAGAAAAGTAATGTAAAAGCATCAGGCAAATACTTTTATGCCAAATTATAAATAGCATTCAAAGATAATGTTATGATGGATATTAAACAGGGTTATGTAATGTGAAATATGTTAAAGATTCTGCAGCCTTGTACCTTTATATGGCCACGGAACCCCGCAGTGACTTCTAATATCCTTATCATTTACAGTAGGGGGTACATTATCCCTTATAATACATGAGTGATACTCAGAGTTCCCTGTATAACTCAGCCTGCAGCCTTGTGCCTTTATATGGTCACAGAACAACCCCTCAGTGACTTCTAATATCCTTATCATTTACAGTGGGGGGTACATTATCCCTTATAATACATGAGTGATACTCAGAGTTCCCTGTATAACTCAGCCTGCAGCCTTGTGCCTTTATATGGTCACAGAACAACCCCTCAGTGACTTCTAATATCCTTATCATTTACAGTGGGGGGTACATTATCCCTTATAATACATGAGTGATACTCAGAGTTCCCTGTATAAGTCAGCCTGTAGCCTTGTGTCTTTATATGGTCACAGAACAACCCCTCAGTGACTTCTAATATCCTTATCATTTACAGTAGGGGGTACATTATCCCTTATAATACATGAGTGATACTTAGAGTTCCCTGTATAACTGAGCCTGCAGCCTTGTGCTTTTATATGGTCACAGAACAACCCCTCAGTGACTTCTAATATCCTTATCATTTACAGTGGGGGGTACATTATCCCTTATAATACATGAGTGATACTCAGAGTTCCCTGTATAACTCAGCCCGCAGCCTTGTGCCTTTATATGGTCACAGAACAACCCCTCAGTGACTTCTAATATCCTTATCATTTACAGTGGGGGTACATTATCCCTTATAATACATGAGTGATACTCAGAGTTCCCTGTATAACTCAGCCTGCAGCCTTGTGTCTTTATATGGTCACAGAACAACCCCTCAGTGACTTCTAATATCCTTATCATTTACAGTAGGGGGTACATTATCCCTTATAATACATGAGTGATACTCAGAGTTCCCTGTATAACTCAGCCTGCAGCCTTGTGCCTTTATATGGTCACAGAACAACCCCTCAGTGACTTCTAATATCCTTATTATTTACAGTGGGGGGTACATTATCCCTTTTAATACATGAGTGATACTCAGAGTTCCCTGTATAACTCAGCCTGCAGCCTTGTGCCTTTATATGGTCACAGAACAACCCCTCAGTGACTTCTAATATCCTTATCATTTACAGTGGGGGGTACATTATCCCTTATAATACATGAGTGATACTCAGAGTTCCCTGTATAAGTCAGCCTGTAGCCTTGTGTCTTTATATGGTCACAGAACAACCCCTCAGTGACTTCTAATATCCTTATCATTTACAGTAGGGGGTACATTATCCCTTATAATACATGAGTGATACTTAGAGTTCCCTGTATAACTCAGCCTGCAGCCTTGTGCCTTTATATGGTCACAGAACAACCCCTCAGTGACTTCTAATATCCTTATCATTTACAGTGGGGGGTACATTATCCCTTATAATACATGAGTGTACTGGCCTTCATATATTTTTATGCATTTTCCCTATTATTTACATTGACATGAAACAGACTGAAAAGTAAATGGAGGAGGTTAGAGGATCTCCTCATCAGCTAAATACTTTGCATGGTCAGTAAAAACAGTCTGACAGGCTTCAGTGCAGCCAGCTCCAACACTGACATATTCTGCACAGCAATGTCTGACTGGGGGGGGGCAGGGCCCACCAGAGCTGCAGGGCCCCCTCTGTAATCCTCCCCCACCCCTGCTGCTCGCACATACTGTACCTACTTCGCACAATCTTCTTCATGCGATTGTGCAGGGGAGGGGAGGTGAGGAGCGTCTGTTCTGTGCAGTGGGTCTTAGCAGACACGGCCCACCCACGCTGCTGCACATCCTCTAGATGTCGCTACCAACACCGCTTTCCAGCCGTTACTATGGCTCTCTGTTCATTTCCTCGGCAGCTGGGAATATTGATGTTGCTGCCGGGCCTGGTGGAATGCACTGCCGGGTGATGTTGTGATGCTGATTCAGTTAATGACTATAAGAGGGACTTGGATGATTTCTTGGACAGACATAATATCAAAGGCTATTGTGATACTAAGCTCTATAGTTAGTATGGGTATGGGTATATAGAATTTAATTAAAAGTATGGAGGGGTATATGTATGGATGCTGGGTTTTCATTTGGAGGGGTTGAACTTGATGGACTATGTCTTTTTTCAACCCAATTTAACTATGTAACTTTTGAGTATCTGTTTGTTAGAAGACAAATATTTCCTGTTTTAGCAAATTATTTCTGTTGTTTTGGGGAGTTTTTTCAGTGGGGGAGTTGGCACAAAGAATAGCCCAATTTGGGGTGGAGATTTGCCCAGTTATAAAAAGGGGTAATAGGAATACACGCTGGAGTTCAGTTATAATTTAAAGACTAAGTGGCACAGTTGGCTTCTTCCTGTGGAGTCTCATAGCTGCATCTCAGCCTGGGAATGATTATTAAATGCACAGACTGTATTCTGAGCTGTGGAACTGTATGTTTTTACTCCCATCTAAAGGCTGTTTCCAGGCAGTGCAACTAGACCATTAATGCATTTAATTATTTGCCTTTTTCTTCTGACTCTTTGCAGCTTTAAAATGGGGGTCTCTGACCCCATATAAAAACAAATGCTCTGTAAAGCTACAAATGTATTATTGCTTCTTCTTTTTATTACTCATCTTACTATTCAGGCCACTCTCTTATTTAAATCAATGCATGGTTGCTAAGGTAATTTCTGGAGAGCTGCTAAATAAAAGGCTAAATACATCAAAGACCACAAATAATAAAAAATGAGAACTAGATACTTGTTCTTAGAATATCAATATCTTCCAAACATTAGATCAGGTGGGGTGGAGACGCCTACTGGTCCTTGGAAAACAAGTCAAGGAGGGCATTTGATTTATGGGTTACCACCAGCCAAGTGTAAATGTAGGTGGATAGCTGGTATAGCAGGGAGAGATGGTGCCAATAATAACAATGGTGTTAACAATAGTCTCTGGGAAGGGAGTGTGACTGTGGGATAGCAGGTATAGTAGGGAGAGATGGTGTCTATAGTAACAGTGGGATAATAGTCTCTGGGAAGGGAGTGTGACTGTGGGATAGCAGGTATAGTAGGGAGAGATGGTGTCTATAGTAACAGTGGGATAATAGTCTCTGGGAAGGGAGTGTGACTGTGGGATAGCAGGTATAGTAGGGAGAGATGGTGTCTATAGTAACAGTGGGATAATAGTCTCTGGGAAGGGAGTCTGACTGTGGGATAGCAGGTATAGTAGGGAGAGATGGGGCCTATAGTAACAGTGGATAATTGTCTCTGGGAAGGGAGTGTGACTGTGGGATAGCAGGTATAGTAGGGAGAGATGGTGCCTATAGTAACAGTGGATAATAGTCTCTGGGAAGGGAGTGTGACTGTGGGATAGCAGGTATAGTAGGGAGAGATAGTGTCTATAGTAACAGTGGATAATAGTCTCTGGGAAGGGAGTGTGACTGTGGGATAGCAGGTATAGTAGGGAGAGATGGTGCCTATAGTAACAGTGGATAATATTCTCTGGGAAGGGAGTGTGACTGTGGGATAACAGGTATAGTAGGGAGAGATAGTGCCTATAGTAACAGTGGATAATAGTCTCTGGGAAGGGAGTGTGACTGTGGGATAACAGGTATAGTAGGGAGAGATGGTGCCTATAGTAACAGTGGATAATAGTCTCTGGGAAGGGAGTATGACTGTGGGATAACAGGTATAGTAGGGAGAGATAGTGCCTATAGTAACAGTGGGATAATAGTGGGACTATGGATATAAGATGGCAGGTACAGTAGGAAGAGATGGCAGGTGTAGTAATAATGGGATTTAAAGCATATAGTGAAGGACTGCAGCTGTTGTATAAATGGTAGAGTAGGGTGACATAATGTAGTAATGTTTGTACTGGGGGGATAGACTTTGTGGAGAGTCTGTTGTTGTGGGACAGTAGTTACTATAGAGTAAGATTGTGGTTGTAACAATGAAGATGAATGAATAGTGATACAGACAATACATAGGTATATATGGATACATGGTAATTTCCTTGAATAGACCCAAATATAGGAAAACAGCAAACTGTAATGTTTTAAATCTATGAAGTCTTTATTATCAAGTGACAAGTACATGTTACCTGTAAATTAATTCAGACATGTCTGTTGTGTTAATTAGTTTGTGTAACAGATTATTGTGAACCTCTTTTCTTTGTTTACTGTGTCTTAACATGCGAAGAACATCTGGAGCAGCAAATCCACATCTAGGTAGACACAATGTTACTGTGAATGTTTTATTTATTAAGACCAGAACACAATCCAATCCACTCGGACAATCTGATTCATGAAAGTGTTTTTCTGGAGAAAAGGAGAAAAAGCAAAAAAGTATACTTTCTGGTTCAAGGAGCCTCATTAGAGATTGTAGCTTCAAAACAAACTTTCTTGACCCAGTTACATGTGAGAAAATACAAGGCTACTGCTACTGATAGTTTTAGTGAAATGTTGATAGAAGGACATGCCAAACTGCCAGGCAAATAGACAAATATGTTGTTAGAATGAAGGGAATGTCTTTATGTTGGTTATTAAAGTGTCAGGCTGCCCACTGGAGAGGTTTGGAACGGTACAATTTAGAACTAAGCCCTTGGTCCTCCTGTTACTCAGACTCCAAGCGACTTACCTGATATTAAAGGAGCGAGGGTCATCATTAGTAGGAACGTCACAGTATAAATAGAGATCATTTTTCTATGTTCTAGTGACTGATGGAAATAGACGTTAGACTGTAATAAGAAGCAAGAGAAACATGTAAATGTAAATCAAACATGAGAATACCAGGACATTCTCTGCATCTGTGAATTTACAACATATGGCCAGGATTTTCTCCTTTAACTCACATTGTGGCATTACTTTTAACACTATTGCAAGTTACAATGATTAATGCAACATAGTAAGCAACTAGATAATTGTGATGCAATATTTTTGTCAATGAGCAAAGGGGAAAATGTGTTGACTTGATGTCCTAGTTTAAAATCAGAAGCTGTGTATTTGGACCAATGAGTCCTCCTCAGCCTTTGCAGAATTGCACCTCATGATTGGCCTCACAGATCAAGAAACTGGGTTCCTAGGTTTAGTACATGAGACACAATCAAGGACAATAATAATGTTAAGATAAGGCTCACCAAAAAATAACCTGAAAGAGCACATTGACAGTACAGGACCAGAAGCCAGTTGAAGTGAAGGAACACTAGAGAGGAACTAGAAGCCAGTTGAGGTGAATAAAGTATTGTATTCTACATGTAATAATTAGTTTGTATCTAAAAATACAAAATAATTACAGGTATGGGACCTGTTATTCAGGTTTTACAGATAATGGATCTTTCTGTAATTTGGATCTCCATGCCTTCAGTCTACATAAAATAATTTAAATGTTAAGTAAACCCAACAGACTGGTTTTGCTTCCAAAAAGGATTCATTGTATATTAGTTTTGATCAAGGACAAGTTACTGTTTTATTATTACAGAGAAAATGGAAATGCTTTAAAAAAATTTAAATTATAACATCGAAGTCTCCTTTGCATGATTCATAGCTTTCTGGATAATGGGTTTCTAGATAATTGGTCCCATACCTGTAAAAAGAATACCTGAAATAGCCGAAGAATTGCTTTTGTAGGATAGCTGCAATATGACCAGGCCATAGGACTTTACATTTGTGCCGGCAGGTAAGATCAGTGAAAATGGAGCACAATAATTAAGGGAATATGAAAATGAAAAATGATGGGCAATGATATTAAATAGGGGAGAATCAGAGACCGGTGGAATAAATGTAATCACATAATTTTATTATTACTACCATTATTACTGTCCAAAACTACAAGTGGTTTATAGAGGTTTGTATAAACTAAGCATAACATCATTTATAAAATATTAATTTCACTGAGCAAATAAACACTATGCTTCATTTCAGTCATAAATCCTTACCTCTGCCTGATGGTCAAGGGTGTTGCTTTTTCCTGATATTAAAATATTAGCACAAGTGCCACTATTTATACAGTTCAAATCCTGCCCCTTGTAGCCATGAAACTTTTTTTTATCACTCTGTAACGTTGACAGCACTGAATCCCTCCCAAACTGTATGGACTGTAGATAGAATATTTTATTAAAATGAGACAAAAAACAAAGAAAACTTTTGCTGCATTCAGTGGTTAATGTAACTAAAATGTCATCTTTTTACCGCTAGTTTTCATATTTGTGCTAAGATCTGCAAATTCTGCAAAGACTTTTTACCAGTGTAAAAAAGTAGTGCCTTCATGAAAGGTCGAGATGAATTTTCAAATCAAACAAATTTGAATTTCGAGCTATTTTTTTTTGTACTTCGACTAGGGATTACTAGGGATTTGAAAAAAAAATAGAAAATACGAATATAGAAATTTATCATGTACTGTCTCTTTAAAAATTGGACTTCGACCATTCACCATCTAAAACCTGCCAAATTTATGTTTTAACCTATGGGGGACCTCCTAATACCTATTTGGAGTCAATTGGTGGACTCTGAAACATCAAAGGTATTTTGGCTAAAAACTTTGAATCGAATTCAATCAAATGTGCTATTCTTTCGATTCGAACAATTCGAATACGGACATATACCATCAAAAACTGACCTATTCAACCAAATAAAACTTTGAATTTAGTTGGTCTTTTTGAATTCGAATTTCGAAGTTTTTTCAGTTCATTATAAATATGCCTCATAATGCAGGGTCCGGACATAATTTGATTTAAACTTAATTCTGGCCTCGCTCCAAGTTATGTCCATTGCAATTGCAGCTGCTGCAAATGGACTAAAATTCTGGTGCCGTTTTGGGTACTGGTTTTATAGTTGGCTATTAGTTATTTGGAAAGAGATGTGCTACTGATCTGGCAAAAACGGGAGATTTTCTTTCAAATAGAAGAGAATAAAGAGGCCACCCTTGTAACCTTAAAAAACAATAGACTGTTCTTTAATTTATCTTTCTCTGTTAGGATCAAGAATTTTTCAAGTTTTCTACCCTCTTCATAATGCTTGCATTTTCTTTCTATTTGAAAGAGTAGAGAAAATATTTGTTGAACATGTAGTATTGTGAAGTTGAGTCAGGTACCAAAAATAATATTTTAGATGCTCTGTAAATGAAGTATGTAAGTACCTAGAACTCTGTTTCCCCCGTTAGAGAGGGTAGCAACTTTGGTTTCACCTAAAGGCAGTGATGGAAATGCAGTGGCTGTTTTTGAGACATTCATTTTTGATTAGAGAAGTTTGTTTAGATTTAGAAAAGTTTGTGGTCATCTTTTAACCGTTAAACTTTAAACTTTCAAACATTAAGGTGGTTATAAATCAAAGTCTGACTTTATCTCAATATTTTCTGCTACAAACTCTCATCACATCTACATTTATTATTACATTTTCCCAAAAATTTGCTTTGCAGGAAAAAAATCGTACTTTAAAGATTTTTTCAGGTTTTTCATGAGATTTTCACAAATTTTTCTTATTTTTCACCTGAAAACTCTGATTTCCTAGATTTTTTGCCCGAAAACTTTGGGATATTGTACGGAACCCAGCACACATCAAAAAATCATTGGGACTTCTCCCATTGACTTATATACAACCTCGAGAGGTCTGAGATGCCGGATTTTCTGTATTCGAACTTTTCCATCCTCGCGGTTTAATAAATTCCAAAAAATTCATAATTTTTTTAAAAGACCGATTTTATAAAAAAAAAGCACAACTTTTTCAGGATTTTTGCACACAGAGTTTAGTAAAAAAAAAAAAAAACCCTCTAAAAGTTTTTAAAAGAACCCATTTGAAATCAGGTAAAACTCACAAATCTTAAAATTACAACTAAATAAGCAGCCCCACCTGCAAACAGTAAAAAAACAAAGAGCAATTAAATGGGAAATCAAAATAATAGCTTTGCAAACATCTTTTATTTGCAATAACTGGAATTGGTACATTCTATTCTGCTGACCCATCCAGATGGATCCTGGTTTGATCATTAATTGTGAAACAGGAGGGAAATCCTTAATGCCATTTCCAAAAGGCTTTTACCCAAAATGCCAGAATTTTTGCCCGAAAAGTTCAGATATTCAGGCTAATTCTAGCGCTGACCACAGAAATGTTAAAATCAGATAGGGACCTCTGCCATCAACTTATACACAACGTTGGCAAGTCTGAGATGCCAGATTTTTGAATTTGGGCTTTATGCTGCATTGGGCTTTAATAAATCTCTTTAATAAAAAAACTGAAAATGTGAGGATTGCCCCAAAAAAATTATAAAATTCATGTTTTTTTAATTGTGAGTTTATTTGAATTAGAAAAATTCAACAAATCTGAATTTTGTTAGATAGGCCTCCAATAATTATATATGCTAGACATAGTTCTCACCTTCCCATTGAAACATGTAGACCATCTTAAACAATGGCTACAAAGTGGTTTTCAATTATAATCCTAAAGGTGCAGATGTTCGTAGTGCAGATGTTAAACGTTTCAGAAATAATGTCACATCCCTGTGGTAGTTCACATTGCATTATAATATTAGTAGTTAGATTTTCCAAAGAAAATCAAAGCACACAAGAAAATTTAGAAGGAATACAAAATAGAAGGAGTCATTGCAAACGAACAAGCACTAGAACTTCAGTCACTTGGTTCTTAGCCACAAAGTAGACTTGTAGATATTTTTTAAACCATATATGCTGTAGGTCCAACCTAGAACTGAATTATGAATCATAATACAACAGATTTATTAGTTCTATCTGAGCACTGAGATTTCTCTTTGTCTATTAAAAGGACCAATTAATATTTTTTTCTGCCATACTCTGTTGCTGATCTGGAAGAATCAATGATATTAATATGTAGTTATATTTGTTTAAAAGTTGTACAGTAAAATTCACTCTATATTCAATGTACCTTTTAACTTCATAAAGGATGAGATTTATGGAGAAGGATCACCAAATGCATGCATATTCCATTATGTACATATGTGAATCATCAGATAAATTAACTCTGTTGGTCACAAGGCTTTACTAAAGAAGGTGACAGATAAATTCTTCCCTATTTTATTATTTCCTGCCTGCCATGATTCAATATTCCTTCAGGAACTCACTCACGTAGGCCTTTACTTTATTATTATTTTTATTATTAACATGTATTTAAATAGCGCCAAAATATTGTGTAGCACTGTAAAGTAAATGTGATTATACAACTAAATCACATGAATTATATGCATAGAACATATGGAGTAACATACATCACAATCAAAAACCGGTACAAAAGGTGAGGAAGGCCCTATGCAGAAAGAGCTTACACTCTAAAGGGAAGGGAGGAATACACAAGGTGTGGGAGTGGGCAAGATCGAATTAAGTGGGTGAGAAATGTGGTACTGTATGCGGTGTTGCGTTTGGTAGTTAAGCAGAGTAAGTGAGGGTAGGCTTCTAGAAAGAAGTGCGTTTTAAGAGCTTTCTTGAAAGCAGAAAGGTTGGGAGAAAGTCAGACAGACAGACAGTGGAAGAGAGTTCCAGAGGAGGGGTGCAGCCCTTGCAAAGTCTTGAATGCGGCATGTGAGGAGGTAAGAAGAGTTGAGTAGCAGGTCAGTAGAGGAGCGTAGTAAATGGTTGAGTGAGTATATAGAGATGAGTTCAGAGATGTAGGGTGGGTACTGATATCACTTGTCCAGTTTGATATGAACCATGTATGATTTTGACTTTGTTGTTATATAGAGATGAAACACAGCTGTTTTTGAAGCCACTCAATAGAATATTAAGACCAAAGCAGAGAGAAAACAATCTGCCATTGTATTTTATTTTTTCCATAAAGTCCCTTCTTAATGAAAATGGGTTTTGGGGGAGCTTCCACTGGATCACAAAGTGGTTAGGAAAAAGTTACATAAGAAGAAAGTTGTACTTTAACAAAAAAATTTTAATATATTCAAATGTATGCATTTTGATGAAGCTGCATAAACCTAGGGGTGGATTAAGAACTTACATCAAAACTTACATCAAAATGCACAACCTTAAAACAGTCGATTATAAGAATTGAAAAAAGTATATTTTTTTTCAAGAAAATTAGAACATTACCCACTTGTGTGGACTCTTGCTTTTAATGATCTATAAGTAGTTTTGTTACACAATCATTTTCAAAATGGATTGGATTAGCAACAGACTTGCAGAAAAATTCTAACCCATGTCATGTGGCCTTCTGTCAAAATGGAGGCATACTTTAATAAATTAGAGAAAAGCCTACGCAAATTGAGGGATTATTTTTCTAAATTCCAGATTGTCTCCATAGTTTGTATTTTTTCTTTATGACACACAATGGTTGCTGTACAATTTGTTAACATTGGAAGTTTTTTCCATTTTGTTGAAAGTTTTAAATTTTAGGACATACTTTGGCACGAGGGCTAACATTTCCTAAGTGCTAATATTTCACAAGTGCTTAGAAATGGCAGTTACACAAGGCAGTTCCATGAAACTAACTCCTATCGATTCTCACTCCTACGGGTAATTTCTGCTTATCCGTATACTGCTATATATATACAACTCTATTGCAACTCCTATATACTGCTTATTCTGGTAATTTCTGCTTATATCACTACATGTATATGTTAACCCCCAATAACTTTTGTCTGTTAGGCCTACTCTGCTTGTGTCCACAAGAGATATTTTTGAGAGATATCTGGTGTCTGTAAAACTCTGCCTTTTGATAGCTGGTTAATTAATAAATTAGTAAATTAGGCTCTGATATTCCCAATCAGCTGCATATAAATTCAGGCCCAGTATAGGGGATGGCACTACTGCTAACATTTCCTAAGTGCTAATTTTTCACAAGTGCTTGGAAATGACAGTTACACAAGGCAGTTGGACAAGGCATTGACAAGGCTCAAGGCACTGGATTTCCCTGCAATCAGCAGCATCTGGGACAAGAAAAAAACCTGATTTGTTTGTACCTGCTAGTTTGTTAATTCTTTCTCCAAAAATGCTTTATTCTGTATTTCTCTTCTTTGTACTTTCATGCTTCCTAAAACATTTTTCACCACGTCCCCCATCAAGTCACAAAGACATATAAATCTTAGTCTCTCTTCTTTCCTCTCCTTCACTCTCCATACCTAAAGTTTATAAAGTACTTTTCTCCTGTTTCACTTTGTAGTGCTGCCATAAACAGTATGAACCTACTGGACCAACCACACTATTTGACAACGTTACTGCCTGGCTTCCTTACTTTCTTTCATCTAACAATCACAATATGCTCACATTTCAACTCTCACTTACTCCCTCCTCACCCCCTGCTATTCCCCTATCACGTACCTACCGTGACTTGCAAGCTCTAGACGTGTCACATCTATCTTTTTCTCTTTTTCCTTTGACTCTCTTCACTCTAATATCTCAGCCATCTCTTGTCCTAATGTGGCTACCTCTGTCTACTACAGCACACTCACCATTGTCTTAATGAGCTTGCTCCCACAAAAACTAAACGTGCTAGACCTAAACCACTTCAACCTTGGCATACTGCTCATAAAAAAGTCTCCAAAGGCACTCACATGCACTTGAGCGTCGCAGGTGCAAATCCCGCTTATAATCAGACTTTTGGAGCTACAAATATGCCATGCACTCCTATAACACCAGCCTTTCCCATGCCAAACAAACATACTGTACTTTACGTCACTAATTAACTCCCTTTCTAAAAAACTGGCACAACTTTTCTTCACATTTGACACTCTTCCCTTTCTCCATCCCCCCCGTGTACATCTGTCTCTGCTCAAGATATTGCTGAGCACTTCAAAAACAAAATTGACACCATCAGAAGTGACATTATACTACTTACCCCCCTAGACTTCCACCACCCTCCTTCCACCCTCCCCAGTCTCTCAAGTGCTCCTTCGCAACTGTGATGAAGAAGTCTCAAAACTTTTGCCCTCTTCTCACCTTGCTACATGCCCGTTTGTTCCCATTCCTTCAAAACTTCTCTGCAATACCAATTCCTGTCTAATCAAAGCCTTAACCATCTATTTAATATCTCGCTCTCAACTGGAATCTTTCCTTCTCAACTAAAACATGCTCTTGTCATCCCCATTCTGAAAGAAAAACCTCTCTTGATCCCTCCAATTTTGATAACCTCAGACCTATCTCACTGCTACCTTTCATCTCTAAACTACTTGAGTGCCTAGACTACAACCAACCAACTCACATCATTCTTCTCTCTCAATAACCTGCTGGACCCCCTACAATCTGGTTTTAAGCAACAACACTCCACTGAAACTGCCCTAACCCAATTAATTCATAACCTTTTAACAGCTAAAGCCAACAGTCATTTCTAACTATTAATACTGCTTTATCTCTCCTCTGCATTTGACACCGTGGATCACCCTCTCCTCCTCCAGTCCCTCCATTCACTTGGTCTTTGTGACACAGCCCTGTCCTGGTTCTCTTCTTACCTCACTTATCATTCCTTTAATGTCTCCTACAACGGGGTAGCATCTTCTCCCCTATATCTTTCTGTTGGGGTTCCTCAAGGCTCTGTCCTGGGCCACTTATTATTCTCCCTCTATACTTCCTCCCTCGGCAAATGAATCAACTCATATGGCTTCCAATACTACCTCTATGCTGACGATACTGATATCTATCTCTCCTCTCCTGATCTCAACCCAGAACTCCTAACTCGCATCTTGTTCTGCCTGTCCGCTATCTCTAATTTGATGCCGCAATCTTACCACTCTAAAATGGAAATGGTTCTTTTTCCTCCAACTAACACCATTAACATCCCGGAAGTATCTATCATAGTTAATTCTGCTGTCACCCCCATCTCCACAGGCCCGGTGCCTTGGGGTTATCCTAGATTCTGTCCTGTCCTTCACTCCTCATATCCAATCACTTATTAAATCATGTCACTTCCACCTAAGGAACATTTGCAAAATACAATTATTTATCACCCAAGATGCCGCCAAAATTCTTATTCACTCTCTCATCATATCATGTCTAGACTACTGTAACTCTCTATTAATTGCCCTTCCCTTCCAGAGACTGTCACCTCTCCAGTCCATAATGAACACTGCTGCCAGGCTTATACACCTCAGCAACTGCTCCTCCATGCCAATCGCGGCACTGGCTTCCGCTACCTTTCAGAATATAATTCAAATTAATGACCCTGACATTCAAAGCACTTCATAACTCTGCCCCTCCCTACATCTCTGAACTCATCTCTATATACTCACCCAACTGCTTACTATGCTCCTCTACTGACCTGCTACTCTTCTCTCATTACCTCCTCACATGATCGCATTCAAGACTTTGCAAGGGCTGCACCCCTCCTCTGGAACTCTCTCCCACGGTCTGTCCGACTTTCTCCCAACCTTTCTGCTTTCAAGAAATCTTTTAAACTGCACTAATTTAGAAAAGTTTACCCTCATTCTGCTTAACTACCATATGCAATATGTATATACTGTACCACATCTCTCACCCATTTAATTATGATCTTGACCACTTCCATACCTTGTGCCTTATTCCCTTCCCTTTACATTGCAAGATACATTTTAAAGATTAATTTTACATACAGCCTTATTTTTTTATTGTATGAAGCAGCCGATGTATGTGTTTGTTTGAGTAGGTATGCGTTTGTTAAGTAGAGGGTAACTTCATTGATTCCCAAGAGTACATGGTCACATATTGCACATAAGAAGCTTTTATTATTAGTTAGACACATTAATCATGTTAAAGGTAAACATTTCACTTAATTGGATTCTGTTTGCTATAAGCCATATCAATGGTTATCAAATCTAAAGGAACTGTAATAACCAAGGGTTAGACAGGTTTTACTGAATCTTCCTAAAGGTTTAGTTGTTCATAGCACAGTAGCTTGATCCACTTATAGGTTCTGGAAGAAAATTGCATCCCTTTGGTTGTTCACATCGCATTATAACGTTATTCGTTTCTGTTTCTGTAAAAACCACGGATGAAAAGTTATAAGATATAAGAAGGAATGTGCGGAATACTAATGTCATAGTTCAGAATCTATTTTCATTGACTTGGGTTTTTAGCCAAGCAGTGCAATCAACTTCCATTACTGATTATGGCCCAGAATACCAGGATGTGGTCTAAAGCCATTGGGGTGTATCTAGCAAAACAACACACTAGTGGATTTGTACATATAGATACTGTATAGCTATGCCAATACTGGTATTCCCCTGCACTAAGCACAACTTATGCCAGAATAGTTCCTTCTCTATACAAAGCAAAATTCAGCAATAGTAATGAGCAAAAATTAAAGGTTGCCGTGAAAAAATTCCCATTAAATTCAGTATGTTTTGTCTGGAAAAATGCAAAAAGCTAAAGGAGAACTGTAGTGTATAATAAACATTAGGGACTGTTTGCGTTATGCAGCAAGTAAATATTGTAATAAACAATTGAATTAGTGTTTAATTGTATATGTTAAAACGTACCCAGATCAGCTGAACAGTTTTTGCCGTTACAGCAGAACATACTATCCACATATTTTTCGTCCACAGTCTTTTTTGGTTGATTTTCTTGATCACATGTGATTCCTAAAACAACTGCTTAACACCTTTAACTGAAAATATATTTTTTCTTTGTCATTTTGGAAGTCAACAAATGCAATACTTTAATCAGTCATTTGTTAAAGGAGAAGGAAAGCTACAAAGGCAGTTTACTGCCAGTAGATTAGACACAATAGTGCAAGCTAGAACACTATATTTATTCTGTAGAATCCTTTACCATACCTGAGTAAACAGCTCTAGAAGCTTTCTCTTGTTTAGGATAGCAGCTGCCATATTAGTTTGGTGTGACATCACTTCCTGCCTAAGTCTCTTCCTATTCAAACAATTAAAATTTGTGCTCACCACTAATTTTTAAAACCATTAAGTGGGGGTGCAATGAGGCTGTGACCACAAAATACATAAAGACAAATATAAGTGTCCTCTGCACTCAACCCATTATCAATATATTTAAAGGAGAACTAAACCCTAAAAATTAATAAGGCTAAAAATGCCATGTTTTACATACTGAACTTATTGCAGAAGCCTAAAGTTTCAGCTTGTCAATAGCAGCAATGATCCAGGACTTCAAACTTGTCACAGGAGGTCACCATCTTGGAAAGTGTCTGTGACACTCACATGCTCAGTGGGCTCTGATTGGCTGTTGAGAAGCTAAGCTTAGGGCTCGTCACTAATTATCCAGCAGAAAATGAGCTTCCCTGGCTGTAATATAAGCTGATGCTACAGGTTTGCTGATTATTAAATTCTGATGCTAATTGCACTGGTTTCTGTGCTGCCATGTAGTAATTATCTGTATTAATTACTAATCAGCCTTATATTGTGACATTTCTATTCTATGTGTACTGTATATTGTGAGTGGATCCCTAAGCTCAGTAAGTGACAGCAGCACAGAGCATGTGCAGTGAATCAGCAGAAAAGAAGATGGGGAGCTACTTGGGCATCTTTGGAGAGACAGATCTTCCCTGCTAAATGGCTTTGGTTGCCTTGGGCTGGTACAGAAGCACAAAACATCATGTACAACATTTCTACCTACTTCTTTAGTTTAACTTTCCTTGTCCTTTAATACAGAGACATTTTGTGCATAGAGCTACTAAAAAATGCCTTACCTTTTAAACAAAACAGGGATTGTTTGTCCATATATTGCAATATCTGGTCAGTCCTAAACTCAGGTCAGGTGATAGTCAGGTGATCCCACTGGTGACTAATAAAAGGGCAACCAAGTTTGGGAGTTTTACTTTGAAAGCAGCAAGTAAGTTGCAGGTAAAATTTAGACCCTTTGTAAAATGTATAATGAAGCAATATAATTCTTAATGAATCAGATGAAAATTGAGCGTAGGACTGGCCAGATATGGGATGACTTTGACGCAGTTGGCCAGCTTAAATATATTATAATATATGGACAAACAATTCCTGTTTTGTTGAAATTTTTAGTAATTGTATGCACACAATGTCTTAAATATAATGATAATGGGTTGAGTGCAGAGGATCTCTTGTATTTTTCTTTCTATTCACTTGTAACTCTGGGCTCAGATTACAGCAGGGAAGAGAGAAGGGAGAGGAAGAGGAACAAACTGAGCATGCTCAAGCCCTAGCCCTGGAGGTGAAATCTGAAAGAAGGAAGTCTGATACAGAAGTCCATGTGTACACAATAGAAGGAAATAAATGAGGTTTTCTTTTGACAGTGAGGGTTACTTTGAGGGTTTACTTTTGTATTTATATAGAACTTTCTGATAAAGCTTACTTAGGGGCAGAGTTATCTAAGAAAAAAATTATATTTAAAAAATTTGGATTCTGAGCTAATTTTTATGTACTTCAAATCTGATTTGAATTTGAAAAAAAATCAAAAATTTGAATTTCGAAATTTATTATGTACTGTCTCTTTAAAAATTCGACTTTGACCATTCACCGTCTAAAGCCCACTGAATTGCTGTTTTAGCCTATGGAGGACCTCCTAGAACCCATTTGGAGTCAATTGGTGGACTTTGAAAAATCAAAGGGTTTTTTTTGGAAAAACTTCAAATCAAATTTGATCAAATGCTCTATTACTTCAATTCGTATGATTTGCATTTGATTGAATACAGACTTATTCGATAGAAAAAACTGACCTATTCGGCCAAAAAAATCATAATTTAAGTTTTTTAAATCTGCTCCTTGGTTTTAAACTTTCCTTCTCCTTTGAAGGTGGATCTGTGAACCAGTTCCAGGTCAAAAGTTTAGCATAGGTTCCATGATAACCAAAACCAAATTTCCCCTATCATAGGATTGGGTCATCACCATAAGATGTGCAAACTCTAATGTGAAATGGAATGTTTTCATAAAAACTTAAATTTTGATTGAAAAAGCTAATTAAGAAAAGTTATAATTCCCAGGTTTCAGGTAAAACATAGCACAGAAAGATGTTTGTTAAAATTATTTTTAAGAGGGGTGAGTGGTGGAAACACAAAGCTAAGACTTTAACCTTAACTTTAAAAAGTTATTTTGGGACATTTTGTGGTCTCTAAAGGAGATATAGGATGGGGGATAAACTATCCTGTGTGCCTTCACCCTTAATGATAAAATCGTCCCTAAAGGTGGCCATTGACACACAGATCCTATCATATGAATTAAGGATTTGTAAGATTTTCGGATCGTGTGTGGGGAGTGCTGACAGCTTTCGTCCGGCGGAGATCGGTCGTTTGGTCGATCCCGCCGGAGCCCTTTGCACATCGTAATCGTAACCATACGGCCGAATAATCAGATTGCCCCCGAAATAGCCATGCTCGTTAATGGCATATCGGGGAAAGGAAAGACATCGCCAAATGAGCGGATCTTTACGTCTATGGCCACCTAGAGATCTAAAATTCTTTTTATGATAATGTAATAAAAGGCACAAAGTTTGCTCAGGAGCAGTAACCCATAGCAACCAATCAATAGGTAGAATTTACTGGTCACCTGTTTAAAAGCAAACATCTTATTGGTTGCTATGGGTTACTGCTCCTGGGCAAACTTAGTGCCTTTTATTACACACAGGGGTATGAAGGCAAAACACCTACACACATGCAATATGACAAAATAGGCATTTATTTAATAGGAGGAATTGTATCATTTATCATGACAGACTAATCAGAAAACTCTGTAAATAACTTACGTGTCATGAAAGTGAAAGAGGCTCGAACTTCTACAGTCTTACCACATGGAACAAATTCTCCATCAACTGGTGTGAGCAAAACACACTCCAACATTTTACCTAGGGGCCGATTCACTAACTTCGAGTGAAGGATTCGAAGTTAAAAAACTTCGAATTTCGAAGTTTTTTTTGGGCTACTTCGACCATCGAATGGGCTGCTTCGACCTTCGACTACGACTATCGAAGGATTCAAACTAAAAATCGTTCGACTATTCGACCATTCGATAGTCGAAGTACTGTCTCTTTTCATAGGCTTGCCTAAGTTTTTTTGATCGAAGGATATTCATTCGATCATTGGATTAAAATCCTTCGAATCGTTCGATTCGAAGGATTTAATCGTTCGATCGAATGAATAATCCTTTGATCGATATTCTAAGTCGAAGGATTTCAATTCCTAGTCGAATATCGAGGGTTAATTAACCCTCGATATTCGACCCATAGTAAATCTGCCCCCTAGTGTTGAGAAAAAAAGAAAGAGAAAAGCGTCCATTGATCCTTAAAATAGAAAACTATACAATGATTGAAGGGTGGGAGGCAGATTTAGTAATATTTTAATGTGAATGTTTTTATTTCAAAAAAATGAAAAAACGAATTTTCTTTAAAATCTCTATTGCTGGCTTCTACAGTATATAAAATAAATGCAAACCACAAAAAAAATGGTGTAAAAGCAAGACAAAGATCATTAATTCATTAATGCAGTATTCGATTGTTTTAGTTGCCTATTTTCTTGTCTGGAAAACATAAATTTGAAATTTTAGCCACAATTTTTTTTTTAAATCACAGCAAACGTCTTAAATTCAAACTTGTGCAGATCTATGTACATATAATGTATTAAAATATGAATTTGAGCATTTTCAAGTTTTCCTCGCATTTAGGAAAAAAACCTCAAATTAACTTGTTTTTTTCAAATATCTCTATTACTAGCTTTTTAATGAAAACACGGGGAGGCCGATTCACTATGGGTCGAATATCGAGGGTTAATTAACCCTCGATATTCGACTGTGAACTAAAATCGTACGACTTCGAATATCGAAGTCGAACGATTTAGCGCAAATCCTGCGATCGAACGATCAAAGGATTTTTCGTTCGATCGAACGATTAAATCCTTCGAATCGAACGATTCGAAGGATTTTAATCCAACGATCGAAGGAAAATCCTTAGATCAAAAAAATCACAGGCAAGCCTATGGGGACCTTCCCCATAGGCTAACATTGACTTCGGTAGGTTTTATCTGCCGAAGTAGGGGGTCGAAGTTTTTTTTAAAGGGACAGTACTTCGACTATCGAATGGTCGAATAGTCGAACGATTTTTAGTTCGAATCGTTCGATTCGAAGTCGAAGGTCGTAGTCGAAGGTCGAAGTAGCCCATTGGATGGTCGAAGTAGCCCAAAAAAACTTCGAAATTCGAAGTTTTTTTTATTCTAACCCTTCACCCGAATTTAGTGAATCGGCCCCTTGATCATGTAAAACAGAGAAAACAACTCCAATTGTGTGTTTTTGTAACTTCCACTAAGTAGGAATAGCTCAGCCTTCGTTCTAATACATTGTAATAACCTACCTGCATGAGCATGAGCCACCATAAGCAACAAAGACATAAGACAGGTAGAAACCATAATGCCTAATAAAATAAAAAACAAACAATTGTTTTATCATTTTTGTCAGGAATGCTTGTCTGGATATTAGTTAATATTTAAAAATCAACCTTTTTTTTTGGTAATTTTTTCACTAAATTTCTTTATTTTGCAGATTATTGTCCTTGGTGCTATGATAATGCATAATTCCATTTATGTTAAATGGTAATTTGTGTTTTCTGTTCAATAAACCAGTGGCTTAACTAGGTATTACTGTCTCCTACAGCAAGTAAACTTATACCACTAACCTTATCTTCATACTTTGTAGAATGTGAGAAGATGTAGATCATCATTTGTTCTAGGCTACCTAAAGTTCTTCCATCTAGTGATGCGCAAATTTGTCCCATTTTGCTTCAATGAAAAATTTGCGAATTTCCCATGAAATTCACAATTTGTCAATGGGAGTTGATGGTATTTTTAGTTGTACCATTTTGACCTCGTGTAAGACAAAACTCAGTAAAGGAAAACCTTTAGTAATAGTCAGGCAATTTATTCTTACATAATACAACATAACAGTTTTGTCTGGGTAAGCTGTTGGAGTAACACACAGAATGTCAGCCAAGGACTTACCAAAGACCCACCTCTTGGTCCAGGCATTATATAGCTTTCAGAAGGCTTTTACAATAATTGTGACAAGGGTTTCACGGAAATACCATACATAGTCTGTCTCCTCCTTATACAATTAATGTCTAAATGATTTACTTAGTCTTACATGTTATCAAAGGAATGTTGTAACATACTGTGTCTAGCTCCAACGGTCCACAGCCTCGCAATCAGCTATCGGCTAACCAAGGCCATTGTGGTATTTCCAGTAATCTGAGCCGCACTTCAGCAGTAAGGGGCCCCAACAGACAGACTGGCGTTAGACTGATACTCTGGAATTTAAGTAACAGAGTGATCTTTTGTTTGTATGGCCTAGTATAAGCTATATGAGTGACCATTGTCCACAGTAGACCATTCGTCCATCCTGCCTTGGGCCCTATAGCGTTATGGCGTCGTAGAGGGCGGGGGTGACAAATATCAACCCTCTGACACTAGCCATTCGTCCGTCATAGGAATTGGACTGTTCCAGATATTTTTATATTATATAAACAGAGTCAGAATTCATTTCAACACCCGCGACAATTTTTACATGCCATCTATTTTGTCAATGCATTAAAGTCAATGGGCGTCCGAATAATTTTGACGCACAACAATTTTTATGCGATCGGCTATTCGGACACACGCCCAAATTCTGATGCATGCCGGCAAATTTTCTCTACATTTTTGTGAATTTATTTGACAGTGACGAAATATGGAAATTTGCGCCTAGCGAATTTATTCGCCCATTACTACTGCTATATATTGTCCTAATACACTGGCTTCTATATATAGTACTTCTGTTATCAAAATGACATTCCTCTTGTTAGCGCCTTACCAGTTTTTTATTTTCCCAGGTTATTTCTTCTGGTAATTACAGATCGGAACTCACTATTTATACATCTTACAGCCTTACCCCGACTCTGTAAACCGTTTTTCTTTGTATATCCGCCAAACAGGATCAATCCAGGGGAATCCATAAAATCTGACATTTGAAAAATATATTATCACCTAATGTAAAGACAAGGCCATTGTTATCTCTACAACAAGTCTTTCTTTGAATATGCGCCAAACAGGAACTATACAGGAGAATCAACAAATTAGGACTGTTGTGATGACAACTCTCTGTGCTTCCTATAATAGTGGTTTTACCAGACATTGCCATGTTCAATATTTAATAGCTTCCCCAATTATATTGGTATACAACTATCTTGATAACTGTCCATTAGAGATGATGACATTTATAAACATCCACTTATAAAATAATTAATAAAAAAGGTCTTCTGCTCAGTTAGATGTCCCTAGTTTTCAATAGTTTGGTCAAAGGTTGAAAGGGTATTTAAATTGTGTCACTAGAAATGTTCTTAAAAGCTAAATTTTTGTCTTTTATTAATAGGGTGTTCATAAGAACTGCGAATTACAGAAAAGCTGTATCCCATAGACTCCAGTTTATCCAAATAATTCACATTTTTAAAAGATTAAAAAATTTCCTTTTTTCTGTAATAATAAAACAGTAGATTGTACTTGACCCCAACTAAGATATAATTAATCCTTATTGAAGGCAAAACCAGCCCATTGGGTTAATTTAATGTTTACATGATGTTCTAGTAGATTTAAAGTATCAAATTATTCAGTGGGTTTTTTTACTCAAAAATGCGAGTTTTGACCAAAAACTGGAAAACTCAAATTTCCTTGAAAAAAACAACTTGAACCTTAATAAATCTGCCCTAAGTATTGTTACTGGTGGTCTTTCTTGCCTTGATGAAAAATATATTTTAGGCCACCAGTAATTAAAAAAGTTATAAAAGAAGGAATGTTCAGGCTACTACTGCGCACAGTAACTATACATATATAAGCTCCAGCCCTGAACTTAAGGTAACAAGCAAGTTTAAGGTTAACCAACTGGCAAGCTTGTTGTATCTCCTCAGAAACTGTACATACATGTTGATGGCTATGAAGCAGATCTCAGCAGAAGGAAGAGGGAAATTGAGTATCTGCTATTTTTTTTAAATAAAAGATGTAAGCCAAAACAAGAGGGGCCTCTTGGTTTTGGACAACGAAGATGTTCGGAAGCTGGGAAGTAGTGGGGTTTATTTATTTTATAGCACATCAATCTATTTAGTCTGGAAAGGAGCTAGTGTTTTCTATCCAAAGGAAACACTGTGGATGCATTGATATTGCTTCACTGAGCAATATTATAAACTTTGTTTTGTTTTGTTGTAAATCAAGCTCTTTTGCGACAAGACTATGCCAAGACACACACCAATGAAGACAAAAAGAGAAGACTCGCAATGCTACTTTGTTAAAGTTCCAAATACATAGAAGTCATTCCATCACCTTGTGAAGAACATCACCATCACTGCTCACCAAGAACATCGTATTTCATTTTGATCTAAAATATATTATAAAACATTGATTTCCCAAATGTTTTACTCTGCCCCCAGTTTTAACCTTCATTGACCTTAGTGGTTAGAAACAGATTTGACATAATAAATTCTTTCCAAATTAAACTCCTTACATCTCTCCATACCCTCTCTTTCACTGCACAATGTTCAGTTTGATATTTTTGCATAGCAATAAAAGACAAACTATGTCTCAGTAACTGTTTCTCTCCTCAACTTTTATGCACAACTCAAAGGTGTAACATTGGGGTGTTCTTACGCATCTTTCATTTGCTCATGATTTGACTGTTGCAAAATAAATAATTCAGTGCACCCACATGTTTTATGTCCATAATACAATTTGCATTGCAACCACCAGTTGTTTTCACCCCCACATTTATTTCATCCTTTAAAATGTTTTCCTCTTATAATTTTCTCCACTAATATGAAAGCCTTTTTTCTTCCTTACATACAGTATACACAGATAATTCTGATAAGAAGGAAATATCTACCTCCAGCCTAGTTGAAAATCAAATATGTTATTATACCAACACAACATCCAGTATTATTGATAGGTGGTAAAACGAATTAAAATTGTACTTTTATCGAGATTAAAATTAAATAATTTTTGAAAGATCTTGTTGAAGCCATTCTACAACTTACATGACCCATTAATTGTGTCATGATCAAGCACTGGGTGAAAGAAATGTTCTAAAATAACTACATTGTTTTTACATTTTAAAAATAAATCGGATCTTACCAGTCAATGGAATTATCTAAACTAATTCCCTATCCACTGTGATCCCTATGGTAACAGGCAGTAGCACCTGGGAGAGATATCTCCAATCTATCCTCCTATGTAGGAGCTAGGAACTACTAATATCAACTCAACCTGTCTGACTTTCACTCCTAGAGTGTATTATGACAGGAGCTACACCTAAAACTTATCTTATATCTCATTTATGGGGCCCTGTTTTCCCAGACTTCACCAAAGGCCTAACTACCCTTAGGTAAAAAAGGTGGTGTTTATGGGTATAAATGTGACTGTGCACTTGATTATGATAAGGAAGGGTGTACCCCATATTGTTGGTGGTATAATAAAAGGGGTAATCTCCCCAACTGCAAAAATTTAAAGTGAACGGATCCATGAAAAATTTTGCTGAGTATCCTTGTGGTCATTCCTTAATTGGGGCCTTGGTCCAATAACATACATATGTAAATGCACTAACTGAGATAAAGGCCCTTCTGCTTAATAACTAAAGAAACTGATTGTGTAGGTATTTAAAGCCATAGGGGATATTAACCCTATGGGCTCTACACTAACTAATATATTAAAAAATAAAGTATAAAAGCAAGAAAATAGACCCTAATGGGTGAAAAAAATTGTTAATATATCTGCTCCAATGTGTATTATGTTTCTAAATCCTTAAGCTTGTTTTTTACTTACTGCACAATGAGAGGAAGATTTATTAAAATCAGAATTTGAGTATTTCCAAGTTTTCCTCGCATTTATAGGAAAGCTCAAATAAACTTGTTTTCTCAAATATCATTATACCTATCTTTTTTTAATAGTGAAAATAAAGAAAATAACTCAAATGTTTGTTCTGTCTAATACATTTTAATAACATGGAAGAAGATTGCATCCGTTTGGTTGTTCACATTGCATTATAACATTACTAGGTTCTGTCTCTGTAAAAAACAAACAAAATATGAAAAGTTAATGGATAGAAGGAATGTAGGACATTCTAATGTCATAGTTCAGAAGCTGTTTTCATTGACACATGTTCATAGTCCAGAAGACCAGATTGTGGTCTAAAGTCTCTTGGGTTTATCAGCGTGGGCATTCTTTGTGCTAAGCTCAATGCTAAAGGGAAACTATAGTGTATAATAAGCATTAGGGACTGTTTACAATCTGCAGTTTGCATGTGATAAAGTAAACTGAAATGGTGTTTAATTGTATATGTTACTTACTCAGATGTGCTGCACAGTTTTTGCTATTACAGCAATTAATTCTATCCTGGTATTGTTCATTGGCTATCTCTTTTGGTTGTTTTTCTTGATCACATTTGATTGTTAAAACAGCAAATGGCTTAATACCTGCAAGAACTAAAAATGAAAATGTTTTTTTTCTTTATAGTCTTAGAAGTCAAACTATGCAGTTTCACACTGATTGTAGATCACGTAGGATCCATAAAAACTAAAACCAGAGTCCATCTAACATAGGGTTTGGTCACCACAGTTAAATGCACATGCTCTAAATCAGGAAAAGTTATAGCTCCTAGGTTTCCAGATATGATATAGCATAGCAAGATAAAAACAGTCCAGCACTTAAAGGATTACAAGATTTTTTAAGAGGGGTAAGCAGTGGAGGCACATAGGTCAGACTTCAACAAAAAGTTATATTAGGAAGTTTCGTGGTCTCTAAAAGAGAATTAGGGTGGGCGACAAAACATCCTGTGTGCCATCGCCATTAAGGTTAAAATCTGACCTGAGTTTATGCTAAAAATATACTGATAAGGTGGACCTAACTGCTTTAATAAGCGAAATGGTGTCATTTGTCATGCCGGGTTAATCAAAAAACACTGTAAATAACATACCTGAAATAAAAGTAGGAGAAGCTTTAACTTCTACATTTTTCCCACATGGAACAAATTCACCATCAATAGGGATGTAGCGAACTGCCGTGTATGTGTTCGCGAACGCCGTTCGCGAACACCAGCAAAAAATGCGAACAGTTCGCGAACAGTTCGCGAACTTCGAACATCCGAAAATCGTTCGATTCGAACGATCGAAGGATTTTAATCGTTCGATCGAAGGATTTTCGTTCGAATCGAACGATCAAAGCCATTAGATCGAATGATTTCATTCAATCTAATGGCTTTGATCGTTCGATTCGAACGAAAATCCTTCGATTTTAGCGGTCGAAGGAATCGAATGGTCGAATGGTCGAACGATTTTTGACGCGAACGCCTGTTGGCGAACGTCGCGCGACGTTCGCGAACATGCGGCGGACGCGAACAGTCGAAGTTCGCGCGAACTAGTTCGCCGGCGAACAGTTCGCTACATCCCTAACCATCAATTGCACTCCAGTATTTTACCTAATGTTGAGAAAAAAAATAAATAGAATCATTACAACAGAAAACTATACAAATGATCATTACAAAAGAATTTAAGTGAATTTAGAAATTGATTTGAATTATATCTAGAAAACAGCCACTGAAGGGTAAGAGGCAGATTTATTAAAATTGTGAGAATGAGTGTTTCTGAGGTTTTTTTTTTACAAAAAAAAAAGAATAAACAATTTTTCTTAAAAATCTCTATTGTTAGTTTATGCAGTACATGAACAAACTCAAATCACAAAAAAGATTGTGCAAAATCAAAAGAACAATCTTGAATTCATCAATGCAGTATTGAATTCATCAATGCAGTATTGAATTCATCAATGCAGTATTGAATTCATCAATGCAGTATTGAATTCATTGGAACTATTTAACTAAAGACCTTGGAAATTGATACAACACATCCCCTTGGACTACTTTAGAAGCTTACAAGGGTTTAGTTGTCAAATATTTTTTTTTTTGCTTTAGTTTGGAAAAAATACATTTGAGAGTTTAGCCACATTCTTTTTTTAAATTGAGGGAAACCTGTCCAATTCAAACATTTGCACATATGCCCCAATGTGTAATAGGTTTCTAAATGCTATGCTTAAAGGGATAACGTCATGGAAATATTTTCTTTTTCAAAAAAAATCAGTTAATAGTGCTGCCCCAGCAGAATTCTGCACTGAAATCCATTTCTCAAAAGAGCAAACAGATTTTTTTTATATTCAATTTTGAAATCTGACATGGAGCTAGACATATTGTCAATTTCCCAGCTGCCCCAAGTCATGTGACTTGTGTCCTGATAAACATGTCACTCTTTACTGCTGTACTGCAAGTTAGAGTGATATCACCCCCTCCCTTTCCCCCCCAGCAGCCAAACAAAAGAACAATGGGAAGGTAATCAGATAGCAGCTCCCTAACACAAGATAATAGCTGCCTGGTAGATCTAAGAACAGCACTCAATAGTAAAATCCATGTCCCACTGAGACACATTCAGTTATATTGAGAAGGAAAAACAGCAGCCTGCCAGAAAGCATTTATCTCCTAAAGTGCAGGCACAAGTCACATGACGGAAATTTAAAAAATGTCTAGCCCCATGTCAGATTTCAAAATTGAATATAAAAAAATCTGTTTGCTCTTTTGAGTAATGGATTTCAGTGCAGAATTCTGCTGGAGTAGCACTATTAACTGATGTGTTTTGAAAATAACATGATTTCCGATGACAGGATCCCTTTAAAGTAAGACAAGTCACTGGTTCCAGCGCGTAAATTCCGGAGGTATATCACTGTAAATTCGAATGAGCCTGTGTCACACTCCCAAAAGTAACAGGATAATGTATAAAGTCGGAAAAAACAGCTTCAAAGCAGTATTTTAAACTGCATGTGTTTCTTTTATTAGCACTGCAAAAGTGTTTTGCACTGCTAATATTATATATTATCCTAAATGCGATGCTTGTTTTGACTTATATTATGGTAGATTTATGAAAATCTGAATTTGAGCATTTTCAATTTTTTCTTGTATTCATAAAAAATTAAAAGTAACTTGTTTTCTCAAATGACTTTATTACTTGTTTTAATGAAAACAAGTGATCATCTAAAATAGAGAACAAAATGCAAATGCATCTTAAGTTTTTATATTTCTGTATTTTCCATTGAGTAGCACTTTCTCAGACTTCATTCTAATACATTTTAATAACATACCTGTATGAGCATGAGCCACCAGGAGCAGTAAAGTCATAAGACAGGTAGAGACCATAATTCCTAATAAAATATAAAGAGAAAAAAAACAATATTTTTACAAACTTTGCCAGATTTTTTGCCAGGAATGCTTAGGTCTGAATATTCAAATGTATATATAATATTCCTTCTTTTTGGTCATATTTTCACTCATGTTCTCATGTTACCATAATGTATAATTCCTGTTAACTGGTACTATACATGTACACTTTTTTTTCATTAAGCCAGTGACATAACTAGAAATGATTGTCTCTACAGCAAGAATGCTTGAACCACTAACCTTATCTTCATTCTTTGTAGAAAGTGAGAAGATGTAGAAAATCAGCACTACTTACTAATTATGAACACTACTGTAATTTTATATATATATATATATATATATATATATATATATATATATATATATATATATTAGATCATTTAAGAGCACTCACGGGTGTTGTAAAGAATACTTTTTTATTGGAGTGTTACAATCTACCCCACATCAACGCGTTTCGGTTCTCTCTGAACCGTCGTCAGGATGCACCCAGAAGTCATCACGTGATCCATAAATACAAGTATATATATATATTTCCTTGGGTATGTACAGATCATAACCCACTATTTATACACCTTTTAAGCTTGCCCCAGTCTCAAGACCCTGTAAAATGTTTTTCTTTGCATATATGCCTAACAGGAGCCATTTTGGGCTAATACATAAAATTTGACATTCGAAAAATATATTATCATTATATTTTGTGAAGAAAAGACCATTGTTGTCTCGGTAAAACTTCTTTCTTTGAATATGTGCAAGACAGGACTATGCAGTTGAATCCATAAAATATGACATTTTAAAAAATATATTATCACATGATGTGATGATGTTTTACGGTAGAGCGCCATGCCCAATATTTAATAGACTCTCTAATTATACTGGTTGTATAATTATATTCCTTCATAATTACTCATTTGAGATGATGACATTTGTAAACATCCTCTCTCAAAATAATTATAGAACAAAGGTCTTCCGTTCAGTAAGATGCACAGTTATACTGATCTTTGAAGAACTATTTGTTATAATACCAAAAAACATTAAAAAACATACTTTGATGAAAAATGTCATACATTGGGGCAATATGCCATAGGTTTTGTATTTTGCACCCTGACCTTCGGGTAGAAGGATTGTCTCAGAACTCTATGATACAAAATGGCAGTACGATATTCATGAGATGCACTGGTTAGGAAGTTTCAGTGGGTGCAGGTGGCAATGGTATTATGTGTGTTAAGTACCTCCCTCCCCTACCTATACCATAAAGCTATCTAATGTATCAGCCAGCACTACCTATTCAGGAAGAGAATTCCATATATTCACAACTCTCAGTGTAAAAACCCCCTTCCAAATATTTAGACAGAACCGCCTTTCTTCTAATCTGAATAGGTGACCTCATGTTAGCTGGTAAATAAATCATTAGAGAGATTATTATATGCTCCCCTTATATATTTATACATAGTTATCATATCACCCCTTTAGCGCCTCTTTTCCAGCGTGAACATCCCCAATTTGGCCAGTCTTTCCTCATAGCTAAGATTTTCCCTTTACCAGTTTAGTTGCCCTTCTCTGTACCCTCTCTAATATAATGATGTCCTGTTTGAGCACTGGAGAGGAAAACTGTACGGCATATTCTGGATGGCCTTACTAGCGCTCTGTACAGTGGAAGAATAATCCCCTCCCTTTGAATCTATGCCCCTTTTAATACACCTCAAGTTCTTATTTGCCCTTGATGACGCTGATTGCTTGCTACAGTCGCTTTCAATAATTTGGTAAATGGTTCAATGGTATTTAAACTGTGTCACTGGTGTCACATAGGGTTAATTCATCCTATGGTTCTAAAAGTACCACATGGTGCTGGGCCTAAATTGAATAAGGGAGGGGGAGTGAGTCCCTTTATCCCTAATTGTGTGATCTGGCTGATACCGGATTTGGTCAGAAGGTGTCACTGTTGCGTAACTGTTCACATAGCTTAGAGCCAGGCTCAGTTCTAGTTTTATTTTTAAGGAGAATGGAGCTTTGACTGTTTCCTTTCTGGGGTGCTGCTGCACCAGGCCCTGGGTTATGGATAAACCACATGGGTGGTGATACCCTGTGTGGGCTTTGGGATATTGGGTCCCTGATCATGAGAGAGATCGCCCAGCACTAAGAGATGCCTCCATTCCAAGGAAGGAGGCTTATACTCACACCTAGGAGGAGTGATGGAGTAGCCTGAGGATTGCATTGCTGTGGATGCCTGCTCCAGGTCTTTGTGAGCCTGCCAGCTATGTGTGAGCCCCTGGGTAAGCCTACCGGTGGAAGGGTAGTGAAAAGATCCAGCATGTGTCCCCTGTTTGAGAAACAGTCTTCTTGTGTGTGCCTACTAATGGAGAGCAACTACCTCTGTCCATCTGGATAGATATTTGGGCAGGTAGTGTTACCTTTGGAAAGTTTAAGAGCTTTTTGGGGAAAAGGGACTGGGATTATCTTTGTCCACCAGGAGTGGAGTGTGGAATTTTGCCTGGTAAGGATGTGCCAGGATTGGACTGAACAAGGATTCCCCAGGGTAGTGGGTCAGTGATATGTAAAGTACACTCTGCCTTACATTAATATAAAATTCAATTGTTATACTGCAATGGTGTGGTTAAATAATTGTTCCTAGTGGGGTCACCCATAGGTGTATTCCCAGATCCCACTTATTGGAAGCACTGCCATGAGAGGTAAATTCCCAGTACCCTTTAATTTAATAAAGGGGATTCAGGACCTGTGGATGGTAAGAATTTAATGGTAATAACCTATGGCACAAGGGAAATGGTTCTTAAAGGCAAAATTGTAATTATTTATCACTAGAGTGATCAAATGATTTAGTTAGTAGAAAGGGCATATTCAAATAGCTCACTCACAACAGTCTTTTGTATAGATGGTAGACCCTACTTTTGCAATTGATACACATATTGGAAAATATTGCTGTGTCAGTATTACTATATATAAAATGAACCCACCTCATTGTTGAATCAAGTCATCAGTTATGGGTATTAGACCATATTGAAATTTGGATAAAAAGCTTATCTTATGGCAATTATGTAAACATCTTATTTGGCTCAAAGATATTTTGAAATCTTGTTTTATTAATTTTAGAGATGAATTAACCACATGATTTACTACTCTGTAATGGGCAAAAGAACTGACCTTAAATCAAATTCAGATCCCACCCCTTCCCATAATTAACTCCATCAATTTGTCTATCTTACCTTACAAAATCGTAGAGCACCCTCAATTGCCTCCATACACTTTTTTCCTATGGACCGTTTGTATCAACATTTTTCCAATTTCTTCAGTGTGTTCACTGAGAAAATAAATCTTCCCTCACTGCCTTCCCTTCATTGACTGAGGGAATGTGAATAACAAACAAGTCTCTCAGTTAGTGAATGAAGGGGGATATGAAGCCGGAATAAAATAAGGCTGATGAAATGTACAACAATAGACTCTAGTAAGGTGAAGGAGCTGAATATTTGTCCCATTATGCTTGTTCTATGCCATAGGCAATGGTATCCTATAAAGATATATGCATATATATGTACATACAAACAGTATGTACAAACAGTTGATAACATACAATAGTACTGTTACCGGTGCTCTTTTTGCCTTGATCAAAAATACATTTTAGACCTACAGTAGTTAAAAAAAGTTATAAAAGAAGGAACTTGAAACTTATCCTTAAGCTACTACTGCACACAGCAACTAAACATGTATTAGCTTCAGTCATGAGCAGGGGCAAGTTTCAGGTTAACCAACTGGCAAGCTTGTTGTAGGCAATAGAGAGAGTGTTTTTAAACATATCTCAGCAGAAGGAAGAGGAAGAGGGGGCATCTGCTATTTTTTTAAGTAAAAGATTGTAAGGCAAATACAGGAGGAACCTCTTGGTTTTGGACAAGGAAGATGGATTCAAGTTGGAAGTGGGGTTTATTTATTTTATAGGTAGTGATGAGCGAATTTGCGCTGTTTTGATTCGCTGAAAAATTTACACCATTTTTTTTTGACGTCTGCAAATTTTCACTGGCTTTTTGCGGATTTATTAGCTGACGATGAATCGAATAAATTCGCCCGTCACTATTTATAGGCACATCAATTAGTTTAGTCTGGAAATGAACTGTTCTCTATCTAAAGGAAATAATGTGGAAAAAAATATATTCCTTTCTGAAAAATATCAAAAACTATTTTTGTTGTAAATCAAGGCCTTTTATGACAAGACTTTGCCAAGGCACACAACAATAAATGCTACTTTGTTAAAGTTCCAAAATACATAGAAGTCATGCCATCACCTTGTGAGGAACATCGCTATCACTGCTCATCAGGAACATCACATTTCATTTTGATCTAAATTATATTATAAAGTATTCATTTCCCAACTGTTTTACTCGTCCTCCAGTTTTAACCTTCATTGACCTTAGTGATTAGAAACAGAAGGATCCAATCAGGGCACAGCTGGTTGCAGCAGAACCGGAAAGGACTGCAGTAAGCTTTCCACTCCTTTTAAAATAGCAGTGCAGCGCAGGTCAGTAAGGGAGCAAGTTTTTTTTAAAATTTTATTAGGGTGCCAGGCAGGTTTGGGGAGGCTTAGCCTCCCCAAGCCTTTTTGAAAATCTGCCTATGCTCATTTTAGTGGTTAAAAAAACTCAGTTGTTTGTAAAACCACAAGCGCCGGGTAATTTATTGAAATATTTGTATATAAACAGCACAAACTTCTTTGGACTCTCTTGGTTTCATTAATGTCCCAGTGTAGACCAAAACTGTACTGCATATTACCAGTGATTTGTGCAGGAGGAATTATCCTCTACATCTATAGTCTTTGATTTTAGATTCCCTATGGTTAGATAATCACCCTGAATAATGGACCCCTGCTATAAAACAATCACAACAGTTTTGATTTATATACTATATCTTCCAAGACCTAACATGGAGTAACTTCAGTCTCCAACTGTGCACTGTTTAGGTCAAGATATAACAAAAAAACATTGATTTTTCGTAATTAAATAAACAGTTAAAATTTATGTTAACACAAGCCATATTCGTTGAACTCGTGTCCCTTCAAAACAAAAACTGAAATTTGATTTTCAAAGCATGGAAATGAAAACACACAGAATGTTTAACCACATAATGTAATTTTATATTAATAAAGATGGAGACTTCCTTTTTTTTTTAGATCATAAAACCTTAATAAGTGCATTAAAACATTTTCTCTACCTGAGAGGCTGGTGGTGAGTCAGCTGAAACTGCTGCTCTAACAGAATTATAGGATCAACTTAAAGGGGTCGTTACCTGTATTTTTTATAGTTTTTTAAATGATTTTCCTTCTATTTCTGGCTCATTCCAGCATTCAAAATGGGGGTCACTGACCCCATCTTGAAAACAAATGCTCTGTAAGCCTACAAATGTATTGTTGTTGTTACTTTCCATTACTCATCTTTCTATTTAGTCCCTCTCCTATTCATATTCCAGTCTCTAATTCAAATCAATGCATGGTTGCTAAGGTATTCTCAGATGTAGCAACCAGATTGCTGAAATTGCAAACTGGAGAGGTGCTGAATAAAATGACTTAAAAAACACAAACAATGAAATGAAAACCAATTGCGATTTGTCTCAGAATATCACTCTCTACAAAAAGTTAATTCAAAGATGAGCAACCCCTTTAAGGAGTATTTTGCATGTTTCCCCTTATAAGTCCTTAAGTGAGGGTATTATTTTTGGTATTAGGGTAGTGCTATGTGTATAGCATAAGACTGGCCATTGCCTGATTAAGGGGTTCATTTATTCAATTCTAAATGCAAACAACTCAAAATTCTATTACTTTTTCTACTATAAGATCAAATTTTTTAATGGAAAAATAAAAATAGTTTTTTCCGGACTTTATTGAAGCCCAATGCTTCAAAAGGGCCAAATCCAAAAATATGTCATATATAAGTCAATGGGAGATGTTCCTATTCTATTTGTAAGTTTCTGTAGTCTGAGCTGGAATTAGCCCGAAAACCCAACTATTTTTGGCTTTTTGGGCAAAAATCCAAAAATTTTGACTTTTCAGGAAAAAGACAAAAAAAATCGAGCAATTTGGGAAAAAAAATCTGAAAAAAACCCGTATAATTTCGATTTCGTTAGATTTTATCAGTTTTTCCAGATCCGATTAAATTTGCTTTTTTTTATAATAATAAATGAGGTCAAATAGTGGATTCTAGTTTGGTCAGAAGGACCAATAAATACTCCTAAAGTTTTGATAAATAAGGCCCTAAGCCTTTACACTGCATATCTTGCATTTGAGAAGCATTTTTTTTAAACTTATTTTAGCCCTTCTCACCCTAACTTTCGTTGCTCCTTTTCTTCCCTTTTTTTTTTGAGATAATACTTGTGTCACTTCATTTGTTTTTAATTCTGTGTATGAATTTTGACATTGTTTCCACTGTACTGTTTACAATGACATTTCCTATACATCAAATCCCAAGGAACCTCATAACAAGTAGCACTTGGTAACTCCGCTCTATGTAGGTGATCAATTTTCTGATACAATTGAAAAATCCAATAACACAGGGAATATGCAGGGCAGAAAAAAAAAATCACAGTCACATTTTGCATAGTTTAATCATTTATTAGAATTTCATAGTGAAGCGGAAGAGAAGTCAAACTTCTTAAAGGTGCAGGCATCTAAAGAGCAAGTTGCAATGCTCATCCAATGGAGGGTTTCCCGAGGATTGCATTTTTCAGGATATGAGCATTCCATTAAGGTCGTCCATGATTTGTCTGCGATGATGTTTAAAACTGACAAAGAAGGTATGCATTGTAACAAAAACCATGCAAAGAGCCAGGGAAGTGAATATATTCTATGCACATAATTCATACATCATGAAGTTAATTTCAAGGGACTTATAATATCCCAATACGTTATGGCAGTGGTACATTTCCTCATATAATATGGAAAATATGGAAACCATTGAGGTACATGAGACAGAGGTAATAATCTGTTAAGGGGTCATTTACAGAGAACAGGGGAAGTAGTACAGGTATGGGACCTGTTATCCAGAATGCTCGGGACCTGGGGTTTTCCGGATAACAGATCTTTCCGTAATTTAGGTCTTCATGCCTTAAGTCAACTAGAAATTCATTTAAACATTAAATAAACCCAATAGGCTGGTTTTGCTTCCAATAAGGATTAATTATATCTTAGTTGGGATCAAGTACAAGCTACTGTTTTATTATTACAGACAAAATGGAAATCATTTTTAAAAATTTGGATTATTTGGATAAAATGAAGTCTATGGGAGACAACCATTCTGTAATTCCGCGCTTTCTGGATATCGGGTTTCCGGATAAGGGATCCTATACCTGTACAAGAGCACTTAGGGTATTTACATATAGAGCATTGTCTTCCTAATATTAATTTACCCCTGTTATGTTTCTTAACAATAAAACCATTTATACTTATATATGTGACCGAATTAAAGGCTATTTCACTGTATAGTAAAACGTCTTATCCATGGATTTCAACGACATATGCATTTATACAATATAAAATTCATATCCCATGAACTACTTACAGTTATAAATGGAACACTGCTTGCTATAACAGCACATCACCTTGTATTCAAATGTTTTATTTGTTTTATTCTCTTGTTTACAGACTGTTGTTAAGGTACCAATATGAAATTTACCTGTATAATAAAGAAAATGCAAGTCATGGCTAGGAAACATACCAGACAATTCCTTATTACTTCCACATGCTCCAGAAGGGCATCATTGTTCATACTTTAGACTCACTGTTTACTAGTTATATTATTATATCTTTATTTATTTTTAACCAAACTCATAGCCTATAAATATAAATATGTATGAATAGCTTTTGCCTTCTGCCACTAGCTGGAGTATGTATTGAGAACTAGTGATGAGCAAAACAGACTCTAGACTAATGGGTGAAAAAAATTGTTTTTCGTCAAAAATTTATTGCGCAATTTGTCTCATCAAAAAATACTGTCGCCATTAACATAAAAATAATATTAAACATATATATAAAATATATATAATGCACTCACGCAATACTGCACTAGGAAATAGCTTGACTGTGTTGTTGTGTTCACATGCAATAACTTTGACGTTTTCTGGGGTTATTATGATACACTCCATGGATGCAACTGGATGCATTTTCAAAAGAGAGAAAAACACAGAAAAGTTCAAAAATTCAAACATTATGAAATAAATAATATTGATACTACTGTTACTAATGATAATAATACTAAATAAGTACATCTCCTGACATTCATAAGGGGTGTTCATTCAATCCAACTTATAATAAAATGCTATTTTTTTCTTGTACAGATGCTATTGGTATGTAGGAGACCTAATTGCATTTACTTCATTTAGCAAGCCAGTTTTATACTTAATTTTTTATACTTAATTTTTTATACAAAAATTATTTGTTTTTTTAACTGTATACTCCAGCGTTTGACTTTTTCCATTTATATAAGATCCAGCTGGAAGCTATTGTGATTTCATTTGAAACTTTTTTAAACTTGAGCACCATTTAGGGGGTTAATTATAAAAGTCTGAATAGTACATTTTTTTTTGCTAGAAAACTCAAAATTGTAGAGGAAAAAAGATTTATTATACCCCGATGTTGCAAAAAACTGGAATCCAAAAATCAGCCATTTCAGATCTGTTGAAGTCTTGTACAGTCAATGGGAGAGACAACTATCCCAAATTAAAGTTATCAGGGGTCTTCAGTGGGTTAAGCCCAAAATGCGACTTTTTGGGGCAAAAACAAAAAAAATAGTGATTTGGGAAAAAACTTAAAAAAATGTGAGCGATTCAGTTTTTTGCTCGATTTTATCAAGTTTTTCAGTGATCCAATTCATTTGGGTTATTTTATCAATAAATCAGGTCAAATCGAGAATGGGAGTCATGGTTTTTTGAATAAAATGTAAGATAAAATCAGATTTTAGTAAATAACGCCCTTAATATCATAGTGAGTAAGAATTGGTCACCATTTACAACCCCAAGACTGCTATCAAAAAACATGACAAATTAAATATTAAAAGTAATATAAGTTATTACATCCACAAATTAGTTTAAAAACACATTCCCATTCCTTAAAAAACAAGTAGGCAAGACCTTAAGACACATTTAAAAGAGATACTGTCTTCTAGGGGTAGACCTTACATCCAATGTGTTTAGAGAGTGACAATCATGAAATAAGTCTTTTAAGAAAAACAAAATATAATAAGAGAAAAAGAAAATATGATATATCATAACCTGTAAAGCTTTAAGAATAGATCAGTAACATAGAGATTTCTCCAACAACAAAACCAAAGGCAAATGTATGAAGAAATGAAAAAAATGAAAACTATAAAGTAGAAGACATTGTTGTAATTAAGTAACCACAATTATCAATATCTGTACAAAGAAATAATTATCTCTGCATATAAATATGAACTAATGATGGCAAGGGATATTCCCTAAATGTTTTCTGGTATAGTACTGCAAATGAAACAATTAAACACAAATACCACACAAACAATACAATACAGGTATGGGAACTGTTATCCAGAATAATTTGGACCTGGTGTTTTCCAGATAACGGATCTTCATACTTTAAGGGGCAGATTTACCAAGGGTCGAATATCGAGGGTTAATTAACCCTCGATATTCGACTAGGAATTGAAATCCTTCGACTTCGAATATCGAAGTCGAAGGATTTAGCGCAGAAAATTCGATCGATCGAAGGATTATTCATTCGATCGAACGATTAAATCCTTCGAACCAAACGATTCGAAGGATTTTGATCCAACGATCGAAGGAATATCCTTCGATCAAAAAAACATAGGCAAGCCTATGGGGACCTTCCCCATAGGCTAACATTGACTTCGGTAGCTTTTATCTGCCGAACTAAGGGGTCAAAGTTTTTTTTAAAGAGACAGTACTTCGACTATCGAATGGTCGAATAGTCGAACGATTTTTAGTTCGAATCCTTTGAAAGTTGTAGTCGAAGGTCGAAGTAGCCCATTTGATGGTCGAAGTAGCCCAAAAAAAACTTCGAAACTCAAAGTTTTTTAACTTCAAATCCTTCACTCGAAGTTAGTGAATCGGCCCCTATATCTGCTAGAAAATCATGTAAATGTTAAATAAACTAAATAGGGTTGTTTTGCTTCCAAGTATTAATTATATCTTAATTGGGATCAAATACAATCTACTGCTTTATTATTACAATCTGTATAACTAGCTTCTGGATAATGGATCACATACCTGTACTCATTTTTAAATTGATCACAGCCATAATATTGAAGTGACAAGACTCAGATTAGGATTTTAAAATATTTTTCAGGGTGCAAAATGTGTCATCCTTTAAGGAAGAGGGTTTAGATACCATCCACCTCCATATTGATCATATTGTTTTCATAATTACCAGATATCGGTGTATTTACAGATATCACAGGTGGAAGACCAATCATGAGCAGAAGGATCATCGGATACGCAGGCATCATTATGAAGAAGTGTTCCTGTTTTCCTGGAAGCTGAAATTAAGTTAGAAAAAAAAAACATTCTTTAAAATTCCATTGCCCGATTAATAACATTCTGTTCTGCTATTTTAATTATTCTTTAAAATGATTATATCTCACTGCTTCTCCTACGAACCAAGGTTTAAATGTTCCTTGTTGTTTATCACTATTACAGCTGAATCCAAATTTATAGAATTTAGAAACCCACCCAGCCTCTTCCATCATTATGTCCTACCTCTTTGTTAATGTTCCAAACAGGATTCAAACTGCAAATCATTCCAAAACAAACCTTGGGGAACTTCAGGACCCACTCACTTTGCTAAATTATCAGAAAACAAAGCTCAGATGTTAGCATACTCCAAATTAACTCTTAAAATCCTTTAGCCCTTATTATTTGTCCTCATATTTTTTCATTGTCTTTATTGTTATCAGTGATGATTATTCCTCAACACCTTCCCTTTCCCTTCACTGACTGGGGGAATCTATGCCACAAATTACTCTCACTTCCCCTGTTAGCGAAAAGAGGTGGTCGAGTACAGGTATGGGACCAGTTATCCAGAAAGCTCAGGACTTGGAGATTTCCAGATAACAAATCTTTTTTTTTCATAATTTTGTATCTTCATACCTTAAGTCTACTAGAAAATCATGTAAACATTAAATAAACCCAATAGGCTGGTTTTCTTCCATTGAGGATTAATTATACCTTAGTTTGGATCAAGTACAAGGTACTGTTTTATTATTACAGAGAAAAAAAAATGTTTTAAAATCTGAATTATTTTGATAAAATGGAGTCTATGGGAGATGGTCTTTCAGTAATTCTGAGCTTTCTGGATAATGGGTTTGTTGATAAAGGATCCCATACTTGTACTGTAATGGAATCCGACTTACCTGGCGTCCAAGATGGCGACCTGGATTACGTTCCTCTGCTCCACCATGCTGTTCCTGCTGACCTTGGTTTGACTGCGTCAAAAACGAGTCGCCCTCGGATTGGATGCCGGCGTCAGAATGGACGCCGGCGTCAGAATGGACGCCGGCGTCAGAAATGTGCGTCAACATCATGACGTCAGCGCGTCAAGTTTCGGCGCCAAAGGCTGGACTATTTAAACCCCATTTTCCTATGTGTCCTTGCCCAATTATAGGTTCCATTTCCTTGTGTTCCTGGGTGTGATATATATTGTCTGATTTCTCCGTGTACCAATTCCTGCCTGTTTTCTCGACACTGTTTGATTGCTGCCTGAACCGACATTGCCTGTACCCTGACTATTCTTCCGGATAAACCTTTTTGTACTTCGAACTTGGTCTGGTCTCCTCTTTGGTCCTTACTACTACTGTGCCTTCGGGCCCATTACATGTACAAGGCTGGGATAGCATAAGGGTGATGATGTGGCCAATAATCTCTGCTATTGATTCCCTGAGGCAACATATGGCTAAAGATCTGAATTTCTTTCTCCAACCTTCAGTACCGACTATGCCGTTCTATAATGAAGACACAGCAGATCTCAACCTCACTTTGCTCAGCATATCATATTTATCAGACTCAAGCTTGTTAGCAACATTAGATTATAAATTCTCTAAATGATCATCCCACGTGAAACAGACCTAAAAGCAGTTGAACATGCTCCTTGCTTACGGTATATTTCAAACTGCTACTTTATCATAAACTAAAAATCGTTCGACTATTCGACTATTCGATAGTCGAAGTACTGTCTCTTTAAGAAAAAACTTCGACCCCCTAGTTCGCCATCTAAAAGCTACCAAAGTCAATGTAAGCCTATGGGGAAGGTCCCCATAGGCTTTCCTAAGTTTTTCTGGTCGAAGGATAATCCTTCGATCGTTGGATTAAAATCCTTTGAATCATTCGATTCGAAGGATTTAATCGTTCGATCGAAGGATTATTCCTTCGATCGTTCGATCGAACTATTTGCGCTAAAATCCTTCGACTTCGATATTCAAAGTCGAAGGATTTTAATTCCCAGTCAAATATCGAGGGTTAATTAACCCTCGATATTCGACCCTTGGTGAATCGGCCCCCTGGTGTCTGTTGCTGTAGTGGAGGACCCACGTCCATATTCATATGGAAAAAAAAATTACAAGCAGCACACTGTGAGTTGTAGTTGTGCAAAACAGATTTATTCAACCCAAAAACATAGAAGGTAAGGCAATGTTTTGGGCCGTTAAGGCCCTTTATCAAGTCAAATGTTAAAATGTCCAAAACAACCTTTAAAGTAACTGGAAGAGGTGTGGACTTATGCACCTCCCCTTCCTTGCACTGACATCAGTATAAGTAATATGCTCTCTTTCATTATGATCCCACATACCTCAGGTGCCAGTAGGACCCACACTGCATACCGCCCTCAGCACCTTTTTGAGACACATTTTGATATGTAAGATATGTTGTTGGCACTCAGGGTGTTCTATGCAGATTGTAGTAACCTTTAACGAATAAGATAATAAAGAATTAGAGACATGTGGTAGATAAAAACAAATGATATAACATCAAAGTATAAACAGGACAATCAAACCTACCTAAATAATAAACATGGCCGGGGTATATTCCCTATTTAAACCACTGGGCCAGATTGTGTCCACCTTTAAATTCAAGTTGACCGATGGAATACCAGCTGCATGAAAATGTGCTGGGACAGGCAATAAGGCGAGTCTCCTGTGTATGGTGGATTTATGTTTGGAGATACAATCCCATATCTTCCCTGTGGTTTCACCCACGTAGATTAAGCCACAAGGACATTTCAATAGAGAAACAGCACATGAAGATTCACAAGTAAAGTATTTCTTTATCATATACTGTACAGTGTGTATTAGTTAGTGATGAGTGAATCTGTCCCGTTTCAATTAGCCAAAAACTTTGCAAAACAGTTAGAAATTTGCGAAACCCAACGTCAATGGGTGTCAAAATAATTTTGATGCACAACAATTTGTATTGCTGCAAAATTTCCTCTGAGAATTTTCTCCACAGTTTCGGTAAAACATTCTTGGGGCGGCAAAATGACTCCGCAAATTCTTGCCTGCTGAATAAAATAGGCAATCACTAGTATTAGTTTTTGGGGGAGGCATTCAGTGCTGATCAAAGTAGAACGCAGGTTTAACCAATATTACTGGGGGGGTACAGGTGCCTTTAGCTTTAGGAGGTGATGAACATACTTATTATATGATTGCAGCTTGGCACACATTGGACTTCGCTCCAATAATTGATGTCGTAAAAAGTGATTTATTTAAGAAAAAAACATCTCAATCTGTAGGTTTGGAGTGGTTCACATTTAAGTTATAGTACATTATAGAATGGCCAATTATACACAATGCATGGTTGCTAGGGTAATTATCACTCTACTAACAAGATTACTAAAATTGTAAACTAGAGAGCTGCTGAATAAAAAGCTGAATAACTCAAAAACCTCCAATAAAACAAATGAAAACCAACTACAAATTGTCTCAGAATGTCACTCTCTACACCATACTAAAATTTAGTTAAAAGATGAACAAGCGAAAACCGGAATCATTCTACTTTTTCTGGACCTTGATAGGTCTGAGATGGCAGATTTTCAGATTCTGGCTTTTTGCAGCATTGGGGTAAAATAAATCTTGAAAAATACAAGGTTTTTTCCCACAAAAAATGTCGTTTCCTAGTTTTTATCATTTGGAAGTATAACGAAAACTCCCCCTAGTTGTCTAGCGGGCCGAAGGGGACACCCAAAGTGCCTCCAGCCGGGATGCCGCCACATGTTGCACTTTGTTCTGCACCTTGTTCCTCTGATTCCTATGGTGCATGGCGTGCACTTCTGCAATTTACACACCGGCGTGAAATTCAAAAGTACTTAAAAGGGCTTTGGGCTAAATTCATTGCCCATTGTTAGGTCTACATAGTTAGTTCCTGGGTGCACTGATCTTGTTTGATAGATTCTGGTTTTGATCCAGGCCTGTCTGACTCTGCTGTATTCTGCCAATCCGGACCTCTGCCTGAAGATTCTACCAATATTGAGCCTTGCCTGCCTGACTATTTTGAAGTCTGCTAATCCTGACCCCTGCCTGACAATTCTACTGGCATTGACCCTTGCCTGCCTGACTATTCTTGAACTCTGCCTGCACCGACCTTGGCCTGATTGACCTTGCTTGAACTTGGCCTGTACTGACCCCGGCCTCCCTTACTACGCTTTTGTCTACTCCTGAACTGTTGCATTCCATTCAAAACCTTGGTAATGCACGTGCCCTTTTGCTCGTTCAGAGCATCAGCTTTGCTCTTCTCAAGTTAAGACCTGGCGGGATCTGAGTAGCTGAGGGCTCCTCCTGAAGCCAAAGGCGGCTGCTAAAGGCAGAAGCTGAGCCAAGACCAGGGAGTTTAGCACTTGCTCTTAATTTAGGGAGCCGTATGTGACAGGAACCCCCTTATGTTTATTTAATATTTACTACTTTTTATTACTCATCTTTCTATTAAGGCCTCTCCTATTCATATTCCATATTCTTATTCAAATCAATGCATGTTGCTAGGGTAATTTGGACCCACACAACCAGATTACTGAAAATGCAAACTGGAGACTAAAAAGCTAAATAATTCAAAAACCACAAATGAAAACCAATTGCAAATTGTCTCAGAATATCTCTCTCTACATCATACTAAAACAACCCCTTTAACTTTGCAGTGATAAAAAGTATCTTTGCATTGGCTTAAATTCACAACCCTTCTCCAGGTGAAATATTTCCAGTGAATACTCCAATTTACTAAGAGCACAAGAACAAATTTTTTCCAAGAGAGATTTCTCCAGGTTTAGGCTGGGGAACGACCCTTATAAAGGTAGAGCCGTTACTTTTGAAACCAATTATCTAGGCAATAGGCAAAAAGTACCCGACATTTTAAAATCCCATACAATGTGAAGCTAAATCTTTGGGTTAAAATCATTTATTGTTCTCCAAATTTATTGTGTGATTTAAGTACCTTGCTTAGTAAAGACAAGTGGTGCAGTTATTCGTAACACAAGTTGCAGTCTCCATCATACTGAGGGTCTCATAGATACTGCATTTCAAGGGTACTGAGCATTTCATAAGGTTTTTTTTCATTAAAATAATTGAAACAGAAAGAGAATATAATATTAGCCGTACTGTTACTATTTGTACATGTGGCCACAACAACCAGCATGCTGGGAGCTGTAGTCCAGCAACGTCAAGTTTCTATTCTTAAAGGAATTATTCAGTGTAAAAATAAAAACTAAACAGATAGACTATGTAAATAGATAGACTATGCAAAATAAAAAATGTTTCTAATATAGTTAATTAGTCACAAATGTAATGTATACTTACTATGCTTACTCTGACTCTGAGTTTGTCAGTGACCTTAAGGGAGGCCACATGGTAGAGTCCTGTGTGGGTCCATTTTTTGAAAACCATACCCGTCCTGTACCCGCAAACCACAACCTGCATCCCACAACCTGCATCACCTGCACAACAAGCATGTTCCCGCTACTGGACCCAACCTAACCTTCCAACCAGGTGACATGCAAAACTGAAAGTGATGTCACTCCGGTGCTGAATCTTCACGAAAAATGTAAAAACTGGAACAACCAAAAGGGTGGGTCGGAGGGATCAAGCCCGCACTTTTGTTGGGTGCCCAGCGCGATTACTCATAGACTGTCCATAGGGCCAAGAAATTGGGGACGTTTTGCCCAAAACCCAACCACTTTGCTAATATTCTGTGGGTACCCGACCCAATGCAGGAGTCTACCACATGGGACATAACTGTTCAGTGAGCTTCAGTAAGTGCAAATGATCCTTAGCATGTAGCTCAGATTCAAAAGATTTTTTTCACATTTTTTCACCAGGCATGAATTCCGCATTTCGCCATCTGTGTATGTTTTCTCAAAAAAGTCACTGTGACAAAATTGTGGCTGAGACAAAAAATGTTTTTGCAGTAATGCAATTTTTTTCATTTTTTGGGCAAAACTAAAAATGGATTCGCTCATCACTAGTAGGGACCCATTTCTGAAGAAATTGTTGGATTTAAAGCTTTCATAACATTCAATTTACGACACCTTTTAAGCAAATAATTTATTTTTGGAGGTGTTGGTTGCCCCACTTCTGCGGTATCAGAAGTTGTGCTGAATCCAACAAGATTGGAATTAGCATTTTCTTATATAATCGTACAGATCTTGATGTGTTATGTTTAATGATTCATTGGGGAGTTCCTTGCCAGCGATCTCCTTAACGACATCCCTAACTGTGGTCCAATAATTGGTCAGTCGTGGACATCCCCAGAAGATGTGAGATAGTGATCCCATTCCTGTACTGTATCTCCAGAATATGGGTGAGACATTGTGTTGTAGTTTTTCAGGTGTCCTATACCATTCATTTAAAAGTTTATAATTCAATAGCTGCTTTCCAGAGTCCACTGATAAATGGGTGATTATGGATGTCCTACATCTTTTATATCTAGGATAAATGAGGGACATGCTTGATTCTAGTTTAGCTATTTATTTGTTTGTTTTGTTATTACTGTTTTCAAAAAAGAAGAAAATGAATCTCCAGCACTTACTTTATTCTAACAGATCTTAGATTTCAATAGAAGCAATAGAATTCTTAATGAATCAGAAGAAAATTGAGCATAGGACTGGCCAGATATGGGATGACTTTGATGTAGTTGGCCAGCTTAAATATATTGCAATATATGGACAAACAATCCCTATTTTGTTTAAAGGGTAAGGCATTTTTCAGTAGCAGTATGCACAAAATGTCTGTGTCTTAAATATATTGATAATGGGTTGAGTGCAGGGGACTCTTGTATTTGTCTATACTGTTACACCCCCACCTAATGTTTTTAAAAATTAGTGGTGAGCACAACTTTCTCTTGTTTTTATATATATATATATATATATATATATATATATATATATATATATATATTATTTATAAAACCATTATACTCAATTTACTCGCAAGCAAGGCTCAGTAAGTGCACTATGCAATATTGTGGGGCAGATTTTTTAAGGGTTGAATTGAAAATTTGAATTTCAAGTTTATTTTAGTGTAATTCGACTAGGGAATAGTCCAAATTCGATTTGAGTTAAAAAAAAAATCAAAATTTGAATTTCAAAATTTATCATGTGCTGTCCCTAATAGAATTCAAATTCAACTATTTGCCATCTAAAACCTGCCAAATTGGTGGTTAAGCCTACGGGGGACCTCCTACAATTAATTTTAGTTCAGAAAATAACAACAGTTTTTTAGTTTTTTAATGTACAAAATTGTGTATAATATGTTTTTAGCAGGCAACTTGAAGGGCTACTGTATGGGACACATAATAGTCAGCTCTGATTTGCTTTACATCACAGAAACATTCTCTCGAATTTAGGGGCAGATTTAACACACAGGGAGGCCTATTTATAAATATTCAGATTCATGTCATTTTAGCAGATTTATCAAGGGTCAAATTTTGAAGTGATGGGAGTTATTTTAAACTTTCATCAATTCGAAATTTGAATAAAAAAAGTTTATAAAATTTATTTTATAAAAAAAATAAATAAATTGTAACTTTGAGTGAATAAGTTTTATTCGATCTTTCGAATCTAATTTGGATCGTATTCGATCTTATTCGATTTGAAGTATTTTCCAAAAAAAACCTTTGATTTTTCATAGTCCATCAAATGACTCCAAATAGGTTCTAGGAGTTCCCCCATAGGCTGAAACAGCAGATAGAATTGCACGTTCCATAGTCCCCTGTATAATTTTTACAATATAAATAATTAAAATTAATCAAATATGGCACTACAAAGAGCTTTATAAAGAGATAAGAACATCTGTGGCCACAGCGACAGTGAAAAGTAGACGTTTAGGTAACACACAGGGAGGCCTATTTATAAATATTCAGATTCATGTCATTTTAGCATTTTTTTTATCAACATCCACTAAACTCATTTTTAAAATACATGAATGTCTATGTATTTTTTAAAAGATCTAAACATAAAAAGCACTAATGAATAAAAGCATGGAATGAATCTGAATAAGAATATGAAACCTCAAAATACTTTATTCACTTCAAGGGGTCATTTACTAAAACTTGTTTTTTTTTTAATTTTCAAAACTGAATGACCTTTTTTATGTATTTTTAAAAATCCACAATCTTTTTGTTATTTATTATAGTTCACGAAAATATCAGTATCAATTTTTTCGTATTTGTTCCTCGAGGTGAGATCTCAGCAGGGAGGAGGGGCTAATGGGTGGAGGAGAGCCCAGTAGGGTGGAAGGGAACCTGGGAGGGAGGGTGGGCAGGAGGAGGGGGAGGATGATGGGCAACACGCATAAGGTAGTGGGGTTAAGAGGAAGGCCCCGCTATTCACCCCAAAAACCAGAAAGTGGAGGTACCGGCCTCCAAAAATCAGTGTTTCACCAATGAAGAGTATACAGTGTTAGTGAATGAGGTGCTGTAACAATGGGATTTGTTGTTTGTTGTGCAGTCCCATCAGATCACTGCTGCCAGACGCAGGCAACTATGGCAGCAGGTGGCGGATATTTTGAGCGCTGTAACTGTTGTGTGCCGTGTGCCGTGACTGACACATGGCATACAAGTGCTTCAGCTACCTGAAATGGTGCATCAGAAGCAAGTTTGTGGCCCTGAAGTTGAAGGTCCAGTAGGCTGGCTGAAGGAGTCCACCACTCCTCTGGCTCAAGCCCTTTGAGCTCTGCCTTCTAGACACCATTGGTGAAGAGGTATGCCACCAGTTGTAAGGTGAATATCTGAACTCAGATACAATACATAAGTTTACATTTCTCAGAACAATATTTTAAATGTATTAATCACTTACAGAATAAATGTCTATGCTTGTTTCTTTTGCGGAAATGTCCTATCTATCTTGCTTGATGATTTGGGTACAACAGCCCTATAAATATTTATTTTTAAATTTGTATTAAACATTGCACAACATTATAATTCTTATTACTGGTTATACATATTTTTAATAGCGACTGACTTTCAGCTTGTGTAAAAATATTACTCTTTCTAGTAGTTGCCCCCCCCCATGTGCATTCAAATGTATCAGAGAAACTACTGCTATTAATCAACATTTTTGTGGTTGTGTCAGAACACATGAATCAATTCATGAACATACAAAATTCTCTTTTTTGGACAAATTTGAAACAGTTTTGTGTATCTGCTGTGAATGTTATATGTCTGCAGTGGTAACACTGATATTGTGCTGTGCTCAAACACAATTTCCTAAACTGCAATTTGCTCATCAAATGTATGCCTATTTTAAGAACAAGTTGTGTGTTAAAAGGCACATTTGTATTGTATTGCCATGCCAAAGAAACATGGCTCCTTCTCACTCATTGTTCTATGACTCTTAACTTCTGCTTTACAGTCAAATGTGCAGAGGAAACAAATATTTGCTTCAAAATGCCATATGTTTATTGTTAGTGATGAGCGAATTTGTTCTGTTTTGCCGGAATATTTGCAAAACTGTGAAAAAGTTTGCGAAACAACAAATACCGTGCTAAACACATTGAAGTCAATAGGTGACCAAAAAGGCCTTAAAGGACAACTGAATGTTGTACTACTATGCACTTTAACAATGGTTGGCCAACGGGGTCCATCAGAGACCTCATGTGTCTGACTGAGAAAAAGATGATCAGTTTTTCAATCAAATTCTTTGGGAAAGGCAAGAAGGTGTTAAAGATATTGGTAAAAGATGTTGCTCCAGTCAGTAAATGGCCATTGATTTGAGGGAACATAGGTAATGGGATTTCACATACGCTGGGCAAGAGTCACTTCCTGTTTTGTGGGGGGTCAAACATTGCCATCACTTTCCCTTTAAATTGTGTTGGGGTCAAACATTGCCATCACTTTCCCTTTAAATTGTGTGGGGGACAAACATTGCCATCACTTTCCCTTTAAATTGTGTGAGGTCAAACATTCCCATGACTTCCCCTTTAAATTGTGGAATGGGGGACAAACATTCCCATTCTTTCCCATCACTTCACTTCCCCTAAATTGTAGCTCTAAAATTATTACTAGAGCTTCCCCTGGTAAAAGTCTATATTTTTGTTTGTTTTAAGGTTAAACTCAAAAAATATGTGAATTCTAAGCCCTCCATAGGACTCAATGGTACAAGCCATGTCAAACCTGGCGTATTTTTTAGTTTGGAAATAAAATCAGACTTCAAATGAATAAATCTCATTACGTTTCCTGAATTCACAATTTTTTATATAAACCCCAGAAAAACCCTCCAAAGAAAAAAAAACAGAAAAAAACACTGAAATAATTGTAGGATATTGAGAACACTTTAATAAATATTGATATTAGTGATACTGAAAAAATAACATTTTTTCTGACAAATTATAAGTAAATAACCCCCTAAAAGTCTCCAATATGTAAAAAGTACCTGTCAGTTAAAATCCCATAAAATGGTTTCTGAGAATAAATAAAGAGCAGTCAAATATTGTGGGTTAAAAGCATTTATTATTCTCCAAATGTACTATTTGCTCTTAAAGGGGCTGTTCACCTTTGACTTAACGGTTACTATCATGTAGAGAGTGATATTCTGAGACAATTTGCAATTGGTTTTCATTTTTTATTATTTGTGTTTTTTGAGTTATATAGCTTTTTATTCAGAAGCTCTCCAGTTTGCAATTTTATCAGTCTTTTGCTAGAATCCAAATTACCCTAGCAAACATGCAGTAATTTAAATACAAGACTGGAATATAAATAGAAGGGGATCTGAATAGAAAGACAGGTAACAGAGAGTAGCAAAAAAAAAAAATTGTAGCCTTACAGAGCATTTGTTTTTAGATGGGGTCAGTGAAACCCTTTTGAGGTGGAAAGAGTCAGAGGAAAAAAGGAAATAATTAAAAAACTGTAAAAAAGAAACAATGAAGACAAATTGAAAAGTTGCTTAGAATTGGCCATTCTATATCATATTAATGGGCAGATTTATCAAGGGTTGAGGATAAAATTTGAATTTTTGAATTCAAATTTTTGAGTTTTTTAATGGCCAAAACTGTCAAATTTGACTGGGGAATTGTTAAAATTTGATTCAAGTTTTTTTTAAAAATTCTAATTTGATTTTTGAGATTTATCATACACCGGCCCTTTAAGAACTCAAATTTGACCACCTTAATATCCCCTTGACAAAGGCCTTGGTGCGGAAACGTTGGGGCCATTCTCATTTTGCTGGTAGGTGTATCTGCTCCTTGTTGATGTCTTGCTTGCTATGTACCATTAATGGGTGGTAGACATTGTATATTGTTTTTTGATGTTGTACAAATTATGCCATTTGTTCTATGGCGTTGTTTATGTGAATTTTTTTTACATTTAAGTAAAACAAAACTTTTTTAAAACCACTAGTGTTTAAGTGTGCGAACATATGGATAAATTGCATAGTTACTAGTTACCTTAAGTAGGGGTAACATTTGTTTCGGCACCTCATATTACTTTTTGAAAGATTTGGTGTGCCTCCATTTGCTATTAATTCTGTATTAACCACCTTAAACCTGCCAAATTGCTGTATGGAAGAAGTCCTGGGATCAATTCGGAGTTGTTTGCAGCCTTCCTGAGATTTGAATTTTCTTCAGAGAAAAAACTCGAATCGAGTTATAAAAACTCAAATCAAATTCGATTTAGATTCCATTTGAAATTTCATGTTGATCATATTCACCAGACTTTGAAAAATTCAATTTTTTAAAATAAATTAAGCTGTAAGAATGCTTCTAGTATTGTACTGCGGGCGTCCCCCTGTTGCTATATCTGTGCAAAAAGGAGAAGGGGGAGCAGGGCTGTTTCAGTAAAGGAAAAGGAAAGGCTAAAATTAAGTAAGCTTTATCAGAAAGGTCTATATAAATGCACCAGTAAACCCTCAACGTAATGCTGCTCTGAGTCCTCTGTCAAAAGAAACACCACATTTCTTTCCTTCTGTTGTGTACTCATGGGCTTCTGTATCAGACTTCCTGTTTTCAGCTTAAACCTCCAGGGCTAGGGCTTGAGCATGCTCAGTTTGCTCCTCTCCTCCTCCCCTCCCTGCTGTAATCTGAGCCCAGAGCTACGAGTGAGCAGGGAGAGACTCAGGCAGGAAGTGATGTCACAACAAGCTAATATGGCAGCTGCTATCCTAAACAAACAGAGAGAGCTTCTAGAGCTGTTTACTCAGATATGGTAAAGCATTCTGCAGAATAAATATAGTGGTCTTGCTTGCACTATTGTGGCTAATCTATTGACAATAAACTGTTTTGGTAGCTTTCCTTATCATTTAATTTTACAACAATCGGTACAATCTCACCCACAGCCGCAGTATCTCTCCAGCTTTTACTCCATCTTCTTAAGTATCCACAGCCTCCCTCCTGTTGGTAATGTGTTTCGCAGCTCCACACTCACAATCAGGGCCAGATTTTGTGACGTGGCAACCCAAGGCCGCATGGTCCCAGCGACGGTCCCTTGCACGCATGCTCCCCTCCTCCCAAGGACACATGGTCCCAGAGTTGGCTCCATAGCACACGCACATTCCCTGCGCACGAGCGCTCTCTCAAGCCCAGTAGCACTGGTGAGCTTTGGGTCCCCAGTGCTCCTTAGGGATGGATGTGGCTGGACGGCATGCTGCCCCTAAAATTTTGCCGCCCTAGGCCTCGCAACAAATCCTGGCCTGCTCACAATTCTGGATCAGAGAACCCTCCTCTTTCAATTGGAATCAGGTTGATTCACCGTGTGTGCCACCATGAATTGCTCTACGTTATGAGCTGCAGCCAAAGTTCGGCTAATATTCAGCCTTTGTAAAGCAGATTAAAATTAGTTGTGCTACGCATTTTGCTCAATAAGAGCTTTCTCCAGCACTTAAAAACAAGTAAATTATAAATCTAGACATTGTGCAACTTTTCCAAATCATTTAAAACATATGGCATTCTATTAATGGTTATACAATTATATAACAACCAACCAGATAGGAGAGGGACGTTTTTCATTTCTCCTTCATTTCTCCATTTAACACCTTCTTATTAGGAAGGGCACTGACTCCAGGCTATGGATTGAATGAAGGGCTGGAGTTGGCAGCCAGCTAAACAATTGATTTTCTATTTAGAATTTTAAATTAGTGAAGTAAATAAGATCGGCCAGCCAAGTGCATAGATTGTTTTATTAGTACCAATAAAATTGATTTAAATTTATTTATACCATTTTATTATTGAGGTGGTGAAGGTGGAAAAGGTTCCCAGAGTTTTGGAATTAAGACTTGTGCCAATAGCGGGATATTCTTTATATTTCACCATCTACAATAGTGGTGCAGTTATTCATAACACAAATCACAGTCTGGAAATTACGGAAGGTCTGAGAAATCTTGCATTTCTTGGGTAGTGGGCATTTCATCAAGACGTTTATAGAAGGTGTGTTTTGCTCAGAAGAATCTAAACAGAAAGAGAATAAAATATTAGCCCTACTGTATATTACTATTCGTATACTGCATGTTCCACAAGTCAATAGTTTGTTTCTCATGCGTTGCCAACCAAATATTTTTCTTCTCTGTAATTGCAACACAGTCCAAAGTAAAATATGATTAAAATGAACAGTTATTGACATTTAGGATCCTCTTACAGGGTATTATTGACTCCCTACTGTAATTGCTTCACTACATAATTGTTTACATAATCATCTATCATAATGTTGTCTTTTCATTAGCTTTTTAATTTTGCCCACTGTTTTTACATTACCTGCCTGATTCTCCATGTTCCTCTATGAGAGGGCTGCCATATTTGTGCAGCAGGAATCAGTTAGCATTAGAAGCTCTAACTGACAGGTTCAGAAGAGAGAACATACTGTAGGTTATAGCTACCTCTACTTTGTTATTTTTTTTTTTTTGACCAGACCAGTCCTTTACTTTACTACGTGAGTGCTGGTAATCTCATGTTTCTGTCTGTATGAATGTTGTGGTCATGGTCTTCCTTGCAATTTAAACAAATTTAGTGATGAACACAACTTTGGCTTTTTCTATAGTTTATACAGGAGTTGTGTCCAACACTATGTTGTTGATATTATCATTCTAATTTTTGTTATATGATCACTGTGGACTGCCAATGGCGTAACTATATGCAGGGTCTCCTTCCTCTAAAGCAGTGATACCCAACCAGTAGCTCGTGAGTAACATGTTGCTCTTCAACCCCTTGGATTTTGCTCCCAATGACCTCAAAGCAAATGCTTATTTTTGAATTCCAGGCTTAGAGGCAAGTTTTAGTTGTATTAAAACCAGGTGTACTGCCAAACAGAGCCTCAATGTAGGTAGACAATACATATAGGGGCTACCAAATGGCCAATCACAACACTTATTTGGCAACACAAGAACATTTTTCATGCTAGTATTGCTTCCCAACTCCATTTACTTCTGAATGTTGCTCATGGGTTCAAAAGGTTGGGGATCCCTGCTCTAAAGTGTAAGAATTCCCCCTCCCCAGCCTCTCTCTTACCTACCTTGGCAAAAGCGGCAGGTGGTGGAGGTAAGGAGGGCCAGAGAACAGGTGATGTGCATGTTAGGCTCCTCTCCAAATATTTTTTCTGGGGGAGGGTTGCCAGCTCGGCATTGATACACCACTGTGTTGAGCAATTAAAAGGGCAACCATTTCAGAGTTACCCTGGAAAATCAAGTTGTGTGTACAACTTTGGGATTGTTCAAATCTCCTGTGGGAAAACCAGCGAAGATATGGTTCCTGTTTGATTCTACAGCATCTTGACAAGTTGAAGCTTATATGAAGCAATATTTTTTTCTTAAATTGTGCAAAATAGTATACACAAAACTTAATATAATGATATGGGGTGGGAGTCTTTGTGCAGAGGCTCTCGTTCTTTTTCTGCACAAATTTTGTAGTCACACCTTCATGGCAATTTAATAATACATTTGAGAATACATCTAGATAAATATTTGTAGTATTTGTTCAATTACTTACAGTGCTTGGATACACAGTTTTCACTAAGACAGCAGGAAACAGAATCTCTATATAGTTGTGTACCGGCTCTGTTTAGTTGCATATTGACTTCACAAATTGTTGCTACTTTACCAGGATGAAATGATCCTACAGATGAAGCCACTTTGGTTTCTGTGTTTGACACAGAATAACTAAACACAGATATCCCATTTATCTCATTTAACACATAAAACTGTGTCACAACATCCCATCTAAGCGTACACCATTGTGAACAATGGTGCTTTGGTATGCTAATGAAAAGGTTAACTGTATTAAATGAGTTAAAATGACTTTAGATAACACAGTTTCTTAAATTAACCCCGAGTCATGACGCATTTAACACACAAATCCAAGTGGCTTCATCAGTATATAGAAGGGAAAAGACAAGTCACGTTTGAGTAACTACCCATCAAAGACACACATTGACTTCAGGGCTAACCTTTAGGCTGGCAAACAAGGGGCAACTCTCAATATATCCAAATAATGTGCTCAGTAAATGTCCATTCAGATTTTGTATGAAATGTTGATGCATTTGGTGGACAAGTAACACTGGATGACCAACGGGACCTCACCATAAAGAAGAGGGAGCAGCGAAACCTGCTATATTTTTCTTTTCTAGTAGAACAGTTACTAAAAAAGTAGGTACCATTCAATAACATACTCCTGTACAGACTGTGAAATGTCTGTATAACTCCACCAGGCATCACGAGACACTTTCGCTTCCACAATGCCACACTTCTAAATCCTTTTGAGGGGATTATGTTACTAACAAAGGGTTATTGGTAGTGGTGAGTGAAAATTTTCACCAAGTTTTGCCACTAAAATGAAACCCATAGACTCTAATGGGAGAAAAAATTTGTTGCGCATCAAAAAATATTGTTGCCCATAGACGTCAATGAATTTCAGTGATTATTTGCAGATTCGCAAATTTCCGGTGACGCAAAATGGGTCAGATTCGTCCATCACTAGTTATTGGGCTTTAAGATGAGATAAGGTAGGTCTATAGCTAGAGAGAGAGAGATAAGAGGGTAGAGGTTTAGGCAAGACTGAAACTATGGGGCTTATTTATTTAACCTCAATTTTTTTCTGGTCCAGTTTTTAAAAGGAGAAAACTTGAATTTTTTGTGATTAAAAATCAAAGTTTTAGAGATTTATTATACCAAAAGCTTCTAAAAATCATCTCGAATCCATCTCAAACCTGCTGAGATCATGTAGAAGTCAATGACAGATGGCCCTAAAGTTGTTTCTTGACATCACGATCTGCGCTGTATAATACGATAAAGTCGGGTTTTTGTCCGATAATTTAAAAAAAAAAATTCACAGCAACAATTTGATGAAATAGAATTTTTGGAGCTTCAATCATATGATATGAATTGACTCTCAGTTTCGTCTCAGCGTCTTTTCGCTCTGACTTTTACAACAAAAATGATTAATAAATGAGTTAAATTCATGAGAAGAGAGTTTAGGAGACTTTGTTTTAAGAAAAAAAATTGATAATTTTTTCTAAATAGGCCCCTACAAGTTCAGTTAATAAACATACAGGAGAACTAATTGAACTTGTACTAGATAAAATAGTAGTTGAGCTTAACTAGTTTAAAATATAAACAAATGACAAATCATTTTTTAGTCTATGCGTAATAATGTACTGTATGTGCATTGAACAAAAGTAAACAAAATTAAGGGGGGTTGCATAAATATCATAAAACATACTTTGCCCCAACACATATCTTAATAACTTTAGATCTTTTCCTTGAATAAATAAATGCAGTTTCAATAGATCCTTTAAATGTAAATCAAATCAAATTATCAACAAGCTTACCTGGAAATAGAAGGAGATCGTTGTTGTCTCCACATGGAACAATATTCTTCTGAATGATTTTATTAAACGTGCATTCCATATAATTGTCTGCATGAATTTGAAGAAAGAAAAAAAAAAATCTATATATCCATGTACATTTAATTATATAAAAGTGTATAAAATTTAAAAACACATGCAGGTAAAACACATAACCTGTTCATACTGCAGTAACACACACATGTATAATATATATAATGTCATATGGAAAAGATGAACTGCATGCACTTCAGAAGAAGTGAAAAGGTTTCAGTTAGGACAAAGAGAAGGCAAGATTAGAATAGCAAAGTAGATCAAGGATTATAGTGGTTTAGCGGGAAGAGGATCTGGGGATCTGAAGCTCAGATGTGTTAGCATTATGTTTGGTTTTGAACAAAAGGGAAATGTTGTGAGAGTAAAACCAAATGGGTCCTTGGCATGGTTGAGGATTTTGAGAGAAACATTGCCTGCAGCAACTACATTTATATTTTATGTAAACAGGCAGGTTTTAGGATTCTCTGTTGATGTTCTCCTTGTTGGTATCCTTGATAAACGTATTTTAATATCGTTGTGAATGATTCACCAAGGACTTCTTACCCCTTGAATTGCCCAAACTGTGTCTAAAGATTTAGGGAAACAGAGCTGGGACACTCCTAGACACAGGACAAGTGATCATTTTGATATCTCCCCATTGTTTTTAATGTACAACAGATGTGTTTTCAAAGAGCTTTAGTGGGACTGTTGACAAAAATAGTATAGGGCCTTTTATATTATATAGAATTCTGTATTAATTTATTTAATATAATTACCAAGGAATGAACAGAATATCACACATATGTATCAAGATACAAATGTGGATACATATGTGTGATTGAGATAATTTTTACAAAAATCCCACCGTTACCAAATGTATTCTCAGCTACCTGTTCTTACATCTGTAATATAAACTATTAAATAAACAGCAGACAGATGCAGGTTCTACTGAAGAAGCTTTTGCACACATTGCATATTTTGAAAGGGGAAAAGGCATAAGGTTCATGCACCAATTTCAGTTAGACCTGCTCCATCTGCAAAATATAATATAAAAATAGAAATATTAGTTAAGTCCAGGAAGGGAACTTTAGGTCTTGGAACTTTAGGTTTAAGGCCATTAGAATAATGATAGTGAATGGAGGTTTATAGGGGGAAATGCAAGTAGATGTGAAGGACAGGGCTGCCATGTATCCATTGATGTTGTTTTCTGCACCTAATTCGTCCAAATATGGGGTGATGAGCAGAGTACAGGTAAGGTCCTGGATTAAAGTGCTTTTTAATGAGCATTTAGGGGCACAATAATATATATATTTTATGTTGTTGCACTGTTATGGTGTATATTTTTATTTTTAAAGGGGTTTTTCACCTCTACTTTAACCCACAACATTAAGGGGAAAATTTCAAAATGTTTGATTAGAGCTCCACAAGAAACTTAGCCACTTTCTATTCATTCCTCTGGGATTTTTAAGTGTATTGATAATAAGTTAAAGTCTAAGGGGCATATTTACTTACATTCATATTTCTTTATGTTTTTTGCAAATCATATTTTCTCTCTAAAAATGTGTTGTTGTTTTTTTTAAAAATAAAATCTCTAAAAATCTAAGGGGCAGAATTATCAAGGGTCGAAATACTTCGAAATTTTGACCATGGAATTAAAATACTTCGACTTTGAATATATATGGTCGAAGTATCCAAAAAATTACTTAAGAATTTCAAATTTTTTTACCTTGAAAATTCCCTCGAATTCACTTCGAGCCTTGATAATTCTGCCCCTAAAAGTGTTAAAGCCACGAAAAACTCGAATACAAAACTTCTCCAAGTAAAAGCCACCAATAGAAGTCAATAGGAGCTGCGCTGATCCAATTTTACATTTTATTCTGGCCATTGAGACTCGTTTTCAACTATTTATTTATTGTAATTGTCTGACAAATGCACATTTTTTAGAAATATTCAAAAAATTTTCTTTGGAAGGTTCGGCATGTTATTCTGTTCATATTTTTAAATCAAATCTTTTAATAACTTTCATGGGATTCGGGGTTTTATAGAAATAGGGTTTAATTATGGTCTTGTTTTCAAAAAGCTCTAATACCGTAAAATTCAACCTTTAATAAATGGGCCTCTAACTTACACCCATTGATAAATCCACTTAAAAAATCCCATAGGAATAAACAGAAAGTAGGTGAGTTTTTCTGTGGGAACTCTAATCTCACAATTTGCCATTTATTAGGATTAGAATTCATGTGCAATGTAATATTTGCACTGCGAGCAGTGCTAAACATTTGCAAAAACACCATTTTAAATAATGCTTGCTACTTTTAATTACATTACCCCTAATGTATTTTGACCCCCTAAAATAATGAGGGTCTTTGTCAGGGTCACAGAAAAATGCAAGCCTGACAAAGACCCCCAGTATTTTAGGTGGTCAAAAAGTGTTGAGTATTATGTAAACAAATATTTTTTTATTCACCTTATATTTTGAGTGCCCCACTTTTCCTTATTGATTTGATACTTTGGGATCATAAAGGAGACCCCTGCAGAGAGCACCATGACTATTATTGTCTAAATCTATTGAGGTATACACCATCAATGACTATACTATTATATACACTTAAACTAACACAGGGAGGATACAGTTGCAGGTCAAGCTTTGACTTACCTCTCTCTGGCATAGAATAAGCGATGCTCATCTTGAGTAAAATAATTAAGGGAAGCATGGAGGCCATTTCTTTTAGAATCTAGTTAAAAATAAATGAATTAATATATTAGGACAGAAACATTCACCTAATAAAACACTTTTGCTTTTTTTTTAAATAAGCCGCATGAGTGAGTTAGTTTTTGTTAATAAGTAGTGCATCTGTCTGTGAATTCTTAAAAAATATAAAGTCCAGAGAGGAGCACAGTCTATTATTATCCTACTTTGCAACACAGGTGCTGTAAAAAATAAAAGAACATTGTTCCACATTTTAATTGGTCTTCATTTTTTCTTTAGTTTTTGAATTCTTTACCTTCCACTTCCACTTTCTTGACAAATAATTTATAAAAAAGAAATGTGAATTGTCTTGTTTGAATATCAACTGCATCTAAAGAAAACGTAATATAAAGTTGAACAACCCCTTTAATTTACACAATGTTTCAAACACATTTTTTGTGTCCTTTTTAAATAGTTTACAAATTCTTTTGAGGGCTTAAAGAGTCCGTTATATAATACTATATAGTTGATGATATATCCTCCTGTTGTAATAAAAAATATATTACACATTATACAGGGAACTCTGAGTATCACTCATGTATTATAAGGGATAATGTACCCCCTACTGTAAATGATAAGGATATTAAAAGTCAGTAGGGGTTCTGTGACCATATAAAGCCTTACCTTCTTCTCTAGTGAATTTTGCTTCTCTTGTAATCTTCAGCTGAATCCTCATTTATTTATATGGTTCATAAACCCTCTCATTATCTAGTGTCATTATGTCATCATTCTTTGGTACATTCCAAACCGGATCCAACCAGAAGAACCAACATCCTGGGGACTTTTGTTTTAATAGATTCTAGTTAATCTCATTGTCATTTTAATGAAACATGGGTTGAAACTTAATGACTGCCAAAATAACTAATAATAATAATGATCACCCTAAAAACTAAATTTTGTCTCTTCATGATTACCTAATTTAAATTTGTTTTTGTTTTTTTTTTAAAACAAAAATAAAACTATAGTATTACATGTAGATATAAAGATGTCTCTGTGCTTTGCATTCATATATTGATGGTTTGACAGGTTCCCACATTCAGAACAGCAAAAGTCTCTCAACGAAAAATGGCTTTTATTTCAGCCGGCAGCAACAGGTACAAAATGAAGGCAGTTTTATTTCCAAACAATAAAAAAAATAGCTTTTGGCAGTAGTATTAGTTTAATAACAACAAATGGCAGTGCAATTTCAAACCTTCCACACAGTGGCTGTGTGTGCACAGACACAAAGGATCCTTTGTGGCAAATTCACTAACCGGCGAAAATTTGCTAGCGCTGGCTTCACGCACATCGCAACACTTTGCCAGGCATAAATTCGCCTGGACAACGCTAATTGACAAAGATCCGAAATTGCGCACAGGGTACTGAACGCTGGCGAAATTACGCTCAGCAGTTCGAAGTTACGCTAGCGTTGTCTAATTAGCATACGACATGCAGTTAAAGTACAATGGACGTATATGCTGCACCAAATACATTACACTACACAAGGCCAAGGAACCTTAATAAAATTATATAAAGTTGTTATTATGCCGTACACATGTGCCCACGGTATAGTTTAGGTGCCATATGTTAGCAAATGTAGGGGGGAAGGAGGATACCCCAAAAAAAATTTACGACCTTTTTCTATCACCCTTTAAATAGGAAAAAACGCCAGCGTTTTTTGGGACTTAGAAAAATGTTGAACTTTTTTTAGAGGAACTCCTATCTACTCTATTGCACTTCGCCTGGTCTGTGGTGGCAAAGGCAAGTCTGGCGATAGAGGTAACGGTCAGTAAAATCAAAAACTTAGTGAATTCGCGTAGAAACGTTCTTTCGCCAGACCGAAAATTCATCTGGCATTAGAGTGCGAAGTTGGGCTAGAGTCTATCTCCTTTGTGTCAAGATCCCAGACACTCTCTCTTTGGGGCAAATTCACTAAGGTGCGAAGTTGCGCCATGCACAACTTCGCCGCACTTCGCCACACTTCGCCAGGCGTATTTTCGCCATCGCTCTGCAAATTCACTAAAATCCGAAGTTGCGCACAGGGGTAGCGTAAGTTTTCAAAGTTGCGCTAGCATTAATTCGCCAAGCGAAGCGAAGTTTCGCTAGCGATGGTTCATTTTCATATGGCGCAAAATTCAAATTTCAATGGAGGAATACGTATCAGCACTACAAATGTCTAGAAAACCTTCAAATCAGTAAGTTGCCATGAGTCAGGAAATGTAGGGGGGAAGGAGGGGAGCCCCAAAAATATTTTCGATCTTTTTCAGCCTATCACCCATCATGTAGAAAACACGCCAGCGTTTTTTGGGACTTAGAAAAAATTTTGACTGTTTTTGAAACAATCCCTATCTACTCTATTGCGCTTCGCCAGGTCAGACCTGGCGAAGGAAGTCTAGCATAAAGGTAGCGTTCAGTACACTGCGCAAGTTAGTGAATTTGTGTAGTTACGTCGCTAGCGAAAATTCGCCTGGCGTAAGGGTGCGAAGTAACACTAGCAAATTTACTCCAGCGTTCGTTAGTGAATTTGTGCAGTAACGAAAAATGCCAAACGCTAGCGAATTAACGCTAGGGTTTGGCGCTTCGGCGCTTAGTGAATTTGCGCCTTTGTCTCTCCCAGTCCCAGAGATGTTGAGAGACTGACAAGCCTGAGTTTTAAGGAGCACACCACCAGACAAAGACACCACCAGACAAAGCTGGTCAGTCAATAGCACATCACTTTGCTACATACCTAGGCCCTGACTTTGGCAGCTGAAGCCCAACTTCCCAACCCTTGTCTGGGAAGGAAATTGATGCTAAAAAAAGGGTTGGAGAGCTTAAGTGTGGGCTGCTGACCCCCAGATACCTGGGGACCTTTACTGATGTGAGCACAAACCCTTGTCAGTGAGGACATTTAATAAAGAAGTAGGTTTTGGTTTTCTTTGGCTCGGTGGCTGGAAATCTGGGCATGCAGTACAATTAGTATTTACATTTCTGTAAATCCCTGGCCCAGTGTCGGACTGGGGGTCCTGGGCCCACTGGGACTGTTACCTTGGGGGCCCCCACACAGTGTCAGTGTCGCAAATCTGGGCCTGCATAGACCTCCACCATTACTGCAAGGACAAACTGACTTTACTCAAGGGCTGCTGTAGCTGTAGTTTTGGCAAATGTGCAGTCCATATCAGAACTGTCACATGGAGGGGAAACAATAGGAGAATCATATGGAGGAACAGTAAACTCCTCAGGCAATACTGTACCTTGCCATGGCAGTATGGGCTCCACAGGCAATTCCTACCTGGTGGGAAGTCGATTGTTTTGAGGTTAACCTGGTCACGTTGACCCCTGTCACATTAACATGCGGGAATCCCCTGGCCCCCAGCAGGGACAGCTGTTGCTGGATGGTGGACACTGCCTCTGTGGATGCCTGTTGCAAACCTTTGCCCGGACCAAGTTCCTCTTCTGCCGATAGGTAATTTTCCACTAGTTGTACAGCTAGCGGGAGGGTAATAGCTTGGTGTCTTTGGACCCACCTGCATGCCTCAACAGGCAGGACAAGCAGCAACTGCTCCAGAATAGTGATTGGCGAATTTATTCGCCAGGCGCAAATTCGCGGCGAATTTGAGCGATTTGCCGCCAGTGAATACATTTGCGAAACGCCCACGAAAATTTGCGGCAAAAATTTGCCGGCGCCGTTTCGCTAATTTTTCGCCGTTTCACGAATTTTGCGAATTTTTCAGCAAAGCGAAATGGCGCAAATTCGCCCATCACTACTCCAGAACAGTCTCTATTACCTGATCTGCAGTCTTTCCTGCAAGCTGGATCCACCTGGTGCAAAAGTCCATCAGCCGCTGAGCTAAAAATCTCGGCCGGAACTGTGTGTAATATGGTTTAGCCCAGAATCGCTGGCGATATACCTCTGGTGTAAGGCCGAGTCTGTCCGTGATGGCAGACTTTACTTCTTGAGAAACATTAGCCTTGTCTGCAGGAAGATTTCTGTAAGCTGACGGTGCTTCATCATTTAGCAGTGGAGGCAGGAAAATTGCCCACTGTCCTCAGGCCATTTTTGGGCACTGACTACCCTTTCAAAAGTCATGAAAAAATATCTCTGGATCATCAGACTGTCTCATTTTTAACAGGAGAGGTCTAGACATGGGTGTTGTCTCCAGACTGGACTGTGCGGCCTGGAGTTGCAGCAAACCTGATGTTTGGATGATATGATGTAACTGACATGATAATGTTGAGGATGTAGTCGGAACCTAGATTTTGTGGAAAAGGGTAAAGAATTGAAAATGTCACACTTTAAAGAATTAGCATATTTACAATCATTCACCCGAGCAAAAATTTGCCTGGCGAAAAGCAATGAAAGTTCGCCAGTGACAAGGTGATTTGCTAGCAAGGAGTTTTGCTCGTCTTTTGGTAAATAGGCGATGTTGCTGCGAAACACAATTCACTCTTTAGTAAATGTGCACCTTTTTGTTTTCAGATCTTTTAAGAACTTTAAAAGAAATTAGTTTAATCCTGGTTTCAAAAACCTCTAAAACCACTAAAATGTCACCTTTAATAAATAGGCATCCACAAGACTAAATTGTTGCAGTAAATTTTAATCTACCTACTTTATAAAAGTAGGGCATGGTGAAAAGTTTAAAACAAAAATAGACACAAAGCAAAATATTTTCCCACAATGCTCCATGCCTTGCTATATTGTTATAAGGCCAAAATAAAATATGTATCATCTCCATCCACCCTACGCGTTTCGAACCCACTTAGGGCACTTAGTCATGGGCTCTGTCTCCCATGGAGAATGATTCGAAGGATTTTGATCCAACAATCGAAGGATTATCCTTCGACCAAAAAAACTTAGCCAAGCCTATGGGGACCTTCCCCATAGGCTAGCATCGAGTTTGATAGCTTTTAGGTGGCGAACTAGGGGGTCGAAGTTTTTTCTTAAAGAGACAGTACTTCGACTATCGAATGGTCGAGTAGTCGAATGATTTTTAGTTTGAATCCTTCGATTTGAAGTCGAAGTCGTAGTTGAAGGTCGAAGTAGCCCATTCGATGGTCGAAATAGCCCAAAAACACTTCGAAATTTGAAGTTTTTTTACTTCGAATCCTTCACTTGAGCTTGGGTGAATTGGCCCCTTAATATGGCTACGAATCAGGGATGCACTAATGACTATTTATTAAACCTCAATTTTCAGGTCATGTAGGAATCAATGGCACATGTCCCGGAAGTTGTTTCTTAACATCACGATTTGTGCTAGATAATCCGAAAATTCATGGGTTTTTGTCCGATAATCAGAAAAATCGCTTTTCTGGAGCGTCAATCATACAATACAAATTGATGCTCGATTTTGTCTTGCCGTTTTGTTGCTCCATTTTTCTTCTTCTTCTCAAAAACATTAATAAATTAGTTAAAATCATGGAAGGGAGTCAGATTTTTTTTCTTGAAAAATTTTCTTGATTTTGAATTTGAGTTTTCATAAATCAGACCCTAGGGGGCACATTTACCTAGGGTCGAATATCGAGGGTTAATTAACCCTCGATATTCGACTGCCGAATTAAAATCCTTCAACTTCGAATATCGAAATCGAAGGATTTTGTGCAATTCGTTCGATCAAACGACCGAAGGAATAATCGTTCGATCAAACGATTAAATCCTTCAAATCGAACAATAGGATTGTAGGTTTTAAAAATAAGTCTTCTGAATTTTTGGGCATGTAGTGGGAAATGAGTTTGAAAGTCATAGAAACATTAATTTTCATAGAATATAATTTTGTTTATATATCGGAGAAACCAATAAAAATTATTTTTGTAAATTTAAATTTTTATTTTTGTAAATTTGAATTAAAATTTTTAACATACAAACACATTCTACAAATAGTCAAAGGCAATATTCCATTGCCCTGACTATCAGAATCTGATACTGATTAGACATTCCCACTTCTCTGCATGCATTCATTTAATTTCAGAAATACGTGATTTTGTTGGATAGAATGGATAGAATGCAAAGGTAGAGACCTCCATTAGAAGGGGCAAAAACCTGCTAGAAGTTCTGACATGTAGAATGTCTTACATATAATTAGTGTAAAATACATTTATATTTAATCAGTTCAATCATAAAATATGTTCTGCAAGATATAAAACATAATTTATGATCTCAATGAAGAACATAAGCACACAGTGTGAGACAAGATCCTGGATTGTTGTAGGTCTATAAATATTCTAATTAAAGTGAATCTTTTTCTTCTGTTCTGTTCATGATGTAGATGCCAGTACTTCTCATGACAATAAAAAGGTTTATTTACCATCTGATTAGTAGAGATGGCGCAAACTGTTCGCCGGCGAACTTGTTCGCGCGAACATCGGGTGTTCGCGCTCGCCGGAAGTTCGCGAACGTCGCGCGACGTTCGCCATTTTGGGTTCGCCATTGTTGGCGCTTTTTTTTGCCCTCTCACCCCAGACCAGCAGGTACATGGCAGCCAATCAGGAAGCTCTCCCCTGGACCACTCCCCTTCCCTATAAAAACCGAAGCCCTGCAGCGTTTTTTTCACTCTGCCTGTGTGTGCTGAAGAGATAGTGTAGGGAGAGAGCTGCTGCCTGTTAGTGATTTCAGGGACAGTTGAAAGTTTGCTGGCTAGTAATCGTTTTGATACTGCTCTGTTATTGGAGGGACAGAAGTCTGCAGGGGTTTGAGGGACATTTAAGCTTAGGTAGCTTTGCTGGCTAGTAATCTACCTTCTACTGCAGTGCTCTGTATGTAGCTGCAGTGGGCAGCTGTCCTGCTTCTGATCTCATCTGCTGACTGCTGCAATAACAGTAGTCCTTGTAAGGACTGCTTTTATTTATTTTTTTGTTCCAATACAGAGCAGTATCAAGCAGATTACTAGCCAGCAAACTTACTATCATCTGTCCCTGAAATCACTAACAGCTCTCCCCCTACACTATCTCTTCCAAGCACACACAGGCAGATTTTTCAGATACATTTTTGCCCTTGATCCCCCTCTGGCATGCCACTGTCCAGGTCGTTGCACCCTTTAAACAACTTTAAAATCATTTTTCTGGCCAGAAATGTCTTTTTTAGATGTTAAAGTTCGCCTTCCCATTGAAGTCTATGGGGTTCGCGAACCGTTCGCGAACCGCTCGCATTTTTGCGCAAGTTCGCGAATATGTTCGCGAACTTTTTTTCCGACGTTCGCTACATCCCTACTGATTAGTGCAATATTGAGCTAAGCACAGTTCAAGGTGTTCCATAGTTCATCTAAATAAAGCCCCCCTCTTAATTTTGCTTTAAACCTAAGATTAAAGTTGTGCTTGAGTAGGGGCAAATAGACTTTTAGGTGGGGCAAATAAGCATTTTCTTAAGATTTCACTATAATTGGTCTTCAGACTGGGCAACTGCTCAGGTCCCCCCTAGGGCTTCCAGCCCCACAGTTGGTGCAAGCCAGCATGTCATGTTAGGTCATACATGAATCGCTGTGCCCCAGACGTAAGGTGCAATAATTTTGGCCTTACAAAGGCAAGTGCAATATAGTGAGGCCATGGAGAATTGTGGTCAAAAACTTTTTGCTTTGTGTCTTCTTTTTTTTACACTATGCCCTGCTTATACAAATGGGCCTCATTCACACTCAGCAGGCAGATGAAGAGTAAGTACAAGAATTCAGACTTATAATATGTAACATTTTATTGCAGGATAACTTTAAGGAAAATTTAGCTGTTGTGAATGTGTGTGAGCAGGACAATTTTGGTGATGCAATATACAAAATTGATTGAACACTTTACAATGAACCCTGTTAGTCAGACATATAAAGACACTTTAGATGTGAAACCCATATTGTCCTTTTTTTTCTTTGGTATGGCAGTCACTTCATATCCTATTTTCTATTCAGATGCCCCCCTGTCAAGGTCTAACAGCTCTTGGAGTTAGGAATTGGAACCACGTGGGAAGCTAGAGTGCACAGACAGGGTTGAACAGCACCACAGGATTGTTTAAGACTAAAATAGCTTTATTGCACGCTCTTTGGGCATTACAGCTGTAATCTTGTGGTGCTGTTCAACCTTGTCTGCATATTGTATACCAATGGAAAGTGGCCATTGGAGAACAAGCACTAAGAGAAGATAATTGATTGTTGTGCCAACTACTTGCTTCTAAATAGAAGCTAGAGTGCAGACAGAAAGGAAATAGTCCAATACGTGGTACACAAGGATCAAGATTGGTGTCCAGGCAAAATTCAAGGGCAGGCAGCAATCAGCATAGTCAAAAGTCAAAACAGAGGGGTCAAGAATCAGAAATCAGTCTAATAGCAATTACAAATCACCCAGAAACTCACAGGAGATGAACCTATATTTGGGCATTTAACTTTTAATTTTTAATGATAAATTATGACTCACGTCGGCACATGATATGGGATGCAACAATGTGGCCATACTACATATGGGCACCATCATCTTTAATGTTGAGCACATCTAACTGGAGCTCTCCTAACACCCCTTTCCACCCCACCATCTGTAAGGTCATGTAGTCAGTGCATCAAGTCCTCCTTTCTGACATATAAATGGGTTATAGGGATGACATGCTTTGATGATAAGGTCACAAAATGGTGCCTGCCAAATTGTTGATTCCATAACGTGAAAATGATTTAGCCACTCAAGCTCACCACTGCAACTTGTAGAAGGAAGGGTCGCATAATCCTGAACATTCCCAAATTTCTACAAAGTAAAACATTTGACCAGAATCATAATACTCCAATGAAATATTAAATCCATATTTGTTTGTCTAAAAAAAACTCTTACACCCTTAGTCATAAGCACAATGCAACTCTCATCACTGTCTGTAATGTCATTTAGTCTGTTCTTGGGATGAACATCAAGTCCTCTGGCACATACATGGGATAAAGGAAGATGATGCAAAACCTTGACAATAAGCCCACAATATGGTGCCTGACAAATGATAAATGTTTGGTTCAAACCAATGAAGAGGTTTTTTTTCACTACAAGTAAAGTGTATAGTATTTGCCTGATTAACAAGATAGGTGGACAGGGTGACCCAAAGGATTTCTAACTTTTTTTTCTCAATTTGGCTCAAAATTCTGTTCTGTTATACTATAATTTTCCAAGATAATTCATAACATTGAGATTTCATTTATTAAAATTTTATTTTTTTTTCACCGTTTTTTGCACTTAAAAATTGCTTGGTTGTTAGGTTACATTGGACCCCATCAACTACAGGTAGATAACTGCTGAAATTCCAAAATGGAGAGCTGCTAAATAAAAAAAATATTTTTCTAACTAGCAACAGGATTTTTAGGGCCAGGCATAGAATCTGACATCCAGGGACCATTCACCCACCATTTAGATTTAGACATATTTGTAAGCATTAGAATCATAGATCTATGATTAAAATAAGAAAGGACAAATGAGAATTGTACTTGACTGGGTACCCAAGGACATGGACCCATTAAGAGAACATTTTGTACCCTGGAAGGCCAGATAAAAGGGGCAATAATAACAGGGAAAGCAATTTTGCTGGGATATTTATATTACCATAGCCTTACAATATGTCAACAGATAAAGGCTGTATGCGTATATAAAATAACTTCCTGATTAATATGTGACTGGTAACAGAGAAAGAAGTTGAAGGGAGATATATTTCAAAGTCAGTGAGAAAGAACTGAGGGTGAGAGGAGAATGAGTGTAGAAAATGACTGAAAAGGTGTTTATTTTTGTTTTACAGCCATGAATCCCAGTAAGGTTCTAGTGAGAAAACCAAATCCTGTGTTTAGTTAGAGCCTAGGGGGCACATTTACTTAGCTCGAGTGAAGGAGTAGAATTAAAAATACTTCGAATTTCGAAGTATTTTTTTGGCTACTTCGACCATCAAATTGGCTACTTCGACCTTCGACTTTGAATCGAACGGTTCAAACTAAAAATCGTTCAACTATTCGACCATTCGATAGTCGAAGTACTGTCTCTTTAAAAAAAACTTTGACCCCCTACTTCGCCACCTAAAACCTACTGAACCTCAATGTTAGCCTATGGGGAAGGTCCCCATAGGCTTTCTAACAAATTTGTGATCGAAGGAAAATTGTTCGATCAATGTATTAAAATCCTTCGAATTGTTAGATTCGAAGGATTTAATCATCCGATCGAACGATTATTCCTTCGATCGTTCGATCAAACGAATAGCGCTAAATCCTTCGACTTCGATATAGATTTAACTTCGACAGTCGAATATCGAGGGTTAATTAACCCTCGATATTCGACCCTAAGTAAATGTGCCCCTTAGTGTAGCGAGGGTTTTGTTTTTTGTTTATTCACCTGTAACATACACATATGCTGAGATTTTGGCAAAAATGTGGACATTTTCCATCTGATGTGTTGCCTGCCCCACTGAGCCTACTTACATAAAGAATAGAACCAGTCAGTAGAAAATAGAAAATGTCAATAGAAAATGTCACCAAATGAGTGGGGAACAAACGTAAAGAACACAGTAACTTTGCCTGTAAAAAGCATGTATTTTACTTTACTTTTATTTAAAACTGTTGTAATAATCTAGGTTAACGATTCCTTAATTTTTTTGCACTCGAGTGGTGCAGTTATCCATAACATAAATTTCAGTGTTCATCTGTTTGCTGCTTTGAAAGATCTTAGACTGTTTGGGTATGAAACATCTCATAAGGACATTCACTGGTTCCAGCTTTTCTTTCCGGGAACCTAAATATAAAGAAAGAAAAAGTAATATATTATAAGAAAAAATGCATGCTGAAATACTTGTATTGTATATATGTATATACTGTATATAAAGCCAATATACTCTGTGTACTCGCAAGCAGGGCTCAGTAAGTGCACTATGCAATATTGCTAGTTGCAATGTAATAACTGTGGAATTAAGAATATATACAAAATGCATATTATTGTTCTTAATAACCTTGCCATGGAATGTATGCAGTATTTTTGCTTGCAATTACTTACTCTTTAGGGATGTACAGTTTGAGAAGAAACAGCACACCATGGTCATTTGGAATATTTCCTTATCGCCTTTATCACACATTGTTATTAAATTAGCAGTAGCAAAAATGCCTGTAAAAGAAGGAAATAGTGTTTGTTTAACTGCCCCACATACCAAACAGATATTGGCTGTAGGCTCAAACTTAAAGGAACAGTAAAGTTCAGAAATTAACAATAATAAGATATTTTTTTAATGTAGAAAAATGAGGATCTGTAGTTGATTTTTTTGACAGCCCAAAAATGACTTCTTATACACAGGATCTGATTTGCTTTACATCACAGAAGCATTCTCCCAAATTTAGGGGGTTATTTACTAAACTCCGAATACAAAAATCACAAAACAAATTCAGATTTTTTTTTTTTTCAATAAAATCAGACTTTTAAAAAATCAAGAATTTTTCGGAATGTATTAAACCCCGAGGTTGGAAAAGTCTGCATCTGAAAATCCGGCATCTCAGACCTGTCGAGGTTGCATATACAGTAAGTCAATGGGAGAAGTCCCAATGATTTTTTTGATGTGCAATGGGTTTGTAATACCCCGAAGTTTTCGGCAAAAATTTGAGTTTTTAGGTGAAAAGCCCAAAAAAATTGTGAAAAGTGGATGAAAAGATCTTGAAAATCTGATTTTTCCGGCAAAGCTAATTTAATAATAAATAAGCACAAAAAAACGGAGCGGATTTGATCGGAGTTTGTAGCAGAAAATATTGAGATAAATTCAGACTTTGATAAAAAAACTCCCTTAGTGTTCAGTAAATATGAAGGATGAGGGATAAGACACAGAAATCTGAGTATATTACCGAGGGCATTGTATTGTAAATAACATTTAGGGGGTTATTTATTAAAGGTTTCAGGAACAGTAACACCAACAAATGAAAGTGTTTTAAAGTAATGAAAATATCATGTTGCCAAATTTTTTGTGAAATACATGTCGAGGCTGAGGGTTGAGCAATGGACTGTAGAGGACAAATGGTACGTTTTTATTCACTGAACGCACGGGGCTTAAACTCCCCACATAAGAGGTATCAGGCTCTCAGGGATGCACGACTAGCGAAGGCTGATGTGCTTTTTTTCCAAGAAACACATTTTAGGGTTGATAACCCGCCAAAATGTTATAACAGATATTATCCCCACACTTTCCATTCATATTCTCACAACAAGACGAAAGGTGTCTCCATTTTGTTATCTGCCAAGATTTCATTTCGGCTCTTGCAGTCCATTGCTGACCCGGCAGGTCGATATCTTATGCTAGTCTGTATGTTGGATAATGTCAAATACACATTGGTAAAAATATATGCCCCGAATGATAATCAGTGTAGATTTTTATCACAAACATTTGTCAAACTACTCAATGAGAGACAGGGAAGGTGTATAATTGCTGGGGATTTTAATATGACACTACACCCGCACATAGATGTCCATAGAGGGATTAAAGGGGTAGCCAGCAGTCATCAGTTAGCTCAGGCCAAAAAACTTAGGGCTTTACTGCACAACTTCGCTTTGATCGATGTATGGAGGGCGAAATATCCGACTGTGAAGGAATATACTTATTTCTCCCCGAGATTTCACACACATACGAGGATAGACATGTTCTTGACAGATACGCAGGCTACTACACTAGTTCGGCATCCCTGGATAGGGTTACGTACGTGGTCTGATCACGCCCCTATTGGCATGGAATTATCCATGGATAGATATTCTGAGAAGCTTCCCTGGCGACTAAATAGTACATTGTTGCAGAAAGATGACTGCAGGCGGTATATAGAGCAAAAACTCACACAGTATTTCAGTGACAACAGGCCGGAAGATACCAGTTTGCAGACTACTTGGCTGGCTCATAAGGCTGTCATAAGGGGGGAACTAATCTCACAAGCTAAGATGTTGAAAAAACAAAGAGATCTTGAACAATCAAGACTAGAATCACAATTGTCTGAACTAGAAAAAAAACTAATCCTTACTTACTGTCCGTCTAATACATGAGAAAAGGGATAAATTAAATGCTATGTTAGCGGCTAAAACTTCATACCGTTTACAACGGTTGAAACATCTTTTTTATACCAAAGGGAATAAGGCAGATAGATTGCTAGCTTCCTTATTGAGGCAGAAACAAGCTCAGAACAGAATTCAATACTTATTAGATGGTCAGGTCAAGGTAACTGACCCAAAACAAATAGCAAATAGGTTTGCCAAATACTATGAGGCCCTGTACAACTTGGGCCCTGCGACTAACGACCCGACCCCATCTATGGATCTTATCACAGCTTATCTGGATAAGCTCCAACTTCCAACACCCTCGGCACAACAACTCGAAATACTTAGCCAGCCTATCACCTTGGAAGAGATTCAGACGGTGATCAAAGGTCTTAAACCTGACAAAGCCCCGGGCCCTGACGGGTACACTAATCAGTACTACAAAACATATGCAACGATCCTAGCCCCGCACCTTCTTAAAGTATTTCAGAACATAATGGATACCGGCCACATCCATCCGGAATATTTACAGGCCCATGTAGTTACCATCCCCAAACCGGGTAAAACCCAGGATCTCTGTCAGAATTATAGACCCATCACTCTGCTCAATACCGACCTTAAAATTTACGCAAAACTCTTAGCATTACGGCTTAATCTAGTTCTCCCCTCCCTTATAAATAACGACCAAGTGGGATTTGTATTAAATAGACAGGGGGCGGATAGTACCAGACGGTTTCACAATGTCTTGCATATCTTGAAACAGAATAATACACCTGCTCTGCTGTTGTCTTTGGATGCTGAGAAGGTGTTTGACAGGGTGAACTGGGACTATTTGAGAGCTACGCTCATGAAATTTCGTTTGGGAGACTCCTTCTTGAAGGCTATTCAGCCTCTTTACTCCAATCCAACCGCCAAAGTTTCTACCGCAGGGGCCCTGTCAAACGCCTTCGGACTTACCAATGGGACTAGGCAGGGCTGCCCGCTATCGCCCCTGATATTTGCTTTAATGGTTGAACCGCTAGCCCAGAACATAAGAGACAATCAGCTTATAAAGGGTGTGGATACGTCTATAGGACAACAAAAGATAGGGTTATTTGCGGATGATATCCTGCTAGTTATAACTGACCCTGTTATCTCTCTGCCCAATTTGTTACGCGAATTAGAGCGATTTCAGTCTATCTCCTGGTATAAAATTAACACTAAGAAAACGCAAGCTCTTCCCATTAACATTTCGAAACAGGTTGTAGAGGGGGTCATGCAACACCATTCGTTCGAATGGAGGGAATCTCACATACTGTACCTGGGCATAAAACTACCTAAGAATCCCGAGCAAATCTATAACCTAAACCACAAGCCCTTACTCAAATTGGCTGAATCTGAATGTCAACGGTGGCGCAAAGAGTCTATCTCCTGGTATGGCCGCATAATATCCATAAAAATGAATCTCTTACCAAGAATATTGTATGTGTTCAGAATGTTACAGATAGCCCTTCCCTCTCACTTTTTTGCTAAACTTCAGAAAGAGGTTAATAGGTTTATTTGGCAACACAAACCCCCGCGAATATCGTTTGCAGTATCACAGTACTCTAGGTCCTCAGGAGGACTAGGTATACCCAATATCAAGTCTTACTACTTGGCTACAATTCTGGAGACGGTGGTCAGGCTACATGCTGGGGGGGTTATAAAATGTGGGTGGACATGGAGACGCACAGGGTCAGGGAGAAATCCCTTGTCCATTTTTTCTGGATGCCTAAGAAGCACAGGCCATCGGCGGTTACCCTTTTGCCGACAACATTGCTCTCCATGAAAATTTGGGACAGTACCTCATTGAAGTATGGATTTGGACTTTTCCCATCACCTCTGCTTCCTCTGTTAGCATTCCAATATTTTATTCCGCACATTTCTTTAAGCAAGTGGATAGATGCAGGTATTCTCAATCTCAGGGATCTATATTCTGCGAAAAAATTTAGCCGCTTTGAGGACCTGATGGACAAATATGGTCTCCACCAAAACCAACTCTATGCCTACCAACAAATAACCCATTTCCTGCAGTCGCAAAATAAGGATTACAAATCTCTCCGCAACGATACTTTGATGGAACACCTTTGTGGCAAATTTTGGAGTGGCAAAGCGATCCTGTCAGACTGTTACAAAATGCTCACTCAGTGCCCTGCCGTATATGGTAAAATGGGAGAACGACTTGCAATTATCCTTTACGCCTGCGCAATGGAATCAAAGTATCAATAGCTCCAAAGGTGCTACACACTGTACAAACCATATAGAAACCCACACGAAGATACTCACTAGATGGTATCTCACACCAAGCAGAATTGCGGCTTTTTCTCCTACCTATCCCAGTATATGTTGGAGACAGTGTGGTCTTCAGGGTACAGCACTTCATATATGGTGGGAATGTGCGAATGTGGTACCGTTTTGGCAGGAAGTCTTCAGGATAATTAAAGAGGTACTCCATCAGGATATACCGTTACTACCACAGGTCGCTCTGCTCCAAATCTATCCAACCAAAATCCCCAAGGTGGTGCGATGCCTCTTGTTCCAAATCTTTAACACGGCAATAACCTTAATAGCTACTACCTGGAAACAACCTGTGATCCCCTCGACTCAACAGTTCTGTACGCAGCTCAACTCAAGGAAAACAATGGAGATTATGTCTGAATCGGATACTGAGAGGAAAGATAGACTTGTTAAAATTTGGGAACCTTGGACTGTCTATCAGTTCTCCATGTCCACCCACAATCAGGGGCCCACCCCCGTGGGAACGTAGTATGGGAATTTGCGCTGAGAGTTGTGACAATGCTTTGGTAATTCTTTGTAACATTTTACTTGTATTTGCTACAGTATGCTCTTGCACCAAATACCTTGTACTTACCTTTTATTTTCTTTATCCCTTTTGTTTGTTTAATTTTTGCTTATATTTCACAATAAAAGCAGATTTGAATTGAAAAAAAAATATCATGTTGCCCTGCACCGGTAAAACTGATGTGTTTTCTTCAGAAACACTACTATAGTTCATATAAACAAGTTGCTGATTAGGAATGGTGGAAATTGAAAAAAGGCTATATGGCACAGGTTAAATAGGGGATAACGGATAACACCATGATGTTATGCTATCTGCTGTGTAACCTGATCTTTTTCTCCTTTTAATAGCTGCCTCCATTGCTACACAGCAGCTTATTTAAATACACAATTAGTGTTTCTGAAGCAAACACATCAGTTTTACCAGTCTTGCAATACATTTAGTAGTAGTTCTAGTAAACATTTATACTTAATGTTTGTATAAAGGGACAGAAAGTACATAAAGGATAGTCCCTGTGAGGGGGAATACTGAGGAAGTATAACTGGCATTACATCTTAATTGTTGTTAAAGGAGAAGGAAAGCTACCTAGGATGTTTATTGCCAATAGATTAGCCACAATTGTGCAAGTTAGAATGCTATATTTATTCTTTAGAATGATTTACCCTACCTGAGTAAACAGCTCTAGAAGCTCTCTCTGTTTGTTTAGGATAGAAGCTGCCATATTAGCTTGTTGTGACATAACGCCCAGCCTAAGTCTCTCCCTGTTTGTTCATAGCACTGGGCTCAGATTACAGCAGGGAGGGGAGAAGGGAGAGAGTATGGTTGTGCCATACTCTGCCTGCTTGTGCCATACTCTGCCTTCCCTATGCTCCCTTTATATGCGATACTCTCCCTGTATGCTCCATACTCTGCCTGTCCTATGCTCCTTGGGTGTGCCCTGCTCTGCCTGTGGAACATACGTATGCCAGGTATTTGTTTTGGGGGTTTGTTAGCATTTGAAATTTGTTGTTAGGGCCCTTAAGATGTTTAATCATGTGCTGGGGGTGCTGTGTTATCCACAAGGGAGGAGGCATGGATTTAAGGGTATGTCTTGATATGACAATTTTTTTTTTTTTATATATATATATATATATATATATATATATATATATATATATATATATATATATCCCTGCAGTGAGCACCAACCATTTGGTTTTTGGTGTCCTACCACCAGTAATGTGGACATGGTCTTAAATGTTATTGTGGTGTAGGGATTTGTAAAATAGCCACCCCTAGTATTTTGTGCAGACAGTCCCTAAATGTTATGGACACCTAAATGGGTCCTAAAATACAGTTGGGAGGAGTACTGTTTGCTCTTTCTGCTCTAAGCTAGGCTCCTGCTGCTTCTCACAGTGACCAGCAGATGGCATTGTGCTGGGATATAAAAGGCTCTGAAGCCATGCTTTCAGTCGTCCATTTTGTGTTAGCTCTGACCTGAACAGGCAGGCAGAGCTCTGTGGAACCTAGACAGGTCAGGTCTAGTAAGAATAGGCTACTCACCATTATAGGTCACTCTAGGAGTAACAGACAGACAGGTTATTTAGCTGAGCAGCTCCAGGCTCCGACGAGGAGAGTCAGAGGGATTAAGATCCCGGGTACTAATAGCCCAGAAGTAGGGACTAAGTGTATAGGAACAGGGTAGATAGATTCCCCTCAGGTTTCACTTAGGGAAAAGTCAGAAAGCTGGGTGTACCTTTATTGCTGCTGAGCTTGTCCTCTTGCCTGTGGGGACTAATACTGACCATATGGTGCTGTGAGTATTGCCTATTCAATGTGATGCCAAATCCTGTCGTGCTCTATTGTATTCTCCACTGAGGATTGTGTATGTTCAATAAACCAGTTCATGTTTAAGTTATAGTCACTGGCGCCCAATTATTATACCCTGAAAACAGTTGCACTACACCCTGCCTCCACACCGTTGCGAGGGCTCACTCCCTAAGATTACAGGTCTCATCCGGTGCACATTTATTGGGAGTGGAGCTCAATAGTGGTGTAAATAACACAAAATTTACTATAGCGCTACAGTGGTAATGTGGGTGGGGTTTAAAAACAGGGAGAGGCTAACACTGACATGCATTATTGGACCTCCACCATGTAGGCCAGAAAAACTCCAGCCCTGTGTACCGCAGAAGTTGGACAGCACTGATATAAATAATTGCACTTTCAGATTTCTGATACCCAAATTACTTATATATATTATTACATCAGAGCTATATAAAGAGATAAGAACGTCTGTGGCCTCAGAGACAGTGAAAAGTAGACATTTAGGTGACACACAGGAAGGCATGTTTATAAAAAGTCGGATTTGTGTAATTTTAGAGGTTTTTTTATCAGCTTTGGCTAAATTCACATTTTAACATAAACGTCTATGCATTTATTTAAAGATCAGAATATAAAAAGCACTATTGAATCAAAGCATGTTTCCGAATAAGAAAACCTCAAAATAAGTTATTCACTCCAAAATTTTTGTGAACAAAAAAACAACAGAATACATCTAAAACCTAGTAGTAACTAATTATTTAATGCTTTGCTAAGCTCCCATTGACTGATACCTGACCTCGAAAGCTTTTAGATGGTACAATTATAGCTTTTGTAGTGTTTAGGTTTAATAAATATTGAACGTTTCTTATTTTAAAAACATTGTTCACAGGCAAGTTTGAATTGTGGAAAAAGCTGAAGTTTTTAAATCATCCCCAAAGTAAACTGCTACTTGAGTTTTATGAAGTGAAATAAAACATCCATCTAACTTAATTCATGCAAAACACTTACTAAGTCTATTGAAAAGATTTGGCAACAATTGACTATGTTGATCTCCCCACATGGGACAAAATTCTTCGGAACTGGTGTAGCGTACATGCACTCCATCGTCCTATCTACACAGAGGAAAATTAGAAGAAAAAAATAAATAGTTTAGTTAGCATCTATTTATTACAGAGAAAAGAGCCAAAACAAAAAATAAAGTGTTTGAATACAAAAAAGGGGAATGGTTTTTCTGCATTTTTAAGCTTTCTAAATAGTGGGTTTCCAAAAAAATGTATTCCATATTTGTATTTATATATGCAGATGGAGAACTGGCTATACCAATCATTTTTGCAGATATCCCATCTTAAATGCTCAGAATAAGGTAAACTCTTTTGAGTTAAGTAGTCCAAAGCAGTTAAAAATATCTTCAGCCATTTGAATCAACAAAGAACACTTGTGAAAGATATTAATATGCTGATCGATCGATAGATGACAGATAGCATTTGGATAGAATGTTTTGAACTGTAAATCCTACTTTAATGTATTAATTTTAAAATGCAGAGCAGGCAATAAAATATACCCTCATAATTTCTCATTTCTGTCTATTTAAGTTTAAAGTAGAATGAATGGTTGTAACTTTAAGGGGAATTTATTAGACACATATAAGACAAACAAATTTTAAGTTAGCTTAAAAGCTGGTGCACTTAAAAAAAGTGCAGAGCCCAGGGTATCTGCCTGACAAGCATTATGCTAACATCTGAGTATCTCCCTAATTGTTCTTTTTTGTACAAGTTTAATGTACAAAAATGCACAAAAATGCTCTGTATAACATTTTAAGATAGAGGTTCAGATTAGTGATGAGTGAAATGTTTTGCCTCGTTTCACCTCAAAAATGACACCCATACTCCAAGGAGGGGGAAAAAAATTGGTGAAGCAAAATGGGTCAGATTTACCCATCTCTTGTACGAGCTAAATAAGCTAACAAAGGCAGAAAGATACTGATTTTTTCCTAGCCTAGCTTTGACTTACCTATCTGTGTTGTCACGGAAGTCAGTCTATATATATATATATATATATATATATATATATATATATATATATATATATATATATATATATATATATATATATATCTATATATATATATATATATATATATCTATATATATATATATATATATATATATATATATATATATATATATATATATATATATATATATATATTATATATCATACTCTGGCTCTTTAAGAACTCAAATTTAAATATTCAACACTTAAAATCTGACGAATTTTAAATCAGTGGGAGATGTCCAGGGATCAATTTGGAGTTGGTTGCAGCCTTCCTGACATTCAAATTTTTTTCAGAGAAAAAACCTGAATTGAGTTTTTAAAATTCCAATCGAATTTGATTCGAGTTTATGGGTTGATTTAATTCACCTGAGTTTGAAAAAATTGATTTTTTAAATAAATTTTGATTTGTCGAATTTTGAATTTATATCCATAGCAATTGAGTTCTTTGGGGTAGATTTAATAGGGCAAAGTGGCTAATGCTAGCGTCAATTCACTAGCATTACCCCCCGCAGGGACATCACCAATTTACTTACAAATGGACGTTATTCTGCAAATTCACTAAAATGCAGATTTTACTGAACGTTACCTCTTTCGCCAGACTTGCCTTTCACCAGCTCAGACCAGGTGAAGTGCAATGGAGTACATAGATCTTCCTCAATCTTCTGTCACTTACATCATATTCTGAGTGGAAAATGCATCAAAGTTCAAAAAAAGCTGGCGTCTTTTCTTTTTTTCAGAGTGATATTTATCAGAGTGATTATTATCATTATTTTTATTTGTGTCTCTTTCTACTTTGGGTATCTCCTTTACATCTATTCTTCTTAAATGTAGGGGGTTACTTACTAAAATCTGTTTTTTTACTATCTTACTATATATTTACTATCTCAGATTTAATTTTAAAAAAACTGGCGCATCAAAAAATGTGGGTGCATGTCAGAATAGTTGTGCGCATAAAAATTGTGGCGCGTCAAAATAATTCAGACGCCCATTGACTTTAATGCATTTGGACAAAATAGGCATATATATAAATATTTAAAGGCATCAACATTTACACGGGCATCAAAATTCACGGTTTGTGAACTTTTCGACATTTTGCAAATTTCTTGGGGAAATCTGCAAATTTTTGTGCGAAATGGGACAAATTCGCCCAACACTGCACAACACAGACCGTGAAAACCTCAAATTGGGATTGGTGCCTCTCCCATTGACTTATACTGGACCTTGACAGGTCTGAGATGGTGGATTTTCGGATTCAGGCTTTTTGAAGCATCGTGGTATAATAAATTTTAATATATAACCATAAATATATATAGAAAATAATTGCACACGACACCAGGAACACATTTTTTGGTTGGAGGGTTGGCCGCAGCATTGTTTATTAGCATTTTAAACACTGCAGTGAAATTTTAAATAAAAGTTATCCATACTTTGATATTCTAAAACCAGTCAGCCTCTGCTCATACCCAGCAGGCTGCTATATGACTATTGAAAAAACTTAGCAAATTATAATATCCATGCCATATTTATTTGTTATAGCCGCCCAAAACATAAACTCAAAAAATTCACATATAATGCTGCAACATAAATATATATATATATTTTTTTTATTATTTTTTAATACATTCAGAAATAATTGGGTGGGTGGGCGCAGACCTTCTCTGCTGATGACCCCGAATCCCAGTAAGCGCCTTTCTTTTATACCCTACAGGTTCCGTCACGTTACCGGATTCAACCAATCAAAATCGAAATCAACTCTCCTGCTGGACCTGCCTCCGCAATCAACAAAAAACGCTCGGCAGTTGAGGTTTAACTTTTATTCGCCATCAACCTGCCCATTCTGGAGCTGGGTTAATTCCCTGCACTGCACATTTGGTTAATAAAGAGAACCTCAGAAAAACGTTCACAAAAACTATTGCAAATTTTAGTGACCAATTTTTTCATTGTTTGCCTCCTTTTGGACCATTTGAGACCTCAACAACTTCCTCAAAGTTTGCAAACAAATGGCTTTAGCGAACATATGCAGTTTATGTAAGAAAATTTTGCTTTTGGTAATATTCCCCAACGTTTGTGCTTAACATTCACAAAAACGTAATTTTACACACTTGCGATTTTAATTACATTCCCCCTTTTAATGGTTTCTGCTATTTTTCTTTGAAGATCTAACAGATCATTATTTTAAGTGTATAAAAGATGATAGTGGGCTATCACCAGTGGGTAGTGGATTATCATAAGCTCTATAGACACTAGGAAACCTCAACTAGTCTACTACTTATAGTGACAGTGTTGGAATGGTTCTTTTAGGGTTCATCAGAGAACCTGCCATCCAGGGCTTATTCTCTCAACAATTAGAAATAGACAAATTTATAGGTGTTAGATAGATCAAGAATTAAAATAAGAAAGGACTGATGTAAATTGTCCTTGAATGGGCCTGCGTCCATCAGGAGAAACTTTGATACCCTGGTAGGCCAGTTACAAGGGACAATTATAGGTCAACAAACAGAGGACAAATACTTATACAAAATACCTTCCTTATTAATATGTGAACTGGCAACAGAGGGAGATATATTTCAAGCCCAGGGAGAAAGAGCTGAGGGTGAGAGGAGCATCAGTCTGAAGGGCTGTGGAAAATATCTGAAAAGGTGTTTATTTATGTTTTACAGCCATAAACCCCAGTGGGCACTGGTTCTAGTGAGAGATGCAAATCCTGTGTATAATGAGAGCCCAAGAGCAGAGAGGGTTTTGTTTTGTTTATTCAGTTGAAATGTATACATATGCTGACATTTTGGTACAAAAGTGGATATTTTCCATCTGATTTGTTGTCTGCCCTGATAACCCTACTTACATACAAGGATGTAGCGAACTGCCGATTTGGTGTTCGCGAACGCCGTTCGCGAACACCGGCAAAAAATGCGAACGTTCGCGGACAGTTCGCGAACTTCGAACACCCGCTAAAATCGTTCGATTCGAACGATCAAAGGATTTTAATCATTCGATCGAAGGATTTTCATTCGAATCGAACGATCGAAGCCATTCGATCGAATGCTTTTCATTCGATCGAATGCTTATAATCGTTCGAACGAATGGAAATCGTTTGATTTTTAGCGGTCGAAGGAATTCGAATGGTCGAATGGTCGAACGATTTGTATTCGAATCGAATGCGAACTCAAAATGCGAACGTTCCCAAACGTTCGTGAACATTCGGCGGACGCGAACGGTCGAAGTTCGCGCGAACTGTAGCAGAACAGTTCGCTACATCCCTACTTACATATAGAATAAAACCAGTCAGTCAAATCTCATCAAATGGACTGGGAAGAAAAGTAAAGAACACAGTCGCTTTGCATGTTAAAAGCATGTATTTTACTTCACATCTAATGATTAACGAAGGGTGGGTAATATTTTGTTTGAAATGTTTGCACTTCAGTGGTGCAGTTATTCATAACATATGTTGCAGTGTCCGTCAGTTTCCTGCTTTGAAAGATCTCATACTCCTCGGGTATCAAACATTTCATAATGACATTCATTGGATCATTGTTTAGTCTGAAAACAGCTAAACAGAAAAAAAGAAAGTATTATAATATCAGCAATACTATACACTAAAATACTTGTATGTGGTATAGATATATATAGGATGAGATTGATGCTATTTTTCACTGATTGGTGAAATGCAGCTGATTTCTTTGGAGGCAACAAGAGTGACAGGAAATAGTTTTGGGGATTGGTAATAAAGATATTTACTGTAAAAACATGTGCAATTTCTTAATATACGTTTCTCAAAGGCACAAACGTGTTCATCGGAAATGTAATGACATGTTGCAATGTAATAACTGTGTAATGAAGAATTTTGCATCACAAAAGGCTTATTATTGTTCTTATTAACTTTGCTATGAAATGTTTGCAGTATTCTTGTAACTACTTACACCATATGGATATACAGTCTTGGAAGAAACAGCACACCATGTTATCTTGGAATATTTTCTTATCACCTTTATCACATATTGTCATTAAATTAGCAACAACCGCAAAGCCTGTAAAATAGGCAAAAGGCAAGTGATATTTGTTTAACTGCCGTACATAACAAATACATATTGGCTTCAGGCTGAACTTGAAGGCACAGCAAAGCTCAGACATATATATATATATATATATATATATATATATATACTGTATATGTTTTTTTTAAAAAAAAAATTAATTTGTGGGCAATAATTATTGTTCCTAATGTACCAAATCATGCAAGAATGTGATATTAGTTATTTTTTTACCAAGACTATGCTCTGACTTTCTTTGCATCACAGAAACATTTTCCCATGTTCTGTGTCCAGTGAACCTGTCTCAGCAAACAAAAAAGTACTGTACCCCATTTTTCCTTTGTTTTATTATTTACTTTTCTATATTCTGTGCTTTTGGATAGAGATAGAGAGAGTATCAGATAGCCCTGTCTTTACTAAGGTACATTCCTTAGGATATTTCTGTATTTTAATGTATATTAACAGGAAGGGGGGGGCTACTGAAAGGAAGAGAGTAAATAGTATATTAGGATATATTACAGAGGGCATTTTATAGTAAATAATATTTAGAGAACAAGTTCATGATAGGCAGGAGGTTGTGTCTTGCAATACATTCAGTAGTAGTTTGTGATGGGCGCATTTATTCGCCAGGCGCGAATTCGCGAAATTGCACGGACATTTGCCAGTGAAAAGGTTTTTTTTCACCAGTGACAATTCCGGTGACAATTCCGATGCTGGCGACAAGTAAACAGACACCCATTGATTTTAATGCAATTCAAATGTCGCCGGCATCAGAAATTGTTACGTGAATTTCGCAGGAGCTTTTGTTCTACTTTAAGGATATTAATTGATGTTACAGCTTAAATGTTGTTGTCCAGTATAAATCCATGTCCTTATGGTATATATAGTAACTACAGTATAGTTTTCAAGTATCTTCAAATAAATTCATAAGGTTCTTACAAAATATTTTGGAAACTTAAAAAAAGTGTATGGTTCTGAACAGAACTCAAAATTCTCTATAGTGTGTGAGTTCCATTTGACCACAGGTTCACTATACCACCCCTCTAATTCAAGTACAATGGGAGTGCAAGCATTCAAATGAGAGGGGGATTGATCATTGCATATTCCCTAGTCCCCTATATCATTACTAACTAACATTACTAATTTTTTTTTTGGTCATTAACTTACAATCATAATTTTATCAAGCCACCACCAGAGGTAAACATTTATGACGACCATATGGGGTTTACCTTGACATGATGCACTGTCCTGACAATTTTGTGTAATCAAAATTTGGATTTTTAGAGTTTTTTTTTTTTTGAACCTTGACTAAACTAATTTTAAAAAGCAATTAATTTTTACTTATTTATTAAAAGATCCTAATTTAATAAGCATAAATAAATAAAAATGTGGAATGAATCTGAATAAGAACACGAAAACCTCAAAAATCCTTGTTTACTAAATATTTTACAATTTGCAAGTACAAGTACAGCTCCCATTGACTTCTACATGACATTGGCAGCTATTAGATGGTGTAGTTTTACATTAAGTTTTTTGGTTAGTTTGCATTGTGAGAAAAATCAACATTAATAAATTAGCTGTAGATACTTTAGTTTGTGCTACTGCCACAATAGGAGTATCTATGGTACCACCTCACAAAAATAAATATTAAATACAAAAAAATATATAATGAAAAAAATAATAATAAATAAGAAAACACTCACAGTTCACCTCAGTCCCAAGGTGCAAAAAACCAAGAACACTGTATCCCAAAAATGTGAGGGTTTCCAAAAAAAAACCTATGAGTAAGTGCCCCTATAGGCACGAAACGCGTTAGGTCTCCAAGTCCTAATAAAATTTTTTACTTTTTATATCTGTTTCTTGATTTTTGGAAACCCTCACATTTTTGGGATACAGTGTTCTTGATTAATAAATTAGCCCCTAAGTAAACTACTACTTGAGTTTTAAAAATTAAAATAAACTTGGATTCATGCAAAACACTTACTAAATGGAATCTTGGCAACACCTTCACTGTGTTGATCTTCCCACATGGGACAAAGTCTTTATGAACTGGTGTTGAGTACATGCACTCCATATTTGAACCCATGGTCACATCTATACAGTACAATTAGAAAAAAATATCATAGTTTAGTTGACATGCAGTCTTATTACAGAGAAAAGAAAATCAGCCAAAAACAAAAAATAACGTTTGTTTAAATACCAAACAATGGCAAATGACATTGCTGAATTTCTGCTTGATGTATAACTTGCTATACCAAATGGGTTCTTTAGATAGTTCAGCTTAGAGATTTCCTAAGATAGATTTATATGGGTTTATTTGATAAAAATACTCAAAATAAGGTGAACTTTTTTGGCTTAAGTAGTCCAAAACAGTCCATAATATCTTCACCCATTTGAAACAAAGCAGCACATCAGCACTCTTGATAGAGATAGATAGATAGATAGATAGATAGATAGATAGATAGATAGATAGATAGATAGATAGATAGATAGATAGATAGATTATTAGATAGATAGTTTAGATAAACAGAATGTTTTGAACTGCAAATATATTTTTAATGTATACATTTAAATGTGCAGAGCAAGCAATAACAATGCCTCATATATTTTTATCACTGTCTATTTGATTTTAAAGGTCATTGAAAGGTTGTCACTTTGAATGGCAAATTGTTAATCAAACATATTTCAAATGATAAATTAGCTTAAAAGCTGGTTGCCTCTAAAAAGTGCATTGACTCAAGATACCTGCCTAGACAGTGCCATTGCCAACATCTTTCCCATATCCCCACAGTTGTTCTTGAATGGACTTAGGCTGGACACATTTGTATACATATATGTTTTTTTATGGAAAAACAATCTGGCCTTTGGAAGAAGGTCATCATTTAATGACATTTTGCATGGTCACTCATGGAACACTTGATGGAAATGAGCAAAAAATGTAGGTTTTAACTATAATAACAAAGTGTTGGAGTAAAAGATACATATTTGTCCATGCATTGATATATAACAAAACCTCTTCTCTGAGGATAACATTTTAGGATAGATGTTTCTGACCCAATTAAGCTCAGAAACCTTATACACTATTTTTGTATAAATATTTTTGTCTTCACTTGTAAAATATAACATAAATGGCCTTGAGCCCGAAACATGTCGTGGCAATTAAGCACAATTAGCAGCAAGCACTGCATTCTTGGCTGTTTCTCTCAGTAACTCCAATTTAAAGATTTACTTTACACCTGAGGTGGGGGTGTACACTGAGATCGAAGAAGCCTATTAAACCTCTCTCTCCCAGAGCGCAGTCACTTCTATAGTGCCTCAACAGATTCTGTAAAGAACGACCAAACTTTTCTTATAAGCGGAGACGTAATTTAGCTGATAAATTGGTCAAATCTGATATCACATACACTTCAGATACTACTTGATTTATTGGCCCGCCCAAGATGGGAACTTTTCTTTGCCTGAATTGTAGTAATTGCAATTCTATAATTAATTGAGCCTACGTAACTCACCCTCCAAAAGGGAATAGGCTACCACTTAAACATTATTGTACCTGCAATTCTGAACATGTGGTTGAAATGCCCATGTGGTAAAATGTATGTTGGTCAAACTAAAAGAAAAGTACGTATAAGGATAGGTGAACATAAACAATCCATTTCAAACTATAAGCCCTTGAGTATTAAAACACACACCCCTGTAGGTAAACACTTTTTTGAACACAAACATAACAGCGCAAGCTTGAGATGGCAAGTGTTAGAAGAAATAAAATCGCCATTACGGGGAGGTGATAGAAAAAGAATGCTCCTTCAATGTGAAGCTAAATGGATCGATATCCTGAATACATAAGAACCATGGGGAATAAACAATGCTATAACTTTAAGTATTTTTAATGACTTTATACATTTCTCTCCATTTTAGATTGAAAACTACTTACATGAAATTGGATTGACTATAACCTAAGGGTAGGACTTGGATATTTATTCTGTATACTTTTTACACTATTTATATATTACTTATTATAATTATACTTTCTGAGACTCTGCTAAACTTATACACTATACATGTGTCAGATTATTGAAACTTTTTAAAAAACAATTTTTGTACTATTTATTGTAACTTTTATGTAAACATGGTCCTTGATTGATACATTTTGGGGCAAATTCATCAAGTGTCGAATATTGAGGGTTAATTAACCCTCAATATTCGGCTGGGAATGAAAATCCTTCGACTTCGAATATTGAAGTCGAAGGATTTCGCGCAAAAAAATTTGATTGAATGATTGAAGGAATAATCGTTAAATCCTTCGAATCGAACAATTTTAATCCAACAATCGAAGGTTTATCCTTTGACCAAAAAAACCTAGCCAAGCCTATGGGGACCTTCCCCATAGGCTAACATTGGGTTCGGTAGCTTTTAGGTGGCGAACTAGAGGGTCGAAGTTTTTTCTTAAAGAGACAGTACTTAGACGATCGAATGGTCGAATAGTCGAACGATTTTTAGTTCGAATCCTTCGATTTGAAGTCAAAGTCGTAGTCGAAGGTCGAAGTAGCCCATTCGATGGTCGAAGTAGCCAAAAAAAAACACTTCGAAATTCGAAGTTTTTTTACTTTGAATCCTTCACTCGAGCTTGGTGAATGGGCCCCTTGATATCATTGGTGTTAATTCTGTGCACTTTCTGGGTAGGCCACATGATGGCAGTGCTCTGCTGTTTAATGGTATAATATGTAAATTTTCACGTCTGGCCAATTGGGGGAGCTGACGAACTTGTTGGTGTATAGGGTTAATAAATTGCTTGGGTTAATTCACAATGTAACTAGCACCTGATGAAGGATAGGTTTATCCAAAACATGTTGTGATTGAATAAATACACAGAATCTGATGTGGTTCTCCAGAGTTCATTTTTATTTTGACCTTGAATATAATGTGGCTTGGACGGTGCTATTTGTTCTGTTGTGAAGAACCCTGAGACGTTTTGGAGTGAGGGACCACCCAAAAACGTATACAATGACCCAATTAACCGAATACAGGGAGAAAGATACAGACACATTCCTAGTGTAGCTTTGACTTACCTATATGTATTGTTGCAGAAGTCAGTCCTGTAACTAACAGGATAATTATGGGAATAAACATTGTTTCTGAAGGTGACTGAGGTCCAAAATCTAAAAAACAAAATTACGTATAAAATATATATTTGGAGTGGAACCTTTATTTTCTTTTATTCCAAAAGTAATTTTTTGGAACATAAAATGAAAGTCTGACTTGGGTTACCCAAAAAAGATTTTCCTAGTGATTTTAGGGGAAGTTTTTTGTACAGAAGTTATCAGTGTTTTTTTTCCTGTTCATGTTTATAAAATAAGCCTCTTATTAATTTTTTAGATGTCGAACTTGAATTCTTTAACTGTTGATATGGTCGGAAATATTACTTTTAAAGCAATAATAAATATAAGCTTGCCTTTATATTATATAAATCATGAGGCAACAGAAGCCCAACACAAGATCAAAAGATGGTGATCGCCTATTGACAATATTGAAGGCATGGGTCATTATTGTTATTGGACTTCTGAACATATAGGCTGATAAAGTAAAGTATATGTATGTTCAATATGTAAAATACACCACAGCAATATTGTTATCTGATTGACGAGAAGGGTGGTCTCTCCTGAGCCCATCAGTTTGTAGGCCCAGTGGTCTATTAAACAAGTCTTTTTTGGCCCATCACTTGGTCCATTAATCTTTAGTCACATTCACCAACAAATATTTGTTTCAGTATCTGACCAGTTATAGACACTGATTGGAAAAGAGGGCCATGGGGTTGAGTAGCTTTTGTACTTCATGATTGGTATTTTATGATGTAGCAATATAGCACACTTTTGGTTTAAGTGAGACCTACCTAATTTATAATTGAGAAGTTATAGATGAGAAAGGAGAAAAACCCCATCTAAGCCTCTCCAATTTGCTTCAAGAAAATTCCTAGTTAACAGGGCTAGGGTGTCATGCCCTTCAAACCTCAGATCTTTGATATACGGGATGCTTGCATGGCAATGTCTTTTTAGAAGCACTGTCTCTGCATCCAGGAAACATTTGATTTTTTTCCGACTTCTGGGAGCATTGCTGTATGAGACAAGCTTTCATCAATGAAAGACTTCATCATCACATAAAATGTCATTTCTGCAAAGGTGGTGACAAGCTGAGCGTTGGATATACACGCTTGCCTGGTCAGGCCAATAGTATTGTGCCCTTCAAGCATAAAAAGCCCCCAATAGTATTGTGCCCTTCAAACCCCTTGAATGCAAGCCATGCCGAGGTCTCACAGAAGTTTAGGCTAGGGTCTGGCTCAGTGATCAGTGGTTGAACTCCAGGCTTGATTGCAGAATTCATGGTGTTAAATCATTGGGTTATCTGCTGGTTGGGGCTTTGCTGTGGTTTCCATATCATGTAGTACTGTATATTACAGATAACGCTGTCTTGATGATTTTATTTTTCCTTTGGGCATTTGCATCGATCAAGGTAATAGCAGAAGGCAAGCTTCAGCGATTTCTTGCACAGACTTGTCTAGCTTAATGTAATCTTTATATGTGTCTGTGTGTGTGTGTGTTGTTTCACAAGCAGTATATCAAAAGGTTTAATCATTGATCCTGTATATTTGTATCAATATTTTTATTAATACTGATTAATACAATTAATACTATTAACAAAGGTTCACCCCTTTATTACTCTCTTCTTAAAGCTATCTAATGTATCAGCCAGTGCAACTGATTCAGGGAGAAAATACCACATCTTCACAGCTCTCACTGTATAAAAAGCCTTCTGAATATTTCAAAAGAACCTCTTTTCTTCTAATTGGAATGGGTGACCTCACGTCAGCTGGAGGGACCAACTGGTAGTGATGGGCGAATAAATTCGCCAGGCATGGATTGGCTGTGAATTTCCGCATTTCGCCACCTGTGAATGATTTCATGAAACTGAGTTTAAAATCTGCCGTGACAAATGAAAATTGTCATTGTCAAATTATTCGGAAAGCCAATTCACTTTAATGCATTTGGACAAAATAGTTGCACATATAAAGATTGTCGCTTGCGTCAAAAATTTTTGTGCGTCAAAATTATTTTGACGCCTATTGACTTCAATGTGTTTAGTGAATGTTCAGCGTATCAACTAATAGGTGATATATTTTGAAACAATGTATTTTGTACATGAGAACATGTAAGAACATAGGAGTAACTATAAATCCCTTTAAAACACTTGTGCTGTAAGGCGCGTGTGAAGAATAGAAAATGGAAAGAGGGCAAAAAGTCTTTAGTGATAGGAGTAAGAGCATTTCCACAATATCAAAGTGGCGTAATGTAAACCGGAAGATAACGCAAAAGACTTCAGGCGATTATTGTTTTCGGGCTGAATTGAATTGCAAAAAGTTAGCGTTGACAGTACTTTCAATGGGTCATTTGGTTGCAAAAACATAGGTCACAAAAACATTTACTGGTTAGTGCGATAAGGATTTAGCGCATGGAATTGAATTGCAAACATGCAAAAAGTAGTATATTTGTATATTGTATATATAGCAGTAAATCTTAACCTGTGGGTTAGGAACTGAAAATTAGATACAGAATTAATTTGAAACCAATTTGTTAGTCTCAAAGCTGATTCCAAATATGAATCTAGATGCCATTAAAAACATTTTAAAAACATATACAGTATACAGAAGTGATGGGGCACAAATTCCGGGTGAATTTCCACATTTCACCGCCGGCAAATAAATTTGCAAAACTGCGGTGAAAATTCACCAGCGTCAAAAAATTTAAACAAGCGTCAGAATAGTTGCTCGCGTCAAAACTTCACATCAACATTATTCGGCCGCCCATTGACTTTAACGCGGGCATCAAAATTTGTGTCTCACGAGAAATTCGCCCATCACTAGTATACATTTATGGGATTCCTTATCTACAAACCCATTATCTAGAAAACTGAAATGTCATCTAACACTGAGTCCATTTTAAGTAAATAATCAAATTTTTTTAAAAAATGATTTCCTTTTTCTCTGTATTAATAAGGATAACTAATAATAAGGATAACTATGCTGCATGAACCAATATTGGTGGCAAAACAATTGTATTGCATTTATTCAACGGTTGAATGATTTTTCAGAAGTTACTGTTATGACCCAAATTATGGAAATATCCCTTATCTGGAAAATTCCAGGCCCCAAACATGCTGGATAATAGAATGTATACCACTATATAAAGTCCATGTTAATCCTATTGTCCTTTAAAAAACATGATAAAGCATAATCTGTGAAATGGTGCATTATAATAACTATGTGTTTTTCTATTATGTCTGGGTTCCACTGATGGAGTTTATCTTTCTCTCTTGAAGTAGACTTATGCAGGTGAAGTGCTAGGTTGTGAGGTATGATTACAGGGGTCTAAACTAGGATCGCCAAACTTACCCATGAGCCATATTCAAATGTAAAAAGAGTTATAGAATAACGCAAGCATGAAAAAAGTGTCTAATGGGGTGGCAAAAAAGGTTGTGATAGCGCTATGTGGACTAACAGCCTACAGGAGACTCTACTTGACAGTTTACCTGTTTTTTATGTAACTACAAATTGCCTCCAAGCCAGGAATTATAAGAAAAATAAGCACCTGCTTTGAGGCCACTGGGAACAACATCCAAGGGGCTGGTGAGCAACATGTTACTTGGTCGGGGACCAGTCTTCTAGACAAATGTGTAAACTATGTTCTACTCAACGGAAAATGAAGAGACAGACAAGACAATGCAGACACAACTCTGTGGTATCATTGGTATTTATGTATGTGATGTGCATTCCCACTGTAGAAGGAGCAGTTCAACCTTTCATAAAATGTTTGACAACAGGTTTCTTGTAGATATCATTTGTAAATGTGCACGTGTCCATTGTGCATGAGACATCCTCCTTTGCTCTGAGTTTGCCATGGACATTACATTTCCCAGGTACTGTGCATTCCATTAGGATGACTTTGTATGTAAATGATGCATATTCTTTAACTGAACAAAAGAAAAGAAAAAAAAACCCTATATGATTTTGAGACAAAAATAACAGCAAATTCTATTTACTGGGGTTTTTTTTATATTCTTTATTTTTACGAAATGTAAAATTTCAGTTATTGTAAGAAGCAACAAATACAATAAGACTCAAATCAGTAATATGCAAACATGGTAGTACGTCTCTGTATAATTTTGCTGTTAATGTAATTATGAGAAAATTAACAAAAAAAATAAAAGGAATCACAATTAAGTGTGTCAGGACATCTACAGCTTTAAAGGAACAGTTCAGTGTAAAAGTAAAAACTGGGTAAATAAATAGGCTGTTCAAAATATCTCCCATAGACTCCATTCTACACAAAAAAATCAAAATTTTTAAAATGATTTTTTTTCTCTATAACAAAAAAAACCCCAGTACCTTGTACTTGGTATAATGAATTCTTATTGGAAGCAAAAGCAGCCTATTGGGTTTATTTCACGTTTACATGATTTTCTAGTAGACTTGTGAATAACAGGCCCATTGGCATAATTACTAGGGATGCACTGAATCCAGGATTCGGTTCGGGATTCTGACACCTTTTTCAGCAGGATTCAGATTTGGCCGAATCCTTGTCATGCCGAACCGAATCTGAATCATAATTTTCATATGCAGGGGGGAGGGAAATAGAGTGTTTTTTTGTCATAAAACAAGGAAGTAAAAAATATTTTCCCCTGCCCGCCCCTAATTTGCATATGCAAATTAGGATTCGGATTTGATTCAGTATTCGCCCGAATCTTTCGTGAAGGATTCGGCGGTTCAGCTGAATCTAAAATAGTGGATTCGTTGCATAATAATTTCTATCATACATTTGAATTTTACTCCTGTCCGTTAAAAGATTTTTATATTGTTCTGATTTTATTTTCAGAGGGGGTTCTAATATTGTTGCACCACATGTTTCCTGACTTGTGATAAGTGAGATTTATTCCCATTTTGCTTCACCAAAAATTTTGCAAAATGGCAATAAATTTGCAAATTTTTTGTTGCTGGTCAGTTTTGTAGCAAGCTACATTTGAGTCCATGGGAAATATTTCCTTGGCACCTTGTTTCTGCTTTGGGGCTACCAATAAAAACTGGGAAGCAAAATCACATAATTTTCCACTCACTATAATGCTACACACATGCACTTCATTGTTAGAGAACCTCCTATCCACTAGGCTACAAATGCTTTTTCAATAGAAACAAAGCTCCCATGTTGCCAGTCTCTTAAAAATGTCTTAAAGATCAAACTGAAAATGTAAAATCTATTGCTCTGGATGTCTGATCCTTGGCAGGTAATTCGTTAATGTACATCCTGGTTTTCAGACTAATTTCATTGCTTTTTATGATGAAGATGCTGGATAGTGGGGTTGGGGCAGTAGATGTGATCTATTTGGATTTTGCCAAAGTGTTTGATACTGTGCCCCACAAACTACTGCTTTCTAAACTAAGGTCTGTTGGGCTTAATGAAGTCGTTTGCACATGGATAGGAAACTGGCTACAGGATCGGGTACAGAGGGTGGTTGTTAATGGGACATTCTCTACTTGGAGTAAGGTTCTTAGTGGGGTCCCTCAGGGCTCGGTATTCGGTCCACTTTTATTTAACTTGTTTATTAACGACTTAGGGGAGGGTATTGTAAGTAATGTATCAGTGTTTGCAGATGACACAAAACTATCCAGCCCAATTAATTCCATCCAGGATGTGGCACTTGCAATAGAATCTTGACAAACTGGCAATCTGGGCAGCTAAGCGGAAAATTAGATTTAATGTTGATAAATGTAAAGTCCTGCACCTGGGATGTAATAATATCCACTTATACCCTTAATGGGACTGCACTAGGCAAATCCATTATGGAAAAGGACCTCGGAGTCCTTGTAGATGATAAACTTGGCTGTAGCAAGCAGAAGATAGCTCATAGTACAAGTTGATCCAGGGACTATGGGGGACCTCCTAGAACCCATTTGGAGTCAATTGGCGGACTTTAAAAAATCTAAGTTTTTTGGGGGGGAAACTTTGATTAGTATGATTCGAATTTGATAGAATCCGCTATTACTTCAATTCATACGATTCAAATTCGGCTGAATACGGACCTATTCGTTTGAAAATGGACTTATTCGCCCAAAAAAATTTGACTTACTTTCGGTTGGTTTTTTTGAATTCGAATTTCGAAGTTTTTCAAATTCAAAATTCGACCCTTGATAAATATGCCCCTAAATGATATAACATTATGGTCACTATTACCGAGGGGATCAATGCCTTGCACATTTGCTATACATTCTGGGTCTTTTGAGATGACTAGATCCAGAAAAGCATTTTTTCTGGTAGGCAAAAATTCACACACAAAAAAAATGTTGTCTTCAACATTCCATAAATGTATATATTTATATATGTATATATAGATATATTTGTATTTGAATTTGGACACTAATGTTATTTAAGAGACCCCTTGGTGGTCATGGCTTGAGAGTCCATGTATTAAATATTAACCAACAGAATGGCCTGCAACATGCCAATAAGGAGTGTTGTCTTCAAATACTTACTGGTGCTTCTTCTGCAGTTTGGTGTAAAACAACATATCGCATATGGCAGTATCTGCTCATGTTTATTGCTGGATTTATCAGTTTGCATGCATCTAATGCTTACTTTTCCAATGACATCGAATGCTAAAGGGGGAAAAAAGAGACAAAAATTATGTTAGTGCTTGTAAGTGCAAAGTACAATGGCCAATGAATGCAAGAGGACCTTGAAATAAAAACCAGCCTTTAATAGCAGGTAATTCCCAATGTTCCCTTAATTTCCCTTAATTTCTCCTGCACAAGCAGTTCTCCTGCACACACCAGTTCATTACAAAGTGTGTTACAAGGAGTGCCAGAGGTTGGTGGGTACAATAGAAGATTGTAGAAGATTTTGGGCAGGGCTGGCGGAAAGGGGGATTTGCCACTGAGCAAACATTGCAAACTCCCTAGCCCACTAAAAAGGGGATGGCCCCTTTGGACATCCCCCGGTTCCCACACACATCTGTGGAGCCAATTCAGACTTGACTGCCACTGTGCATTCTTTGTGTAGATGATCTCAGAAAAGACGACCTTAGATGGTGCAAACAGCACCTTTCAACCCCACTGCGGCATTTTTTTAAAGGGGACCCATCACCCCAAAAAATTATTTAAAATCCTATTTAGTTAGTCAAGCAAAATTAACTTTAATTACACTGTATACATTGTTTGAATTTTGTTTCCATCAGTCTGGGAACTCATAATTATAACAAGCAGGCAGGAGCCATTTTGTGGACACTGTTATTAAGGCAAGTCTTGCATCATCTCAGAATCCAGTTTTTACACCAGAATGGGGGACCTGATGTTCATCCCCATGCACTGGCTACACAATTAAATGGTTAAGAGAACCGGGGGAATGTGGGGAGAGCATTGACATCTAGGAACTGCTGAATGGAAAGTGAAGGTAATTGCTTGCCTAAAGGCATAGAGGAGGGGCAGACAATATTTGATTGATTTGATTTGATTGACAGCTGAGATTTTTAAATGAGTTTACAACAGCTATGAACACTTTAATAAAAAAAAGAATTTGGATTTCATGTTTAATTTGAAAAGGACTTTTATTATACAGCTTTTTATGTCTGGGTGACAGGTCCATTTTAACCTGGTATAGGAATCAGTGCAGTTACAGTATATAAGTATCCTGTGGTTCAGGTTTGGAGGTGCCTAGGGTTTTCTTTCCTGTTACCAGAACAGAATTTGATGGTGGATGGTGCCCAACTTTTTACATGTAGTTTATCCTTAAATGCAAATTTTTGGGGACCTTATTATAATAGTAGACTGATGTTGTACAAAGAACTCAATGTCTCAGAGCTCTGAGTCGGCTTGATAGTACCCAATATTATGATATTATAAAAACATCCATTGTTGTTATCTAATAAAGGCTTATGTTACAAGGGGGGTTTAGATCCTCTCTGCTCATTTGGGGAGATGTCATCAGTCTATCTCTGTCAGTAGACACCCTCTGTTCACTTGACTGGAAATTCACTCTCTATAGACAATACTTCTGTCAAGGAGGGTGTCTATTGACAGAGATTTTGGTTTCTGTGTCACTAGGCACGGCCTCCTGCTTGACACTTGTGGCATTCACAATAATCAAAACCTGTTTCTGCAAGGAGAAGAATATGATTTATTAAAACGGAATACTTGATTCTACTTGACTATAGCAGTAGAAGCATATTCCCCACTCATATGAATGGAAAGTCGGCATGGAGGGGTTTATGGATTACCTCAATTTTCTCTGAGAGGACTGTGGCAATCACAAGCCCTAGCCTGAACTTAAACAACGCTTTAACATGCCAAAACATTTTTAGATAATACCAACAATTGACTCATTCCTTTAACAGCTACCACTAAATACATGGCTTTATTTGCTGAGATTCTAAATTCTGGCTATTTTTATGTGGGACTGAAGATGACTGATTAATTTTTTTTGTATTCCATGGGGTAACTAGAATAAAGCCTAGGATTACTGGAGCAAAGTGAGTACAGCACATCAATTGTGTTTCAGTGCAACAGTTACAGTATCATTACATTGAATACAAACTCAGGTGGAAAACAGTTAAGTCAGGTGAGTACGGAAGGTATGGATTAGTCTGTCTGCATAGCTAAATATTCTAATTTAGTGTCTGACCTAGTCCATAATCAGCAAGCAGATCAACTGTAACATTACTTCCACACGAAACAAAGTTATCTGGTCCTGGTGATCCCATAATGCACTCCATATGTGTATCTATGGAAGATAAACAAGAGAAAACACACATGGTTGGTAATTAAAATTAATATATAATTAAGCAGGTTGTACTAAGACAGATGCACAAACTATTTTTCAGATTGTTTATCCTGAGAAAAGTCAGAATCACAGAGTTCTGTTGGGTGATCTGGAAATTTCCAACTACCTATATGCATTGGGGCAGATTTACAAGAGGTCATGATGCAAAATGCAATCTTTCTTGAAAAAAAATCACTTGTCTCCCATAGATTTTTTTCACTTTTTATCAAATTACTCAAGACTTATTGCTTAAAAATGGTAAGATCTTTATTCAAAATATCTTTAAAAAAATATATATTAAAAAAAAATAACAGCACCCCTATTACCTGTAAACATGCACCCAGATTTGGTTTATCTGATGCCAAATGCCAAGTCTGGACAGTATTCTTTTTTGAGGGATGGGATGCCTTATAGGTTAAGGACACATGATACTGCTTTAAATCCAAGTATTAACGACTTATACTTATATTACTTGTGCAAAGCTTGTTGGAATAAGAAGCACTCACCGGGGTGGGGGGGGGCAGTTTGCCATATAGACTGAAACTATTGTGACTGGGCATGCAAGGCCCCCTGTTGTGGATAGTACACTCCATGCCTACTTCCCAAAAAGATCAGTCTTTAGCAACCTTATGCATAAGCAAATTCTGGAATCATTGTACGGGATTGTTTTCTATCAAGCCAACCTTAAAACTAAACTAAGTCAGACTAGTGTGCTGATATGTAAAGCCACAAAAGAAAAATAAGTCAAAGGCTGCTCTGAATATGGAAATTTCATAAAGAGATGTACACACCCCCAGCAGTATAAACATGAACTCCTAGCTTCTTTTCTAAAATAACATTTCTTCCATTCCTTCATGGCCTGCAATATAGCAAATGGGTTGGTAGCATCCTCCCATCCCAGAAATTCATAAAGAAGGCAAAGACCACCAGGTGCTGCTTTGCCATCATGACTGAATAGCCCAATTGCTGCAACTGTAACGTAAAAATATCATGTGAGAAGGTGTTCAGAGGGAAGAAAGTGGACCACTCACCCCATGCCTTGTCTTGCACAGCCAATGGAGGAGGAGTAAATGGGGATTGGACCAGCCTCCAAAGAAGGAATCCACTATCCCCCCCAACTGAGATAGACTTTCCAGTTTGTTCAGTTTGACTTCTCAGACTAACACCTTGAATCTCAGCCACTGTGAATGAGAAATAGTGTCATATATTTCATTATACACATTTAGAACATGCTTCACCCAAAAACAAATGTTATGTGTCAGGCACAGGAAAGCAGGAGATGTTACAGAGCCAAAATTGGGAGAGAAGTAGAAGTCAGGCTATTTATAAAAACTATGCTATGTCTTTCCAGAAACGTACCTTCTTGTTCACCATATCATCCCCCAATGACAAAACTATAGGTAATAACTCCAGTAATGTAAAATTTCTACAGAGACCCCTTACTTCTGCCACCCATTGGGCCAGGACCCCTAACACCATGTTTTATCGAAATCCAAATCCAAAAGATCCTGCTGTATTGGTAAAAATGGATAACTCTGAATTGGAAAACTGATAACTCATAGGACAACAGGCTTTCCAAACCTCTAAATCCAATTTCAGATGCTTTGTGATTGTTATGTAATGGTGGGGGGGACTTTACATCTTTCATGTCTAACACCCTTACCATTGGCTTGATCTTACATATGAACACCAATAAACATATCACAAACTGAAACTGCTTAAGGGTAACCTTGTTATCACTCTGAACCTGTTCAACAGTAGCCAGAGGCCTGTCATGTTTGTCCAATAAAAGGGACAACACTGAGATGAGACCCTCAGTCTTGTCCTCTGCAAGAAAACCCTGATTTTTTCAGTAAAATGCTGAAAGACAGATGGTAATTGGAAACTGAGGGTGTTATGGGGCCAACAAATAAAATACCATTCAGGTGTAGAGTAAAGGACTGGCACAACCCATGCCACAAAAACACTAAGCACCTCAAAATAGAAACAATATATTGAACAACCCATTGGAAAGCACATATTATAGAAGCTCAAGAGAAATCCACCCATTGTGAGCCTTCTCTTCTAACCCTCTCTCTCACTAATGTTATGGGAGTCAGCATGGCTCAGGGCTGAAAAAGGTGGTCAGTTTAAGTGCACCTAGTTTAAATACTAGCCCCTCAAAACAACAGAAACCACTCCTATGCCCCATTCAGGCCATTCCCAGGGTACCCTTCACTCCAGCCACTTCCTCAGAGCACCCTTTTTAACCACTTTATTGCTAGTTAAAATAATTATAAAATGTATAATATAGTAATAGAACTGGTCACCTACCTCTGTTCTTTGCTGTTATTACAGGGATCAGGCCCATCATAATAGTCATCATATGGAGAGTTGCCATTATGCTTTGCTTGCTGTGTGTGACGAGGTATTTGAAGTCTAGCAAGAAAGTTGAAGAAAACATATTTTACAACATAACAACTTGGAAATAAGCTTTCAAAATAAATTTATACTGTACCATTACCAGAAGAAAAACTATACAACACTACCATACATATCCCAATCTTTGCAACAAAGTTTATTCTTTCAGTTCTTTTTGAATATTAACAATTATTTTAGTTAGATATTGGAACATATAAAGACTTACCACTATCCAGGTTACTAAGGGATCAATTTTCCGTCACTTAAACCCATTCCAACTATTTATACATAATTGCTGCCCATTCTCATGAATCTCTACATCCTCCCTCCTTGTTAAAGTTCCAAACAGAAAAGAGACAAATAGGAAATCAACAGGGCAGGACTAATATTCTGAGAAATATTCTACTTGTATGTGTTACTTTAAGAATGATTTACTTAAGAATTTATTATTCAGCTTTATTAACAGTCATTTTAACATTAACCTTTATACAAGGATAAACCCCTTCTTGTTACATAGTAAGTTACATTGAAAAAAAAGACACGTCCATTAAGTTCAACCATAGATCTGTATACTGTATAACCTGCTTAACTGCAAGTTGATCCAAAAGTAGGAAAAAAAACCCATTGTATATACTGCTGGATGGGTTTATCCACGCTCTGCCAAGACAGATTGCATTTGTGTGTTGCATTTGCATTTGTTAAAAAAAAATAATTTTTCACTAGTATGTATAAAAATAAATATATAATGTCTTTATAATATAATTCCCTGCCACATAGATGTACTGTATGTTTTGTAGAGAAACTAACAATATACGTATTAAAGGCAATCTGATATTAACTACTACTTAGTCATTACAATCCTTGGGTGGTACCCTAACATTTGGCACCCCCTAATGATTTGCCTTTATTATCCCTTGAATATCAAGGGATGCAATGTAAAAAAAATTGAGAAATTTATTTAATCCACACAAGGAAATAAAAACAATTGATGAAATAAAAGACAAGGTAATTTAAGAACTTGAGATTTATGAAGTGTAAAACCCATGAAAAACTCTAAAACAAAACTTCTGCAAGTAAAAGTAAAAAAAAAGGTCCTATAGAAATCAATGGGAGCTGCACTAATCCTATTGGACCTTTTAGCCGTTTGGACTTTTAGAGGTTTTCACTAATTGTCAGAAAAACATGAATTTATAGAGGTATTCATATTTTTTTTGGATTCTTTTTATAGTTGGATCTTTTAATAAATGACACGGCTTTAGTGATTTTAGAGAATATAAATTTATCTGTGGTGTCAAAAACCTCTAAAACCACTAAAATGAGAATGTTGATGAACGGGCCTCCCCCACTCCGTTAGGTCAATAAAGTCCTACTTATTCCTCCCCATCTATGGTTTTGGTCATTATTGAAGGTTTTCAAGGGGCACATGGAATGCAGTAGGATGGGAGTTCTACTACTCTAAGTATAGAGACATAACTGTTCTTGGAAAACAGTACCTAAACATTAAGTAATGGGCATTATTAAATTTTAAGAACATCTTAGTATTGACAGTAACACAGCAAACAAAGGCATTTCAAGATCTTAAAAGAATTTTATTGATTGTCCTTAAAAGCTTTTTCCCTAGCAAACACTTATAATGTTCTCATCAAAATGCTCTCTGTACATTCTCAGTTTATTGCACTTCAGAATATAGCAAAGGTGCCAATATAATGACACAAATGATAACACATATTATTAGGAAAAGAACAGAGGATACCCTTAATTAACATTTAATTATTATATTTACTTTAATTAACTCTTATTAATTTTATCCTCTTGATTCGAGCAGAGGTCTGACAGTTTAATAAGGGTAACAGTTTAAGAAGAAAGAAAAGTATATGAATAAAGTTCATGAATAAATAGTTTGGTAACTCAGATCTTGTAGAATAATAAGGCTATCCTGAAAGGACTGTATAGAATATATAGTTATTTATAGTAAGATGAGGGGCGAAAACATGGGCCCCTGAATGACGTTTCGGAATATAAATTGTCCCACAAGATTAACATATAAAGTTACTCCCTCAGTATGTAGTGATGCATTAGGGAGGCTCTCGCGAGAGATGAGTGTAATACTGTTTTGAAGATCCCACGATAGTCTTTAGATGACGTAATATACAAAAGTGCTTTAAAACCGTGAACCTGGTGAACAGTCCTCATTCGCCATTCGCGTAACTATGTCTTTTTAGCCTTAATTATTTGTATACTGCTTAAATAACTTCTAGCATTTGATAACAAGTCTGGAAATGGTTGTAGTCGGGTTAGGGTTGCCACCTTTTCTGGACAAAAATACCGGCCTTCCTATATATTTATCTTTTTTCCCTATTAATAACATTTGGATCAACCATATACCGGCCAGATGGCAACCCTAAGTAGGGTGGTGATTTGTAAGCCAACTGCTCGGTTCATACAGTACCACTTTCTTTTCTATTACAATTCTCTGCTAAACCTCCAAGAGTCCGTGAATTTGTGTTTTTTCAGGCTATAATTGCTTCTTTTACAGCATAGGGCTAAATTAAAATTTGAGACCACAGTCGCGGTTACTCTGACTTCTCCATCTTTGTGGTGTTCCAGGGATAGAACTTCCTAGGCAGTAGAATTTGGGACAACTCCACCTCTTACTTCATTTTCATTCCACTATTTCATGAATCTGAGCAGATTTATTTAACAATGTATCCTTATATTTTATGGTCACTAAATTTTAATTATACTATCAGAATGAATTTTGGATGCGAAATTGATTACTATTTAATAGAACCACACTTAATTTCAATTGACCTCTATACATT